>CM077086.1:133805143-134241209 GCA_039513925.1 Platanthera zijinensis | reverse complement strand
TATATCATTGAGCTAGGTTGGGCTTCTTCAAATCAGGTACACATTTTCCAATGTACCCAACAATCTCCCCCTATTTGGAGAAGTCATAACCCCTATAGCCAATGATATAAACCATTTATAAACAACAGAACTGAAATGATTATATGACATAACAGGAATACTTTAATATAAACAAAACAAAAACAATTCATCACAGAATGCACAATTATAATATGCAAACAAAATTTTGTTATAACTGGGTAATGTTTGATTACAATGTTTTACATTTAATGATTACATCACAAACATTACAAAACACTTATGAAGGAACTAAAACATAATCAGGATTGATCAGGCTCTCTAATTATAATCCCTTTGCCAGATTGAATTGTAGCTGTCACAGGAGCTTCTGATTCTTCAGCTATCTTCTTTCCTTTTAGATCAGCTTTCTTCTGAGCTTCTTCCTTGATCCTTTGCCTTTCAAAATAGTGAAAAGGCTTTGGAAGTATTTGCTTGGCTCCTTAGCATCAAGACAGTCTTCCAAGCTTAGCTTTCCTTCTGAATTGTACTATATGCTTCTTGTCTTGCCTCATACTTCTGCCATTCTATTTCATTGTACCACTTTCCTCTCATGAACTTTGTCTTGTACAGACTTTCCATGCAGTGAGTATTATGTTCCTTGAAGTAGGACTCCACTGCTCATAATCTGCTTTAAGTGCAGCCTGCTCTCTGAATTTCTTCTTTGCTAATAGAGATCATTGCTGTTCTTTCAGAGTACCTCTGCTTATCAACTTTCCAAGACAATATTAGTAACCCTCCTTTGGAGGACTATACATCCTTGAACTTGCTTGATCCAATCATGTCAAAATCTGGAGGGGGGTAAATGACTTGGGCAACCTCAGGTTGATTGCCTTCAAGTAGATTTGATTGTATTCCTGATTCAGCCTCCATAGCATCATCACACAATGGGGGAATCCCAAAGTGGCTCGGATACTATTGGTCACCCATTTGGAGTGGATCTGACCTGCATGAATTAGCATCCTCTCCCCCTTATGGCTTCTCTAGAACATGATCCTCTTAGATCTTCCTTTGAAATCTGATTTTGCCATCCAAATAATCACCACCGTCTTTAAAAAATGTTTTAACTTTTGAAGCTTTCAGATATATCTTTTTGAGAGGTTGAGATGGCAGTCTTAAAACAAACAATGGCAGCTTGAAATTCTTATCAAATTCGTCCCTTTCTTTGGCTCTATCTGCAGGCAGACCTGGACCAATCTTCTTTACTTCCTCAATGATCTCATTATGAGATTCAGTTAAATTATCATTCATTCTTAGCTGGTTTTCCAAAACATAGCTTTGCTTCAAAGCAATGTCATCCACCTTTGTAGTAATAGCCTCCTGTTGTTTAGCTAGATAAACCACAGCATTGCCACCCTTGTGGAAGCAATCTGTCATTTCCTTTTTATGCATGTTGACCTGAAACTGGATGGACTTTATATCCTGAGCTAAGTCAAACTGAAGTGACTTGCTATTTTCATCAACATACTTTTCCATAGCCATCCTTTGTTCATCCATTTTACTTGTAGATCTATCATAAATTTGTTGTAATCAAAGGCTGGAGATACTTGTAGAGGTGTGGTCTGTAAAGCTTGCTTATAATGCTTGCTTCTTCTCTTAAATATAACAAGTTTTTTTTTCTTTGCCACCCTGACATCTTCAGTTTCTGTTTCAGATGAAGTATCTACATGAATTCTTTCTTGAGGATGATGAATTGTATCTGTTCCAGGGGCCTGTTGCTCAGTTTCAACATCCACTAGCTCACCCTCAACCTATGGCTCAACTTCAGCTTCCTGATCAATGTCCATACCTATGGACTTCTCAATATCTGGTCCACCTCCTACTTTATCAGCAGTAGTATCAATATCAGGGAATAAATCCTCCATAGTAAATTCCAGTTAAGCTGTAACTTCTGTAGCAGTTAAATCATGAGACAAGTTTAACTGTGCTTCCTTTTGTACTTGCACTTCAGTATTTTGTAGTATCTGGAGTAGGAGTGGACACTAGCTCCCCCTGAACCTGTGCAGTAATAAGAATATGAGCAATGTATTTTATAGTAAAATACATTAGCTCCCCCTATACCTGAGCAGGAGTAGATACCTTTGGAGCAGGAGTGGAAATTGGCTCCCCCTGCATCTGTGCAGGTGTTGACACTTCCTGAACTATAGTTGAGTCAAGCGGTTCTTCAACCTGTGTCCTCAGTGGTCTTCTTGTAATTGTTCAATTCTTGATTTTGTGTATGGGATTTCACAGGGGTGTCTGGCCTGCTCTCTTCAGGCACATCCTTGGACAGCACCCTATCCCACCTAGAGAACATCTCATATCCATTCTTCTCATATGATTAATCTTACTCCCTTGCAGTTGCTGCATCACTTCAGGAATCACTCCAGTGAAGGTACAGGCTCATGATCCTAGCCATGTTAGGCTTCTTGATTCCTTCTTTGATCTTGTCAAAGATCACTCCTGACCAATCAGTAGGAATAGTAAAAACAATCCTGGTCATCAGGCTGAACATATAGGCAGAAATCCTATCATGTCCACCTGTCTTGCAGAGGATTACTTTCCCAACTACTTCTGACAAGAACTTCCCTTGTTGATTCATACCCTTCCTGTTGAATGCAGCTCCAATCTTCAATCCTGAGTCCAGTCCACACCATTGAAGGGCTTCCCTTGTCTTAGATATAGGAACTTCCTCTTCATTCTCAACTACTTGCAATTGAAAGATCTTTCTTAAACTTCTTTGATTAATCTTCACCTTAGTCCCTTGAACAGTGGACTTAATCTTGAGGCCAGTAGAGTGGACTGATGCAGAGATAAAGAACTCGTGCACCTCCTTCTTCCAGATTTTAGTAGGTTCTGAGATGAGAATTCTAACCCTGACTCAGAGAGGAGGGTGATAACTCCTTGAACATCTGGCGGCGCCTCTGCAAAGGCCTGGCGCACCAACTCATACCCTTCATTTATGTTGTCTTCAATCCTTGGCACCATCGTTCGTCGAGAAAGCTTGAGAGAAGAGAGAAAGATAGACTGTCGACACAGGGTTTTAGTCTCGAAAACCTTGGAAGCGTGTCGACAGAATGAGTTTTTGACCTATTTATAGCCTCAGTTGAAAGAAGTTCAAAAGGCGCCAAAAAACATCAAAATGTGTCGACACAGACGGAATGTGTCGACAAAAACTTCTATTGTCTTGACATTACTTCAGCCTACTATGTGTCGACACCAATTTGTGGTTATGTCGACACCTTAGATAAACAGAAATTCTGTGTCGACTCTAAGGATAAGTGTCGACACATATTCTGTAAGTGTCGACACCATTTTCCTGGTTGAGTCGACATTACATTTCTGGTTAAGTCGACAATATAACTCTTAAGTGTCGACACATATTCTCTGTGTCGACACAATATTTCTGACTTGTCGACAAAATTTCTCTTTGTCGACACATTATTACTGAATGTGTCGACACATTCTTACTTAGCCAATTTCTGTAACTTCAATGTGTCCTTTTTAACACTTGATTATGTTGTTATTACTTTTACTTACTTATATACCACTTCAATAGCATTGTTAATAATTTTGTTAATACATTAATCAATGGTTAACATACCTAATTCAATTTTGAATTTATTGAATTTGGTTTCATCTAAAGGCTTAGTAAATACATCTGCTATTTGATAATCTGTTTTTACAAATTCCAATGAGATGTCTCCTCTTTCTACATGTTCTCTAAGAAAATGGTATTGATTTCTATATGCTTAGTTCTACTATGAGAAACTGGATTATTAGCAATAGAAATAGCACTCTTTGAATCACATAAAAGAGGTGTTCTACTTACCTGAATACCATAATCCTTAAGCTGATGCTGCATCCACAATAGTTGTGCACAGCAGCTTCCAGCAGCAACATACTCTGACTCAGCTGTGGAAATTGCCACACTGGTCTGCTTCTTACTACTCCAAGATATTAGTCTTCCTCCCAGGAATTGACAAGTACCTGTAGTACTCTTTCTATCCTCTCTACATCCTGCAAAATCTGCATCTGATTAGCCTGTTAGTAGAAAATCTCTATTCCTAGGGTACCAAAGACCTAGAGTAGGAGTGCCCTTTAGATATCTCAGAATCCTTTTGACTGCAGTATAATGAGATTCTTTAGGGCAGGCTTGGTACCTAGCACAGACACATGTTGCATACATAATGTCAGGTCTACTAGCAGTGAGATATAGTAGAGACCCAACTATTCCTCTATACAATGATTCATCAACAGGTTTACCTGTCTCATCTTTGCATATAGGCATACTAGTTCCCATAGGAGTTCTCATGGTGGAGGATGACTCCATACCATATTTCTTAATTAATTCTTTGGTGAACTTAGACTGGGATATGGACAATCCATCATCAGTCTGTTACTTTGAGTCCCAAGAAGAACTTAAGTTCACCCATACTGCTCATCTCAAACTTCCCTTGCATAAGTTTGGCAAACTTTTTACAAAGGTTGTTTTCAGTAGATCCAAAGATTATGTCATCAACATAGATCTCGACTAAGATGATCTTTCCTTTGGATTCCCTAAGGAATAGAGTTTTGTCTATCTTTCCTCTTGAGAATTTATTGTCAATGAGGAAGGTAGACAGGGTTTCATACCAAGCCCTTGGAGCTTGTTTTAACCCATACAAGCTTTCCTAAGCTTATACACATAATCAGGTTTAAGAGAATCTAAAAACCTGATGGCTGCTCTACATATACTTCTTCTTTAAGATCACCATTCAGAAATGCTGACTTCACATCCATCTGGTATACTTTGAAGTCTTTGTAGGCTGCATAGGCAAGGAACATTCTGATTGCCTCCAGCCTTGCTACTGGAGCAAAGGTTTGATCAAAGTCAATTCCTTCTTCCTGCCTGTATCCTTTTGCAACTAACCTTGCTTTATTCTTCACTATTATCCACTCTCATCTAGCTTGTTCCTATAGATCCACTTAGTGCCAATTATATTATGGCCTCTTGGTTTAGGAACAAGCTCCCAGACTTTGCATCTTCTGAATCGATTCAGCTCCTCTTGCATAGCATCAATCCAGTGCTGGTCTTGGATAGCTTCTTCAAACTTCTTAGGTTCCATCTGGGACAAGAAACTTGAATGCAAAACTGTGCTTTGATTTCTGCTTCTAGTTTGCACTCCTTGTCTTGGATCACCAATTATCTGATCAGTTGGATGATCTCTCAGATATCTTATAGCTGGAGGAGATTCCCTTCAGGTTGAGCATCTCCAGCTTCTTCATTCTGCTGAGCCCTTCCTGGTTTTCATCAGCTTCCATTATCTCTTGTACTCCCCCTGGACAGCAGCCTTCATTTTCCAATGCTCCATCTTCCTTTGAAGCTTCAGCAATGGAGAGCTTGTCCATCTTCTTGCTTATACCTGTTGAGTCATTTGATCTACAAGACAACTCACTATTGATTAACCTTGTTTCATCAAATACAACATGCACAGATTCTTCAACAACTTGAGTAGTTAAGTTAAAGACTCTATAGGCCTTACTATTTGTGCTGTACCCAACAAATATCCCATCCTGGGATTTGGCAGCAAACTTAGTCAAATATGACTTGCCATTGTTAAGTATATAGCACTTGCAACCAAAGATCCTAAAATAGGATAGATTTGGTTTTCTACCTTTCACAATCTCATAGGGAGTCTTTCTGTGGCTTTTGGTGATAGAAGTCCTATTGATGACATGACAAGCAGTGTTAACTGCCTCAGCCCAAAAATATTCTGGGAGAGAGGTGTCACTCAATAGAGTTCTACCAGCTTCAATTAATGTTCTATTCTTTCTTTCAGCAATTCCATTTTGCTGAGGTGTTCTTGGTGAGGAGAACTCTTGGAAAATCCCAAAGTCTTTACACAAGTTTGTTATGCTTTCAGAATGAAACTCAGTACAATGGTCACTTCTGATTTTGACCACTGTACTATTCAGTTCATTCTGAATTTGCTTTACAAAATTAAGTAGTACACTTGGGGTTTCAGATTTTTGTCTTAGAAAGAACACCCATGTAAATCTAGAATAGTCATCTACAACCACAAAAGTGTAGACCTTCCTACCTAGACTATGAACTGGCATAGGACCAAAAAGATCCATATGCAAGAGGTATAAGCACCTCACAGAGTCCTTGTTTTCAAGGCTTTGAAATGAGGATTTTGTCTGCTTGCCCTTTTGACAAGCTGAGCATACCCCTTCCTTTATACACTTAACTTGAGGCCCATTCCTTACTAGTTCTTTACTAATGAGTTGGCCAATTGTCTTGTAGTTTAGATGAGCCAATCTCTTGTGCACTTAACACAATGGGAAGCATTGTCATCAGCTACAAGACAAATGGGGGAAGCCTTATTTTCACATTCAAAATTAAGGCAATATACATTTCTCTTCCTATACCCAGTCAAAATGATCTCTTGATCACTTGACCTTTTGATATGACATCCATCCTTACCAAATGAAATGTCATATCCTAGATCACTCAGCTGGCTTATGCTTATTAGATTATGTTTCAAACCTTTTACATAGGCCACTTGGGTGATAGTAATTAGGTTAGAAGAAATGTTACCAAACCCTTTGATGACTCCCTTTTCAGATCCACCAAAGATCACTTTATGTCCATCTTTGACAGATGAATACTCCTTCAACAGCCCCTTTGTTCCAGTCATGTGCCTGGAACAACCACTATCCAAGTACCATATAGGGGCATGGTTACTTGGATTCACCTGCAATACAGAATTACTTACCCTTAGAACCCAAGTAAGTCTTGGGTCCTTGGTTCAGGTTAGCATTAATAAAGTTATCATAACCTCTTCTAACAGGTAGACTCTTATTCTTTATAACACTTGTGTTATACCAGCAGTCCAATGCAAAATGACCCCTCTTGCCACAGCACCAACATTCAAACTTATTGTATCTAGATCTAGATACATCCTTGTTAGAAGAATTTCTGTTCATTGCTGGTGCTGTTGCAACTTCACCTACTGATTTCTTAAAACCATTGGGTTTATGACCATAGGTAAGCCTGCTTGCCTTAACACCCTTGTTCTTCAGAACATTTGTCTTAATATGATCTTGAATGTCTTCATGATCATATATGTTAGAAGGCACTTTCTCCTTACTAAACTTTATGGGGACTGAAAGGTTTAGTGGCTGAATAGGGGCTTTGCCTTTCCTCTTGAATCTGCCAGCCCTGGAGTTACCTTTAAATCCTAATCCAGCCTTACCCTTCTGAGTGACAAATTCATCTATCAAGGGTAAGACAGATTTTGGCTTAGAGTAACTAGCCACTAAATCCCTTTCAATTCTAAGTCTGGCCTCCAGACTCTTTACTTGATCATTAGTATAATTAATTGTGCCCATCTGAATAATAGTTATATTCTTCAGCTTGGCAATTTCATTTAATTTTTGATCAAGGACTTTTTCTAACTCAGTTGTTGCTACCCTTAGTTCAGCAATTTCCTGAGCCTGTATTTTAACCAGATTCTTGCTTTTCTTAAGGGCCTGCAACAAGTCCCCATACTTGTCTATCAATTGATAGACATCTCCTTCAGATCCATATGCATCTTCATCACTTGATGCAGATATAGCTGATTCTTCACTTGTATTACAAACAGATGTACAGGAAGGACAGTTTACCTCATTAGGACCAGACTGATTCTGGCATATGTCCTCTTCTGATCTTGTCATCAAACCCATGCATTGATGTTCATTGATAGAGTCTAGCAACTGCATAAACTCCTCTTCCTCAGATGCAGCATATAGTCCAATATATGCTTCAGCTTCAGATCCTGATTCTGAAGTTGACTGGTCTGACAGACTTTTATCTTTCTTTGCTACAAAGGATTTCTCCTTCTTGCCTTTCTGATAAGTCTTCTTCTTTTCTGAAGATTCCTTCCTTTTGTCAGGACAATCAGCCACTACATGTCCAGGCCTATTGCAACAATAGCAGACAATCTTTGAAGTAGTGGCTTTGCTGGGCTTTGATCTGCTTTTCTCTTTCCTTGATGACCTTCTCTTCTGATAATAGTCATCAACTTGCTGTGATGTGGAAGGCCTAGACTTCCATTGCTTCTTTTTCAAGAACCTTGGAATTGCCTTGTGAATGCAGCAAAGTCTGCATCTGAATCACAGCTTTCTGAACCCTTATTTGAATTTTCAGAACTATCTTCTTCAACTTCTTTAGGAGGAGATGTTGATTTCCTCCTACTCTTTCTAGTGGCTTCAGCATTAAATGCCACAGTCTTTTCTCTATGCTCTCCTCTTGAGTTTCTTTCCTCCTTCTTCCTTACCATAAGTTGCATTTCATAGGATAGCAACTTTCCAAACAGGGTTGGAGGAGATATCTCTGCCAATTTAGCCACTTCTCTTATGGCACAGATCTTTGTATCCCAGTCCTTTGATAAGGATCTTAAGAATTTGTCATTCAGTTCATAGGTACTGAAGACTCTTCCATAGGAGATTAGCTCATTCACAATTCTATAGAATTTCTTATAGCACTCAGTTATGCTATCAGATTTTCCTTGTCTAAAGCTTTCATACTCCTGATTTAGCATAGACTTTCTGTCCAGCCTTACTTCTTCAGATCCCTCCATGTAGACAATCAATGTGTCCCACATCTCCTTGGTGGTCTTGCAGTGAATCAGATTTTGAAATGTTGAATCATCTATGACACTAACAATGATGTTCTGTGCCCTTTTGTCCATGGTTGCCAAGATGATTTCATCCTTGGTCATTTCTGAATAAGTCTTTGGTATTTGGATATTTGCAACAAGAACAGATATCTTCATTGGAATGAAGGGGCCTTCCTGTACTGTGATGTAAATCCTTGGGTCAGATGCCTCCATAAACAATCTGACTCTTTCTTTCCAGATCCCAAAGATTTCCTTCTTGCATATGGGTAATTTCATAGACCCCAGCTCCTTATGATTCTCTCCAGAACCCATCTTCTTGATTCTTGAATCTGCCTTTCAGATCTACCTCAGACTGTTAAGTCCTTTTTGAGGAACCTCCCTCTGATACCACTTGATAGTTTAACTTTCAAGACAGCCTAAACACCTAGAGGGGGGGGGTGAATAGGTTCTGCTTTTCTTATAAAAACTTCTAGGCAGAATTCAATTCAATAGCTAACACAATTGGCACAGCAATCACAGAAAATAAAACATCACAGATTGCACAATGTTTTATAGTGGTTCCCCAAGGTCTGGGTACATCCACTTTCCCCCTTCACCTATCTAGCAGTATGCTAGATTCGGCCAAACTTTCACTTATCTCAGATCAACAGATCCTACAACTCAGAACCCAACTGGTTCCTACAACTCAGGCACAACTGCCCTACCTCAGCCTTGCCCCAAGGCCTACAACTCAGAGAATATCCTTCTCCTACACTCAAGCAAACAGCCCTACCACTCAGAGTTCAACACTCCTACACTCAGCCTTTATAACATAGGCTTACAACTCAGATCTGTGTAAACAGATCCTACAGAAATATAGAAAAGATTATTAAACTGTCTTGCCAAAGTTGAGAGAGAAAAGGCCAAGACAATTCTTGATCAGCTGATGCAATCAACTGTATCTGAGCCTTCTTCAAAGCTTCTTGAAAATGAACTTAGCTAAGTTGATTCCAAACAGCTTCTTGAGAATCCACTGGTGGTTTCTTTCTTCTTCTTCTAATTCTGGCTTGATCTCTCTCTATCCAGCACTTTGAAAGATTCTTCTGAATTCTGATTAGAACTCTTCTTAGATCTATCCTTAGATAGTCTTCTTAGATCTCCCGGAGAAGATCTTCTTAAGTGACTAGCACTTTCTTGAAATGAATTGGATTGTGATCCTTCTCTTCCTTTTTGATTCAAAGTTATTCAAAAGGACTATCTGTTGTGGTTATTGTTCTCCTTCTGAATCTGTCTATTTATAGACATTCTTCATGGTAACCGGCTGATCCGGTTTCTAACCGTTTTCTGACAAGTCTGACAGCTTCAGTTAACCGGTGGTAACCCACAGCTGTCAAGTCTTCAAACAAGTCCTGTGCCTTAGTCTGGAACCACAAGTTGTTGAAACAGTCTGTCAGAAAGTGTCGAGACCATCTGTCTATCTGTGTCGACACAATTGACTTTGGTGTCGACACAGTCTTCAGTGATGTCGACTAAGTTGCCTTTGAGTCAACACAGCTTCTTCTGAAAATAACTTGGTCTTGACTCTTCAGTGTGTCGACACAAGTCCTGTGTGTCGACACAGTTGTTGTAGAATCATAACTTAGTAAGTGTCGACTTAGCCTTCAGGTGTCGACACATTCATTTCTTAAATCTGCTTTAATGTGTCGACTTAATCACAATGTGTCGACACATTCTGCTGGTGTCGACAAACTTGAGGTCGACTATTTTCTTCTGTGTCGACACATTCAGCTGATGTCGACAATCTTGAGATCGACTATACTCTTCTGTGTCGACACATTCTCCCAATGTTGAGGTCGACGCTTTTCTTCTGTGTCGACACAAATTCCCAGAGTTGTGTCGACTCTTTTCTTCTGTGTCGACACAAATTCCCAGTGATGTGTCGACTTACTTCTTCCGTGTCGACACTTTTTCCCAGTGTAGTTGTAGACTAACTGTTATGTGTCGACACTGCTTCCCAGTGTTGTGTCGACTATTTTCTTCTATGTGTCGACACTGCTTCCTCTGTGTCGACACTTGGACTTAGAATTTTTCTGCATACTTTATCATCATTCTTCACCTGCACATGTCAACTTAAAACAACATCAAATACACCTTGATGTATATCATTGAGCTAGGTTGGGCTTCTTCAAATCAGGTACATATTTTCCAATGTACCCAACAAAAGGTCTCCACAGGATAACTCATCATCTGAGTCAAGGAATGCATCCAGTTTCTCTTCCAAAATAACTGGAGCATCTGAATCTTCAACAATCTTCTGAACAGAATCTTGAACAACTGCATCTGAAACTGAACCTGAAAATCTTTCTAACTCTGAAAATCTTTCCAACTCCATAGCAGGGCCTGAATCATCTTCATCAAGCATCTCCCCCTGCTTGTGTTTAGTGATAAATAAACCCAGGCCCCTAGATGAAGAAAGGACTGTGGGGTTGGAAATGGAGGCAGCAAGAGAAGAGATAGATTGAGCAAGAGGGGCAATGGCCTATGCTATCATGGCTTTGATGGAAGGAGTTATGAGGTGAAGGACAGTTGCAATGAATTCTGGTGTGATGTGAAAAAATGAAGGAATGATGGAAGGGGAATCATCAGAGTTAATATTCTTCTGAACTAGGGTTTCAGTATTTAGAGAATTGTTATGAGATGGATGATAAGCAGCAGGTGATGGATGATTTGAGGTATCTGGGGAATTAGATGGAGAAAGCAGATTAAACAAAGATTCTAAATTTACATTTGGAATCTCAGTTATGTGAGCTGGTGTTGGAGAAGCAGGTGGAGATGGATGGTTCACAGAATAAGAAAGAATGTCAATGGAGGTGGATGGCAAGGAGGAGGAAGCAGGGATTTCTTCAATAGGGTGGGAAGCGGCTTCAAGAGCCCTTGTGCTCTCAGATGTTATATAAGCAGACTTAGCCTTGGAGGGTTTCTGAATGACCCTTTTCCACTTAGCAAGCAATGAAGAATCAATCCTTTTGCTTGCATTGATCGTTGTAGGAGCAGAGCCTAACAGCTGGGAAGCTTTCTGAGAGAGAAAGAACCCGATCAGCCTTCCTTGCATTACCTCTTTCTTGTTGTTCTTCTTCCTGATCAAATCAAATAGCAGACCAGCCCAGTTGATTTCTTTCTTATTCACGAGAGCTGACATCAAGGCAAACTGTTGCCGATTGATGTTGTCATGAGCTGAGTGCTTTCCAAGCAGCACTTTTCCAAACAGATCCGCCAAAAACTTGAAACAAACAGATAAGTTTACCTTTAGGAGCTTGGATGGGATGCCTTCTTCATGACACATTTCCAACAGCATCCTTCCGTACTCAAGAGAATCTTGCTCATACTAATCAGAGCCATTCTTTAACTCAAAAATTTAAGTTAGAATTTCTGGAGTAAGAGTTACCTCCACACCGGTGATTGATCCTTTCATCTCTTTGTCATCAAAAGATGATGTATACACCCATTCCTTGATTTCTGATAGGTGCAGTTTGAGTTTGGAGGACATGAGTTTCTTTAGACCTTGATATTCACACAACTGCAGCATTTCCTGAAAAACTTGTTCGCTGTTTCTGAAAGACTCGAAGTCAACACTTAAGCCTTCATCGAACTTCATCACAGAAAAGGTTGTAGAGGAAATCGCCATTTGATCGAAGAGAGTACCTGAAACAAGAACAAATACAGAGAGAGAGAAGAGAAAGCGCGGGACGAGAGCTCGAAACAAGCCTGGAAGCAGAATACGAAAAGGCGAGTTCCGTCGACGATCTTCAGACATAAATAGACGATCGTTTAGAAATAAACTAGAATCGTCGAACTTTGAATGAAGATCAAGAGAATCGGTCTTTGATCGTCGGTCGACGATTGATTTCCAAAGCAGAGTCGTCAATCGACGATCGGTGATTTCTGTCTCTAAACGCAAAGAGCTGTCGTAGACCAAGGGTCGACGATTTAGCTCAACTTGTTAGACTATCTTCGAACACCGTTCGACGATCTCAGAACAGATTTCAACTTAGCAGATTTTTCACTTTGTCTGATCCATTCATCATGCCTAGTTGATTCAAAAAGAATAGATGTTTCTATTCATCTAAGGGCTTTGTGAAAATATCACTTCTCTGAAGATCTGTGGGTATAAACTCGAGATTTATATTATTCTTGTCAACACAGTCTCTAAGAAAATGGTGTCTAATATAAATGTGCTTGGTCCTAGAATGGTGCACAGGATTTTGTGCTATAGAAATAGCACTGGTACTGTCACACATGATTTTGGTGTTTCTATGTGTGTACCCATAATCCAAGAGTTGATTTTGAATCCACAGAATCTGTGAACAGTAACTGGCAGCTGCTATATATTCAACCTCTGTAGTTGAAGTTGAAACAGAAGTCTGCTTTTTGCAAAACCATGAGACTAATCTCTCACCTAGGAACTGACATGTCCCTGAGGTGATCTTCCTATCAACTCTACAACCAGCATAGTCAGCATCTGAGTATCCAATCATCTCAAATTCTGATTAAGCTGGGTACCAAAGTCCTAAATTAGGACATCCCTTCAAGTATCTTAAGATTCTCTTGAGAAGAGTTAAATGAGATTCCTTGGGTTTGACCTAAAATCTAGCACATATGCTTGTGGAAAACATTATATCAGGCCTACTTGAAGTTAGATATAATAGGGAACCAACAATGGCTCTATAATATTTCTGATCAACAGGCTTGCCCTTATCATTAGAATCAATAACTACATTAGTAGCCATAGGAGTGTGCATTGCTGAAGCATCTTCCATCCCAAACTTCTTTACAAATTCCTTGGCATATTTAGATTGGGAGATGAAGATGCCATCAGCATCTTATTTCACTTGAAGACCAAGGAATAATACAGCTCACCCATACTACTCAACTCAAACATAGAATGCATTAGGTCTGAGAACCTTTTGCATAGTTTGGGATCAGTGGAACCAAATATAATGTCATCCACATAGATTTGAAATTACAGGATTTTGTCCTTGTGGTGCTTAATGAAAAGGGTTCTATCAACTATGCCTCTAACAAACTTATGTTCTAATAGGAAACTAGCTAGAGTCTCATACCACTTGCTCGAGGAGCCTGCTTAAGTCCATACAGAGCTTTTTCCAACTTAAAAACATGTGAGGGATAAGTTGAAGAAATGAAACCAGGGGGTTGTTCAACAAATACCTCTTTCTTTAGCTCACCATTTAGGAATGCACTCTTTACATCCATCTGGAACACCTTAAACCTAATGTAGCCTGCATATGCTAGAAAAATCCTTATTGCCTCTAGCCTTGCAATAGGAGCAAAAGTCTGATCATGGTCTATTCCGTCTTCCTTTATGTAGCCCTTTGCTAAAAGAATTACTTTATTCCTTATAATAGTTCCATGTACATCCAATTTATTTCTAAATACCCATTTGGTGCCAAAAATCTGCTGACCTTTTGGTCTTGGGACCAACTTCCAAACTTTGAATCTTTCAAACTGGTTTAGCTCTTCTTGCATAGCAATGATCCAGTGGGGATCATGCTCAGCATCTTTTATGATTAAGGGCACAACCTGAGAAATAAAGCAAGCAAGCATCACATCTTGACTTAGTTGATGTCTAGTTTGCATACAAGTTGAAATGTCTCCAATCACTTGAGATGTAGGATGATCTCTAAGTGTGACATAATAAGTTGGTGGTTTGGGATCTTCAACAACAGTTGGAATTAATTCCTCAGGTGGAATTTGATTGGTTGTTGGTAAAACTGCAATCAATTCTACTGGGTCTTCATCACTATCTGAATCAGATAACTTAGGAGCTGGTTGAATTCCCTGAGAGAGTTTCAGCTCATTCAAATTCTTATATAGTTCAGGTACATGCAAGGAACTACTGGAGGAAGTTTCCTTCACTCTATAAAACCTTTTGGATTCATCAAAGGATACATGCACTTATTCTTCAATTTTTAATGAGGATTGATTAAAAACCCTATAGGCTTTGCTTACTTGGGAATATCCTAGAAAGATTTCCATTGAAGCCTTTGCCTCAAACTTTCTAACGTATTCTTTATTATTATTGTGAATGTAAACTACACAGCCAAAAATTCTAAAATAATCTATTTTAGGTTTCTTTTCTTTAAGCAATTCATAAGGAGTCTTCCGCTTAAGTTTATGTATAAGACTCCTATTCAGTACATAGTTATCTGTGCTAACTGCTTTTGCCCAAAACGATAGAGGCATATTAGCATCTGCTAACAATGTTCCCAGAGCTTCAATCAATGTTCTGTTTTTCCTTTCAACTACCCCATTTTGTCGAGGAGTTCTAGGAGCAGAGAAGCTATGCCTAATAACTTCTTTCTCACAGAATTCTTGCATAAGAAGAGAATCAAACTCTGTCCCATGATCACTTTTGATCAAAGCAATGTGAGTATTGAACCCAATCTTTAAATAATGTAGAAAGTCTTTAAGAACTTTAAAGTTATCAGATTTAGTTCTCAAGAAGAACACCCAAGAGAACCTGGAGTAATCATCTACAATCACTAGGGTATAGAATTTCCCTCATAGTCATTGTACAGCTATTTGACCAAAAAGATCCAAGTTCAATAAGTATAGAATTCTAGGTGAATCACTTTTATTTACATCTTTGAAACTATTTTTGGTTTGCTTGCCTAGCTGAAAAGCCTTGCATAGGCCTTCCTTCTTATAGGGGTAAGAGGGCAAACCTCTGACAAGGTTGTATTTAGATAACCTAGATATATTTTTAAGGTTAACATGACCTAGCCTTCTATACCACAAAGTATTATTGCTACTCACTTAATTAAATAAATAGATTTCGGAAGAAGTGGAATTAAAATCTACAAGATAGATATTTCCTCATCTAATACCTACTAACACAATTTTATTATTTAAAGTAATATTGCACAAAGTATAAGAAAACCAATCCTGATAGCCAGCATCACAAAGCTGACTTACAAAAATTAGATTGTGCATTAGTCCTTTGACATAAGCTACCTTCTTGAAAGTCACTGACCCTAAGGTGAACATGCCATATCCTTCAGTCTGACCACAGCTGGAACCACCAAAGAGCACTTTTGGTCCCAACTTGGCTTTGAAGCTTGATAGATTATCTTTATTTCCTGTCATATGCTTGGAGCATCCACTATCCAAATACCACTTTTCCTGAGTGATAGGATAGGTCTTCACCTACAATAAGATAGATTAAACATTGTGGACCCAGGTAACCTTGTGTCCATTGTTCTTCACATAGGAAACACTGGAAATAAAAGAATATGCAGGTTGAGGGTGATATCTTAAGGTATGAGTTCTCCTAGGTGGGATAATCCAATTTGAAGATAGATTAGCAGACCTAGGGTTGCTATTAAACTTATTATTCCTGTAAGCATTGTTGTAATTCTGAAAATTTAGTTCTGTTCGTCGATCGGTGGTCGACGATCGGTACCCATATTGTCGATCTTGGTTCACAGAATAGAATTCTGGGTTCCACGATCGTCGATCTCTGTTCGACAACTCAGGATGAGATCGTCGATCCGACATTGCCAAGTAGTTATACCCAGCAAGTGAGTTCAGAGATAGTCGATTGTCGTTCGACGATGAGTTTAGCGATCGTCGATGGGCGTTCAACGATTTTTATATTTCTATGAATTTCTTTTTCCTTTTGTCTCTCTTGATTTTATTTAAGGTTTTCTTAGCTTTTTGAATAACCTCAGTGTTGTTTATTCCCTTTTCAGAAACAAACTTTACTGGAGTAGACAGATTGTATTCAAGGAGCAATGGGGGTTCACTAGGTGATGCACCTAATCCTAACTTATTGTTGCCTGTCCTAGTGTTTGCAGTGCTTGTGATTTCTAGCAACTTAAGGCTTCTGCGATTAAGTGAATCTTCTAATCTTTTAGATTTAGCTAGATCTAATTTAAGAAACTTAATTTCTTCAGTCTATCTAGTGAGTTTAGCTTTCAAATTAGTGTTTTCATAAGATATAGATTCAGATCCTGCTAGTTTATCTCTAAGCAATTTAATCTCCTTTTCTGAGCTAAGTAAATCTAGACAAAGGGTTTTAAATTCATGTTTAAATTCATCAGATGTAAAATCATAAGATGCAATTACCTGATCTTCATCAGACAATTCATCTTCCTCATCTTCAGTCATCTCTGCAGCTGAGTTACTGCTGCAGGCATTGATTGTCATAAGGCAGACCTCCTTAATTTTCTTCTCTTCCTCATCATCTTCACTGGAGCTGGAAGAAGATGAGTATTCCTCAGTATCACTCCAGGTCTTTGGAACAAGACCTTTCTTTTTCTTCTTGTATTTGTGAGAAGATTTCTTGGAGTAGTGCTTCTCATGTTCCTTTTCTTTTCTTCTTTCCTTATGCTTTGTCTCTAGACACTCAGGGAGAATGTGTCCAGGCTTCCTGCATCCATAACAAATAATTTCTTTAGATGGGGTTTTATTATACCTTTGCTTGTCATCATATTTTGATGACTTTCTTCTATTGTCTTTTCTACCCATCTTATAAAACCTCTTGGCAAAGAGTGTCATTAGTTCTTCATTTGATTGAGTCACCTTGGACTCATCATCAGCCTTAAAACCAAGGGTTTGCTCTTTCCTTGTTGGAGTAGGTGCTTTAGCTTCAGCTTCAGCTTCCCTTGTCTTAAGTACTTACTCAAATGATTTGAGCTTGCCAAGGAGAGCTTCTATTGAGATCTCTGTTGTACTTCTAGACTCCTTGATTGGCCAGATTCTTAGATCCCATATGCTGGGGAAGCACATCAGTATATTATCATTCACTTCTATCAATGTGATCTTCTTATCAAGTGTCCTCAGCTCATTGATAATGGAGCTGAGCCTTGTGTACATGGCATCTACAGTCTCAGACTCTTCTTTCTTGAAGTTCTCAAAATGGGATATGAGGTTGGACCTTCTGTCCTTCCTCTCATTAGCTGAACCAGTTACAATCTGATTCAATGAGTCCCACAGGGCTTTTGCTGAGGTGCAATCAGCCACATTCTGAAATGTCTCATCAGACATAGTCTGAGCAAGAATATTCATAGCTTTGGCATCAGCTATTTTGGCCTTCTTATAGGTTTCATTATAGTCTGGAGGTGGCACTTCACTGAGATTTGTAGATGTTGTAGCAGTAGCTGCAGCAGGTGGTGTTGTTGGTCGTGTTAAGATAGAGGAAAAAATATCTTCATCAATAGAGTTCATGTAAAGTCTTATTCTTTCCTTCAAGATGCCAAACTTGGCTAAGTTGCATACTGGAGGTCTGGTGCTAGAATAATCTTTGTACTGGGATGTGAATCTAAAGTGAGTGTATATGGTATCAAAGTATCTTATCACAAGATCTTATGGTTCAGGTGTTAGCCTGTTCAACCAATCAACCTAGGAATGGTTAAGCTGTTAAATAACCAACCTCCCTCTGATACCAATTGAAAGTGAGGGGATAAGATACTTACTACTCAAGAGGGGGGTGAATAGAGTATTCAAAAATGAAGAGACTGTAAACACTTCTCTTGAGATATTTGCAGAATATAAAAACTAAAAGCTTTAAACTAAAAGCCTAACAGAGTGACGTGAAAAACAGAAGGTGCTAACTGAAGTTTCAGTTGAGCATATGTCCTAACACAACAACTAGCAACCTAGTTATATCTTCACAGCCACAGTACATCAATTAAAGTAAACAAACAAACAAGACAAGAACTTTATAGTGGTTCCCCAATTGGGTACATCCACTCTTCTACTACCCTTGTAGGAATCCACTACAGGTTTTTGCTAAGGTGCCCTGCCACCACAAGATCTGCTTCAGGTAGATCTAGAAACCCTTCAGGCTTTTGATCAGGTGCCTAAGAACCAAACACACAGGTTTTTGATTAGGTGCCCTGCCACCAAAGGTTCACTTTTGAAGGGAGTAATAACCCTTTTACAGAAGGTTGAGGGAAGGAGTTTAAGGTGTCTTCTCTGTGTTCAGAGAAGCTAGTGGATTGCTATGAGAAAATCAAAGCTCCCCCTGGCTTAGAGAATGTCCAGGAAGAAGCTTTGCTTCAGGGTGAAGGAACTCTAGATTTCTTTGAAGCCTTTTATGATGCAGCTTTGAAGAAGACTCAAGATGTTAATGGTTGTGCTTCGTTCTTTTTGATTCTGTATCTGATGTCTTTTGTATTCAGCCAACCGTGTTAATAAAAGATGGAAACTTCTCTTGTGTGAAAACGGTCTCGAGCCCTGCATAGAAAGTCTTTTCAAATAATACAATAAAACAAATAAAGAAACTGCGCCATAAATCTTCTGTCATTCCAAAAAGTAATTAAGGATATTAAAATATCCAATCAAATTGACTTTATAAACTGGCATAGGAAGCAAGGAATAACGGCTATATTACAGCTGTTAGAATAAAACGATTTCTTCTAATAAAACAAACAACTTTATTCTGTCAAAATCTTTCAATTAATGCACATGGGATATTGCAAATAAGAAAAGAAATATAGGCATTAAATTAAGCAGAATATCTGAATAGCATATGCCTTAGACATGAGGAAATAAGTCAATAATTCAAATGAAAAGAATATAGATAATAGCAGACAGAAAACGTCGACCAGAGAACGAAGAACGTCGATCTGAACAAGCAGATCGTCGGCCTGAAGAAAAACTATCTTCACAAAAATCGTCGACCAGGGCAACACGATCGTCGATATAAGCAAGCAGATCGTCGATCTCACTTCAGAGTTCAAATGACTCTGAGATCATCGATCATCAAACGAAGATCGTCTAGCGAAGTTTGACTATCGTTGAACACAAAACTACTAAACCAAATTCTCATATCAAACCTTTCTAAACTAGCCTAGCCAAAGGGTAGACTATCATTTAGTCTATCCATTGACCATAGATAAATCTTGGGTCAATTTAGCCTAAAAGAGATGACATAGCCAAAATCAAAACTTGGGATCCAACAGGGCCGCTATGCACCGCTTCGTAACATGGATGGCCGAAAAGGCTTGCGGAATTGAGCATCGTAATCACCTCATCACTACGCTCACACATAGCATTTGCTAGTGTAGCAAACACAAACATTCACACCACAAGTAACTTAGGCCAATAAACCACCGCATCACTCACAAGCATGAACAATAGTAAATTGCATTAAGCCCAAGGTTAATCAAAGTTCTTGCATTAAATAATAATGAAAATCAAATACAAAAACCTAGAAATGTGGAAGTGAAAGGTAGAGATACAAACAACGAACGAGTTTTTGCCGTAGACATGGGAGGAAGCATCGGTTTGTCAATCCGTGTCCAGCGAGCAACTCAGCGGTTGCGTCCAGGGTCGGGGAAGGTTGTCACCGCTTCCTAAGCGCCCGTCTTCTCGTTGGTCTATGTTGTCCACGTCAAACCTTCACTTCTTCCATACTTTGCAGAGATTGTAGAGTGGAAACTCACTTTATTATTCCATGGATGCAAGCGAACATCATAGGGAGCAAATCCCTAGCTTTGAGGATGAAGAACGGGGAAAATCCCCCTTCCGGCGGAAGAAAACGACTACAAAATCCGATCCCCAAAACCCTAAAAAATAGCAGTTTAAATAAAAATTGCGCAAAATTTTCTTAACACACGGGCAAAACGCACGGGCGGAGACCGTACGTGAAGAAAAACTCACATGCAAAAACAGAACTGAGTATTTTGTGAAATGATCGCGCACGACCGGCCCGAAACGTGCATTAAGGAAACGCACGATCGTGCAATCAGGAATAAGTAATAAAAGTGTGCGAAAATGGTCACTCATATTTGGATTTAACCGTGCGATGCCTAAACACACGGGTAAGCACAAAGCACTCAGAACAAGGTCAAAACAGATAGGACGTACGATTCCTTCTCGGACGGTTTGGAACAAACCGTGCGGAAACCAAACGCACGGGCGGATGATAAGACACTAATTATAGTTATTTTTATATTATTTTTATTTAATTAATAATAAGATTATAATTATATTTTAGTAATTATGCTCTTAATTGCATTATTTTCATATTTCAGGTCAATCTGGGCTACGAAAAACAATTTGGAGCTTGCAGGACTGATCAGGAGTTTAAACGGAGAAAATGAACATTTTTTGTCACGGATAGCTGAACTTCAAATGGTCATAACTTTCAAACCAGGAAGAGTTAATGGACGTGCAACCAGTTAACAGAAATAGGACCACGTTCTCTATAAATCTAGATAGTTTCACAAGTACATGCCGCCAAGACACGGGTGTGTCTAGGGCGTAAACACGGGCATTTCTAGTTCAAAAAAACAGTTTTGTCTAGAAATCTTCCGGTGACAATTATAGAGCATTTCCCAAGTTCATGCCCCCTGTCTTTGGTGTGACCTAGGGCGTGACCTACCCAAAACTGCTGAAGTGATCCCAACTTATACTGTTTCCAGTAGGTTGCTGACCCGGTCAGTATACGCCCTAGGTCACGGGTGTGACTATGGGCGTGACCCCTTCATCAACTACAAAATAACTCCCGCCGTTTTCAGCTTCCCGCCATTTTGAGTAACATACCCGACACTCCCTAGGTCATAGGCGTGACCTAGGGGAGTTACCCGCAAAACGGTTACTTTTGGCGCTTTTTCTCCAACGTTCCCGAGCTTTCAAGACAGCGGTTTCAGAGCGTTAAACGCCCCAGGTCACGGGCGTGACTTAGGGCGTGACTCCTAAGCAGAAAAATCTATAAATTTCATATGAGTTTAGAAGCTCAGGAGGAGGATTACGAGCCAATTTTAGGAGTATGTTGTAGTTTAGTTAGTGTTTTTTTGTATTTCTTTTATGTAATTTCAATTTCATAGTTTAACTTTACTTTTTGCTAATTTCAACTCAAGTACTTTTCTTCTTAATCATGTCTTCCGTTTACTTTTTTTGTAACCTTTATTTCATGTCAAGTAGCTAATTAACTTAGCACTTGATCATGATAATCTTTGAATAAACTAAACTCTTTTTGTCAAACTCTTTATTTGTCGCTTTCGATTTATCTTTGAATTATTTTGTATCTAATTCATATTTCGCGAAAATGTTTTCAATCCTAGATCTGAATCTTAAATGACTGAGAGGTTGCAGATACGAGTAGATCGCTCAAAGATAGAAGGAGCCGCATGCACTCCTCGAGAGAGGATGAAATGGATCATCCGGATTGGAGTAAAATCCAATAGTGGGGTTCACCGCGTAAAGCAAACATAGGGGTTTTGACTGGCCGAGAGGTCTTAATTGATCAATCTAAGATTAGTCAAAAGCATGAGCTCGAGTGAGACACTTTTGTACCTTAGGAACCTCCACGGTCGAATTAGGTAATTAAAAGTTTGCAAGTTTATTTGAATTCAAAGTGAGTTTAGATAATGTGCTAGTTGTTAGTTTATTTTCTTCCTTCTTTATTTAAATTTCCCCTTCTTTAATTTCAATAAAACAATATTAATTTGCGTAAGTAGAAGTACTCAACAGGCCCCGAGTCGAATACGACATTTCCTATACTATATTTCGATAGGTACACTTGCCTATTTGAGATTATAGTTTTGTTATTATTTTAAAACTATAGAAAATCTTCATCAGGTTTTTGGCGTCGTTGTCGGGGAACTATTTTGTTGATTTTTTGAAAGCGCAAATTGTATTAATTTTATCATTCTCTTTCTCTACCCCTATTAACTTTTCAATTTTCTTTTTCAAATTCCATTCTATTAAGTACCAGTTGTTTTATTTTCTTTTTACAAAAAAATATAATCACAATTGGCCGCTACAATTGCAGAGCTTACACACAAAAATAATCTTTTTGACGCCGCAAGGAAGCGCCATGTTTTGTGTAATTTTTGTGGTGCCCCTCATCGTAGTGAGGCTTATTATTTTATCATCAAAATTATTCTTATAATTTTGATCATAATTATGAAAATAATTATTCCTACTTTAATGAGAACCCTTTATCTAATTTTCATGAAAAAAACTTTTCCAATATTTCTAATTTTTCAAATTTTGATGAAAAAATATTTTTATGAAAATTCTTTTTCAAGCTTCAATGCAAACAATTTTTCTGATTTTAGTAATTCTCCGTCTTCCTCGGATGTTGATTTCTGACATGATCACCCGGAAAGATTCCCGATTAATTAGGATATTTATTTAGATCCGACTTTTTGTTCTTCTTCTTCCGCACCGCAAGCTTTCTCTCCTAATTTTGGGGAATCTTCCGAATTTCCATTTGATTCTTCTCTCTAAAATTTTGATGAGACTTTAATTACTTTTAGTGATTTTTCTCCATTGGATAATGTCGCTAATGAGGGACATGAATCTTCATGTTCTCCTTTAGTTTCCTATACCGAATACGAAGAAAAACTTTTATTTTAAGAATTTGTTAAGTGTATGGACGCGCTGGGTGATGTAGAAGAAGAACATGTTTCTCCTTCTACTACTCCCAATTTTTCTCCTATTAATAAATCTCCATCCACAATTTATGATTTTTTAGGAGAGAAAATTTATGGAAAATATGTGTCCGATGATTTTATTTTAAATAACTTTCTAGGCAAAAAATTAATTTTAGAAAAGAAACAACCAGAGCCTAATCATATAACTTCGCAAGCACCTCCTCCTTGCGAAGATTTTTCTAATGCACTTTTCTTGATTTTTCTTTTACTAACAAGTTCCAGTCTAAAGATGAGCTGTTGAAATCAAATGTTGTCCCCGACCCATTTGCTGCTCATCTAGAAAGATTCAAGTCACCTCAGGTATGGATAGGTGATTTGAATCTAAATTTTCAAGTCAACCACGAGAAGAAAAATCAAGAAGAAAAAGGAGGAGACGTCGGGCGAACGGCTTTGGCATCATAGCCAAAGCGTGAATAAAGGGAGTTGCCAGTTCATTTCAATTTTAATTTTCCTTTCTCCTAACCCGAACCGTCTAGCTTAAAGACGGGGAAAAGAAAAGCGCTCTTGGGAGACACCCCATGCTTATCTTTTAATTTTTTATGAATTTTTTTTTTCTTATCTTTAAAAAATTGTTTATTTCCCCCCTCCTACTTTACTTGTAAATATTGGGGACAATGTTTATTTTTAAGTATGGGGTGGATTCTCATGTTGTTTTTATTTAGAAAATCGAAAAAAATGAAAAAAATAAAAAAAAATTATAAAAATTTTTGTTTTCTTTATATCATAAATAATAATAATAAAAAATCGAAAATTAATTTCTTGGAAAAGGCCGTGTTGGGCTTTCATCACACTAAACTGCCTAGTACCTTCCGAACCCATCACTGGGTAGCCTTTGGGAAGTCCAAGAATAGCAAAAAAATTTAAGTATTTTACTTTAAAAAAATAAAAAAAATATAATAAACACTTACTTAATATTTTGTGATATTTGGAAAATAATTTTGAGTTAATAAGAATTTTATATAATTTTTGATTTTCTAATCTTTTATTTCATCATTGTTAGTTAGATTTAATTTTTAGCGATTTAATTTTGCGAAATTAACTTATGAATTAACTTTGTTCAAAGAACCTTATTTACTACTTTTTCTCTTAATTTTAATTAGTTTCAATTTTATAGTGCTTAGTTTAACAAATTCTAGATTCTAATTAAAATCACTTATGCTTAAAGATTCTTAGGAAATTTTAATTTACTATAGTTGCTCTCTACTTATTTTAATTTAATATAAATATTGTTTAGCCTTCCCTTTTTTTTATTTCTTTTTAGATCATATGTCATGGGGACAAGAGAATAAAATTCATTATCCCTTGGTACACATATGCAATTTTTATTTTTTATTTTGTTAGATCATATGTCATGAGAATTAACAATTCTTTGGTACACATATGCAATCCCCAAATAAAATGGTGTGAGTGAATAAAATTCATTACTCTCATTTTATTTTTGTTTTTGAAGAGAGAGAAAAAAAATAATATTTGTTCATATATCATGGAAAATGAGAGAATAAAATTCATCATTTTCTTGGTAAACATATGCAAATATTTTTTTTAAAAAAAGAAGATAAAAAGAAAAAAAACATGGGGTGAGAGGATAAAATTCATCACCTCAATTAAAAATCCTCTTCATAGTCCTTTTCCCTAAAACCCTATATCCAATATAATTGTTTTAGAATTAAAATAAGATACCAAGAGAGCATAAGTAGTAGTTAAATTTTTCTTATAAGTTTATTTTTAGTAAAAAATGTGAATAATTCTAATCTAATTTGGTTTGCTAAATTACTTAATTTTGAATTCTAAATAATTTTTATTATAAATTTTTTACTAAATACCGTTCTCTGTACGTTTTCATTTCATAGTTTAGGAATTAATATTTAAATCGCTAAATTTTATTTTTAACTTTCTTTTGATTTAATAAAGTTTTAGTTTAAATTATAAAATTATATTAATTTCTAATAAGTACTTCTCATAGTTTTGCTATGGAATAGAAAAAGATTAAGTATGAGGGTATTTTATAAGACACTAATTATAGTTATTTTTATATAGTTTTAATTTAATTAATAATAAGATTATAATTATATTTTATTAATTATGGTACTAATTGCTTTATTTTCATATTTCAGGTAAATCTAGGCAGCGAATAGCAATTTGGAGCACGCAGGACTGATCAGGAGTTGAAACGGTGAAAATGAACATGTTTTGTCACGGATAGCTGAACTTCAAATGGTTATAACTTTCAAACCAGGAGGAGTTACGGGACGTGCAACAAGTCAACCAAAAGAGGACGACGTCCTCTACAAATCTTGAGAGTTTCACAACTACACGCCCCTAAGAAACGGGCGTGTCTAGGGCATGAACACGGGCGTGTCTAGTTAAAAAAATAGTTTTCTCCAGAAATTTTCCCGTGACAATTCTGGAGCATTTCCCAAGTACACGCCCCCTATCACGGGAGTGACCTAGGGCATAACCTACCCTACACAACCGAAGTGATCACAACTTGTACCGTTTGCTGTCCCGGTCAGTACACTCCCAAGGTAACGAGCTGGTCGTGCCTCCATCATCAACTACAGAATAACTCCTGCCATTTTCAGCTTCCCGTCGTTTGGAGTAAAATACCCGACATGCGCTAGGTCACGAGCGTGGCCTAGGGGCTTGACCCACAGAACGATAACTTTTGGCTGTTTTTCTCCAGCGTTCCCGGGCTTTTAATAAAGTGGTTTTTGAGCCGTACATGCCCTAGGTCACAGGCGTGACTTAGGGCGTGACTCCCAAGAAGAAAAATCTATAAATTTCAGATGAGTTCAGAAGCTCAGGAGGAGGATTAGGAGCCAATTTAAGGAGTATGTTGTAGCTTAGTTTTCTGTTTTTATGCATTCTTTTATTTAATTTCAATTTCATAGTTTAACTTTACTCTTTCCTAATTTCAATTCAAGTACTTTTGTTCTTAATAATGTCTTCCTTTTATTATAACCTTTATTTCATGTCAAGTAGCTAATTTCCTTAGCACTTGATCATGATAATCTTTGAATAAAATAAACTCTTTTGTTAAACTCTTTATTTATCACTTTCGATTTATCTTTGAATTATTTTGTATCGAATTCATATTTCGCGAATACATTTTCGATCCTAGATCTGTATCTTAAATGACAGAGAGGTTGAAGATACGAGTAGATCGCTCAAAGATAGAAAGAGCCGCATGCACTCCTCAAGAAAGGATGACATGGATCTTCCGGATTGGAGTCAAATCCAATAGTGGGGTTCACCACATAAAGCAAGCATAGGGGTTTCGACTGGCCGAGAGGTCTTAATCGATCAACCTAAGTTTATTCAAAAGCATGAGCTCGAGAGAGATGCTTTTGTACCTTTGGAACCTCCACGGTCGAAGTTGGTAATTAAAAGTTTGCAAGTTTATTTGAATTCAAAGTGAGTCTAGATCAAGTGCTAGTTATTAGTTTGTTTTCTTCCTTCTTTAGTTTAATTTACCCCTTCTTTTATTTCGATAAAATAATATTAATTTGCGTGAGTAGAAGTACTCAATAGGCCCCGAGTCGAATACGCCATTTCCTATACTATATTTTGATAGGTACACTTGCTTACTTGAGATTATAGTTTGGATATTATTTTAAAACTATAGAAAATCTTCATCAGCGAATCAGAAATTCCTGGAAACCACTGAGTAAAATGCAGGATTACACTGAAACAGTGCATTAAGAGAATGCACGACCATGCATTTTACATTGGAAACCATTTGTAGGCTGGGCTTTCTTACCACCTGCACAGCAAACCTCACAATGGGGGCACAAGCCACCAACATACAGAACGGAAAGAAATAACTATAAGAGAGACTTGGGGAGCACCATGTGCTTACACCCAATAGAATAGTATGCAATTGCACACCACAATGAGCCAAAATGTGCACTTCATATGATAATGGTGTATAAGTGAAATATAAGCGGTAACATACTAAAAATGAAGCGCAAATGCAAGAAAAAAAGCCCAAATGAGTCCGAAAAACCCTATATAAATCAGACTCATCAGTTAGCACTTAGAAGAGGTCTGAGAGAACTTGCAAGATCTGTGTCGTATATTCTTTGAGCTGAGTTTGGAGTTGATTGCCTTATCTAACACACTGTTAGAAAGGTGGGAGGGAAAGTGGATGTACCCATACCTTGGGTAACCAATTTAAATACTGGTGTGTTGATCTGTGTTCTTGAAAGCAATCTAAAAAACCTAACACTCAACACACCAAAAGAAAATGGTAGTCATAAAGACTAGGAAACCTATGTTCCACCCCCTCTAGGTGTATAGCTACTCTTGAAACAAAGATTTTCAAAGCCAAATAAATGAAACTGATATAACATGCGAATTGTTTTAATTAACCGAATAGATCTAACCATTGGGACTTACCACATGCCGGCGGATAGACTTAATGTAATAGGACAACCTTAAAAGGTAAAAGAAAATTCATAAGAGATGTACACCCGAAGATGATCAGTTAGGCCAGGTGTTCCGAAAGGTCTATAACATTGCTTGCTAGGAAAGATCTGTTGGAGCTTGCATTCCACGCTTCTTGCTTTGCTAAAAACAAATCCTATATGTATTGATTATTGTGTGTTTATGATGTGCATATATAACTAGTCTAACACTCAAATCATTTTTGGCCTGAATTTGGGATTGCAAAGCGAAGTTAAGGTGATATTGTCTGGAGATATCCATTATCGCTACCCGGCGATTGCTAGCAAAACAGTTACCAGATAATCTCCACGACATTTAGTTAACCTCGATATCACCTGGTGATATCGATATCTCTCAAGCTATAGTGCACGATTGGCCATGACCGAATCATCTCGTAGAAGTTTCAGAATCATGGGACACGTGGAAGCCGGAGACGATATCGCTGATAGGCGATACCCAGAATTACAGGAGATATCTCAAAAATATATATATATGGGTAATTTTTCCTGTGAAAGAGAGGACTTTCAAATTCTAGAGTATTTCTTCCTGTGCATCCTGTCTAGAGAGCTCAAGCATCAAGAAAAAATCCGTCTTCCCAAGAAAGTTCAAGTACAAAAGAGAGACGACTCATACGCAACATCTCAAGCAACCTAAGCAAGCATTCATTGACACCTTCAGTTTTTCATTTTGAGGGAGTTTTCATTTTTAAATTTATTCACTGTAATTCATTATTTCATCATTGTAATCGATAGAGGAAATTGCTGCCTTGTGTGTGGCGTCTAGGTCAGTGTGTAGCATCTAGGTTAGTGTGTGCTTAGGAGGAAATCTCTACCTTGTGTGTGACTTCTAGGTCCTTGTGTGACTAAGGGAGTTTTTTCCGCCTTGTGTGCAGCGACTAGATCGTGGCGAGATCTAGGGGGAGGCTGGTAGCAAGATCTAAGGAGAGATACTATAACCGGCCGGTTCTTTGTAAAAGGACCGGTGAAATCAAAAGCAGTTTATTTTTCATAGCCTTGATCTCTAGCTTTATAGAGAATCTTTATACTTTGTTTGTAATATTTATTATTTATGTTCATCTGATTTACTAAGTATTCATAGTTGATTAAGAAAATTTGTTTTTGATTTCGGTAATTATTTCATTCAGAAAAATAGACTAAGAGAAAAATTTGTGTTAACCCTTATTCACCCCCCCTAAGGGCGACTCACGATCCAACAATTGGTATAAGAGCCAGATTACTCCAAATCGGTTTCACCACCGGGAGTCATGGCACATTATGAACATGCATTTTCTAAGGGGAATGGGATTAGTTGACCTCCCTTATTCACTGGCATAGACTATAACAATTGGAAAACTCGAAAGAAAAGTTTTTTAATTACCTTAGATATTAAAGTATAGGGTATGATAGAACAATGCTACACTCCACCTACAATGGCAGTTTGAAGTGTCATTATGGAATAACCCAAGGACAAATAAGATGACACTAACAAGCTAATGTGTAAAAATAACGCTAAGGCATTGAACAATTTATTATTTGCATTAGATAGAACTGTGTTCAATCGTGTATGTGCATCTGAAACTGCATATGATATTTGGAATTTACTTTAAGTCACTGTGAAGGTACATCACATGTGAATGACTCAAAGCTTTCCCAGTTAGAGTCAAAATTTTTAAAGTTAAAGATGAAGGTTGATGAAGTCATAGAGTCCATGTACACGAGATTCAGCAGAATAGTAAATGACTCTAAGGTTCTTGTAAAAAGTTTTTCAAACGGTGATTTAGTGTGGAAGATTCTTAGATCGCTTCCCCCGTAGTTCAGTCCAAGAGTTTCTGCATTGTCCGAGTCACACGATCTAAAGACTCTTCAAATTGAGAATCTCATTGGAATTCTAAAAAATAATGAGTTGGAAGTAAGGATTCAACAATAAGAGTATAATTTGGAGACAAGAAAAAAAGCGTTGGTGTTGATATCCAAGAAGGAAGAGGAGAGTGTGTTTGATGAGAATGATGAAGAAAGTGAGGAATGCTTGTTTGTTTCTAAGGTTCATGAGAAATCCTAAAAGAAGAAATTCTTTTGGAAAGTTTTTAGCAAGAAAGAATCTATGTATAAGAAAGGAAAAGACCAAAATGATGGATAGGATGATGACGAGCATCCACCACCAGAATGTTACCATTGCAGAAGAATCAGAAATATCAGGAGTAAGTGCCCAAAATATCTGAAAGAGCTGAAAGAGAAGAGGCACAAGAAGAAGGATAGGAAGAACGTTCTTAAGGCTAAAACCTGTGATGATGTTACATCTGAGGAGTTGAGCAGATCAAGCTCAAAAACTAATGTGGAGGCCAACATATGGTTGATTGGAAAGAGCGTCTAATCATCTAATGACGAGTGCAATGTCTAGAGCGATGCTGAGGTAACTCCTCTAACAAATGATTATTTATTTTCTAAATTTCTAAAAACCTGTAAATTTTTTAACAAAAGCTTAAAAGAAATTAAGTTCCTCAATCTTAAATTAACATTTTATTAAAAGAAAATAAAAAACTAACCACTGAATTTAAAATACTTGGGAAGGAGAAAGTGAATAGTATAGAGGACTATCACTCTTTGATATGGATACTAGAACTAGAAAAGGATCTTGCTAAGACCTGATTTCATGTTTATTCCCTTACAAAGGAGAAAGGGGATCTAGGATGATCTCTTAAATTTTCTCATTCTGAAGTAGATGGTAGTAAAAAGACCTTTGCAATTTGGTGTGATACATTAGTTGCTTAAGACAACCTTGAAACCCGAGTCCATGCTTTAGAAATGGACATTAATAAGTTTTGAGTGGGATAAAAATCACTAGATATGATTTTTGCAAATCAATGCAATGGTTCGGCAAAATTTGGACTCTGATACACTTCTGGAATCTATTGCCGTCATAGGAAAAAGTTAAAAAAATCTCCTTTTTCGGATAAAAACCATAAACCTATTATCACAACTACTTCTAGAAAGATTTCTAAAAATGTTTTGAAAAAATTCTTCAACCTTGTTTATTAAGTGTGCTAAATGTCATAAATTCTGCCACACCACTCACACTTAGAGGAAGACACGATACTATTTTGTTAAACAAATCTGCGTACCTAAGGACTGCACCTATTCTATGGGAGGCACCACTTGAATAACCAGATCTTTACTCTCATCCTCTTTCTAGGTTTTTTGGCAAGCTAAGGACACGAAAGATGTGTGGTACTTGGACTTAGGATGTTTTAAGCACGTGATGGGAAACAAGTCAAAGTTCTTTATCCTAGAAACGAAGAAATGTGTAGTGGTTACTTTTGGCGACAGCGATAAAGGAAAGATCATTGGCATTGGAGTAGTAGGTAACAATTCCTTTACTATATCAAATGTTTGTTATGTGAAAGGTTTAAAACTCAATTTTATTTTTATAAGTAAGTTATACGATATTGGTGTAAATGTTTAATCTGACACTTCTACAAACCTTTGCAAAATTTTTGATTACAAAACAAATAATGTTGTTTTTACTTCACCAAGGTCTCAAAATGTTTATATGACAAAATTTCATTATCTCTCACATTCGTCTCTAAAATGTTTTATGTCCATAACCGAGGAGTTAGATTTATAGCATAAGTAACTTGGATATTCTAGTGTAAAGTTAATTTTAAAATTATCAACTGATAAATTAGTCAAAGGATTACCTATTTTAAGTCGAAATTTATCTTGTTTATGTTCGCCATGTCAAAAAGGGAAATTTTTAAAGTCATCGTTCAAAAGTAAAATTATTATTTCTACTACTAGACCTTTACAATTGATACACATGGATTAGTTTGGTCCTATTACCTTTTTTAAGGACAAGTAAGATGTGTTTTATGCTGATTTTCTGCTTTCAAAGCATTGAGTGTTGCTTTTTCACTCAATGCTTTCAGCATCTGTCAATTATATTGACATGGCATTGAATGAGTAGACTTCACTCAACGCATTTGTCCTTAGACAGTTTCTCAGTTGATTAGGCATTGAGTGAATAACTTTCACTCAAAGCTTTTGTCCTTAAACAAAATTCGGTTTATGAAACACAGACTCTGACTGACTAAGGTTCAACCAACACTTTTTATCACATGGCGTTGAGTGAGCTTGCCTCACTCAACGCTTGTGGAGTTTGTCAAATATCTACACAGATTTTCTGTGGCGTTAACTGTTTGAGCTATACACAATAAATATGAAGTTATTGATGCAAGCTCACACGTTTGACCATGAATAGATCTACGGACTAGCACGAATACCTCTCCACAATCCAACTCCTATATTCGCGCAATCGCTCTACGTGCCACAACGTTAATTAATTCTATCAATTATATGCTAGGGTACGGATAGCCAAACCGATTTGGATTTAATAGAGGCGATATGCCAATATTATTTTTGGCTAAAAAGACCTACCCGGTCCGAACGAGTTGTGTTGTACCAAAGAGATCTACCAAATAAAATACGATTACGAAAAGGTAGATCTCTCCTAACAAAAGAAAACGAAGGTTCGCCAAGCCTTTCTCGAAATTAAAAGAAATTAAGAGGGACAACAAAAGTAATTGAAAGATCACACGATATAATTTTTATTGTTATCAAAAATTCAACGCTAAGAATCTACCACTAAAGGAATTAATCTAGGAAGAGAAACACACAATCAGTAGAAAGGATTCGTTACCCTATGAGAATGGATGATTTCAATTTCTCTACTTGGATTGTTCTTCAACGGCTCCGCCGGAGTCACGCCGGTTGGAGAGAAACTTGTCCACCTTCGTCGCGTCACGCCGGAGTTTGAATCCATGAAGGAAATCTTTGCCTTGGCCGATATCTTCAAGGAGGTGGGTTGAATGGTTGCTTTGTTGGACGTCGGTTTTGAGGTGAGAAAAGGAGTAGGAGAGGGTTGTTAAGGTGAGAAAAGAGGAGGGAAAGAGGGGAGGAGTCTTGTGGCCGAATTCCACAAGGAGGAGAGGGAGGAGGCTGGCTGAAATTGCCAAGGAAGGGGGAGATGAGGGATGGACGAATTTTGCCAAGGGGGAGGAGGATCTCAAAAGATCCATAGGGGGATTATTTTCTTATTCTTCATCTCTCTAATCAATCCTTCATAAAATAGCTATATATAGCCTACACCACTCAATCTCCCTCCATTCAAAATTCCAAATTCAAATTGTAATTATGATGGTTATATGCACCCATCAAAGTACATGAAATGAAATAATTAAAACAACACATGATGGTTATAAGCACACATCATTATACATGAAATGAAAATTAAAACAAACATAAAAATGTCTTAATAATTATTAATAATTATTAATAAATCGGTTTGCGCCCCGGGCGGATATTATGGCGACGCTCCATATGGTCATCACGTCGCCACAAATCTTTAATTGAAGCCAGATAAAGTTCTTCTGTAAGCGCGCTGTCACTGTCTTCAATATATTGAGGGCAATCGTCTCCATCAATCCTCCCCCGCTCAAAAGTACTCATCACCGATGAGTTGGTCTGAACGTACCGGTGCAGGAGAGCATCATCCCAAAGAAACACGTAGCGACAAACAGCACCACTTAGAGAAGAGAGCACTTCAACCTTGTGTATCCTGTCATGCAAAAAAATCATCCTAGAGAACCTCAGAAAAGCATTAGGCAATAAAGGATAACAAATTTTTACATCAACAACCAACGTACCTCCAGTGAAGACTGATGAAGAGAGCGATCAAGGCACAAACTCACTACCCAAACCATAAGAAAACAAAGTGGACCCAAACGGACAGGTAGATAATTCAAGTGGTGGAGAAACAAATAGCGTTAAATTAGAAACATTAAAAATAGGGGTAATACCCCAATCAGTGGATAACTTCAAATGATATGCGTATTCTCCTAATTTCATTAATATCCGAAAAAGGTCCAGTTCACCAACTCGCCAACTTTCTATAGTGCCTGAAGGCAACTGTTTAGGGACGAGATGCACCATAACTAAATCGGAAATCATATAGTGAGACGCTCTTTTATGTAAGCTAGCTATAATTTGATAAGATATAATTTGTATAGCTAGCGTTTCACTAATGTGCTTATATAAAATGTGATCATGATGAGTATAAACTTGTGCAAGCTTATTTTATATATTCGGTGGAGGTAACAGAACTAAATAAGGTGGCACCAACATAACTAAATAAGGTGGCACCAGCAGAGCTACATCAGGTGGCACAAACAGTACGAGATCAGGTGGCACAATAGACAGCCACTTCACTAACGTATAATCAGAGATTTGGTTATTCATAGAAAGTCGAGTGGATACAGAGCTATCAAAAATGATATCGGGGCCAAACACAAATTTCATCAATGCAATAAAACTTGTACGACGAGATATGTCCAAAGAAGGGGCCCGCAGGGTTGGCAAAATAAAATGACTCAAATCAAACATACCAAACTCGTGTCCTAAAGGGTCAACTAAATGAGTCAACAGATAAGGTGGGAGAGTCGGGAAAACTGAAATGGGAGATAGTTAAAATCATATTCAATTTCATGCAACGGAGTCAGCATCAGGGGACACTCATCCGGGCCTACTTCAATAACATTTTCCAAAAGTATAACTCTCTCACATGGAAATTCTTCCAACACATTAGACACGACATCCAATTCAGAATCATTAAAGGCCTCAGAATTGGGCAAAATCGAACCCAACGGAAATTTTAACTCAGAGTGAACTTCAGATAATGGAGATAACAATAAAGAACTATCGTTCGGGTTCATAGCGCTAAAATCATCCAAACATAAACTTCTCACATAAGGTGAGTCTTCCCAATCAGTTCGAACATCCATTATGTTCGAGTCATCAATAATAATATTGAAATCCTCACTCACAGGCTCCTTAGATAACTCAAGTATATTCTCAGTGGGTGTAATCGTAGGCTCTAACACGACGGGGATCATATCCGGGAGAGGGCACACAATACTAGGGTGCACAGACACAACGCTAGTAGGGCACATAATAGGCAAAGAGATACTCTCACAGCTTGGACTATCATCATCATCCCAAACATCGTCTTCTTGATCACTAGGGATTCCTTAAGACTCAGAAGCATCAGAATCGTCGGTCACTAACGAACATGTCAGAATACTCTCACCTACGGGGTCATCCTCAAAATCTAGAGATAGTATATTAACATCAACATCCTAAGAGGTATCAGTCACTATCTCTAGGGACTTAGGTGTTGAGGATAATGGAGGCATAACCCTAGTGGTAACATGTATTGAGTTCACAACAAAAAACCTTTTAGGAGAGGTTTCCCTAGTGGGTGGTGGTGGTCCTAATACAACCTTTCCAGTCTGACACGAGTGAGCGTTATTCCTCGGAATGTACCGCTTCTATATTTCTACTACCATAATAAAAGTGGTGTCTAGATCGGTGTGAAAATAACACAGTAATTTACCCTTGATGTAGGGGTTTAACCCCTTACGAAACCTAGAGAGGGTAATCTCTGGCAACTCCTTCACACCACTACGAACCATCATATCCTTAAGAAGACGCATATAATCCGAGATCGACTTGTTCCCTTGTTTAAGGTTATTCAAATCATCAGTTATCTATCGCTTGGTATGGGCGTTTGGTTTATAATCATTCCTAACGGCAATTATGGATCTAGTGCCAAAACTACACTCACTCAAAGGCTTGGTGTTAGCAGGGCGAAGGTAGGCGGGATCAAATTGATCCTAGAGTAGGCTACGCATGTGCGACCAAGGGTAATGATAGCTACCAACACGAAGCTCTTCGTTTAAACAAAACAATTGGGCTTGACCTACTAATCGCTCTCGGACAAAGTTAACCTTTTTATGGTCATCCCATAAGTGGCAATTAAAATAATTCTCTAATCCATTCAGCCAATCTCTAAAAATTTGCCGACATCCTAAAACATCATAAATAGAATAAATATGGTGTGCCCTAGGGGTGTGTTTAGCCATATACTAAGAATATGAAAAGTCTAACCGGGTAGCATATACGTCTTATGCCATTTTAGTGAGAAACGGAGAGAAAACTCACCTGAAGCTGGTGCACATGCAAAGAGAAATGAACTGGCCAAATTTAATTTTCAAAGATGGAATTGTTCCTACTTAATAACAAAGGTGATAAAAGATTTTTTTAGATTTGCTTGTAGTAAATAATATGAAAATTATTAAATAATTTATTTTTTAATTTTTTGCTGAAATAATAAAAATATACGCTGCTATTTGCAGACCAACAATTAAATTTTAAAACAACTTAATAAAAATAATGACTTTATGAAAAATAAAATTTTTTTGGTTTTTTTACTAATAAAATGATGGAGAATTTCTATAATTCTTTTATTGTGAATTTTGAGAAAAATTGAAAATTTTAGGCCAGTATTTGCATACCAAAAATTTTAAAAATTGATTTATATGTTGGGCAATGAAATATGCAAAGTGCGTGTCGGTGTCAAAGCAAAAGGAGGAGGGGGACAATTAAGAAATTAACTTGAACCTCTGATAATACGTTTTGTAGCCTAAACTATTATCGTATTTTATATTTTATATTGTACAAATTATGTCTATTATTAGTTTATTTTTATCCTTTTTATGTAAATTTTATTGCCACTAACTTTTTCCTGTCTTTTTGCAGGTTTTCAGAAAAATCGCCAAAATGGCCTGTCACGCCCCCCTGTCACGCCCTCCTTGGGCGTGACCTTGGGCGTGTCACCCGATCCCGAGGACACCTGCTGGAAGGGACAGATAACGGACAAAACCGCTGTCACGCCCCCCTGTCACGCCCTCCCTGGGCGTGTCACCGGGCGTGACACGGGCGTGTCGCCCTCTGCCGCAAAGCCTGCCGCCGCATTAAATGTCGTTCCGTCTCAGCACGCAAATAGTACTGTCACGCCCCATGTCACGCCCGTGACATGGGCGTGACACCCTCCTTTTTCGGCGACTGACGGATTTTCCGACCAATGATTTGGACATGACATGCCTGTCACGCCCCCCTGTCACGGGCGTGACCTAGGGCGTGACCACCGACGTACCGAAGCAATCATCCCTCCCGCCAGAATCCAGAGCCCGAGGTCAACATAGTACTGTCACGCCCCCCTGACACGCCCCCCCTAGGGCGTGTCGGAGGGCGTGACCGACCCGAGAAAAAATCTATAAATTGAGCCCCCCTCCTCCCCATTTCAGCAAGCTTTGGTTGAGTGGGGGAGGTGCTGCCCCTTTGTTTCTTGATGTTTTTTCATGCTTTCTCTCTCTCTCTCTCCCCCTCTCTTTGTACTTTTTGGTTAACCCTAGTTTAATCATAGTTTGTGCTAGCTTTTAATGTAATTTTCTTCTTGCTTAGTGCTTAATGTAGGGCTAGAATAGGGTTTAATTTTCATGCACTTGTAACTTTAATTTTCAATAGTGTAACTTGCCCTTTTTATTAATAAAAGTGTTTTTTTTTTTAGTTTGTGTTCTTCTTATGCTTTTCTACTCATCTTCCCCCTTTCACTCCATTATGATTAACTAATCCTCCTTGTACTCGATCTTGATGATCCGAGGTTAGAGCGATTATGTTATGATGTTTTAATTAATCTTTTCTTTTTAGGTTAGGGCCTTGAATTACTCTTGATTTATCACGGGTCGGAGGTATATTTTCGATATATACTCTCCGCCTTTGCTTTCATTCTGGGCTAGCCGAGAGGCCGAAAGAATGAAGTGAGCATTCAAGAGTAAAGGGAGTTGTACGCACCCCTCGAGAGAGGCAGACGTCCAAATCTCCCGGATTGGAGTAAAATCCAATAGTGGGGTTCACCGCGTAAAGCGAGTTTTAGGCCTCCGATTTAGACGAGAGTCGGTCGGACCTTCCTAAACTCAGTTGGGCACGACTTCGAGAGAAGCGTGTTCAAGCTTTAGGAACCTCCACGGTCAAGGACCCTTATCCTATTAAGTTTAGATTTTTATCGCATTTTCTTAATCGTCTTTAGCCGAGGTGAATCTCGATCGGGTGCATTTCCATTTCATATTGTTCTACCTTTTGTAGTAATCTCATATATTGTGCTCTTTTATTAACTGCAGTAGTTTCCGTTCTAGCTTAGTTGTTTACTTAATAGCCCTCTTAATTGCAGTGTTTCTTTTTCTAGAATAGCTTTACTTTCTCCCCTGCACTTAGATTTTCTAAAACCCTAGTTTTTCCGTCGATAAGATAATAGCGTTCGTGTGAGTAAGCTTAGCCAACAGTTCCCGGATCTTAATACGACACTTGTGTCCCCTTGCTACAATTCGATAGGTATACTTGCCTCATCGGGTTGCTAGTTCGGTTGCGTTTATTTCTTCGAACCCTAGCGCGCAACAAGTTTTTGGCGCCGTTGCCGGGGAGCCAACTTCCGTTGATATTTTGAAAACACGAACCTATTAATTTTATCTCTTCTCTTTCTCATCCCCTTTCTTTAAAGTTTTAAAAAAAAAATCAAAAAAATTTTATCACCGCTCTTAATAGAAACCAACCTCACAATTTTTCTACGCCACCTAATTCTCTCGAAAAGGGCAAAGGGCTTTAAGCGCCACTGTCTTGTCTAGTACCTTGCGAACCCTTCACGGGGTAGTCCTTGGGAAGTTCGGGAGTTAATCTATAAAAAAATCTATTTCAAAAAAAAAAAATTTAATTTAATTTTCTAAATCTAGTTTTTCTTTCTAGTTTATCCTTTTTCTCTTTCTCTTCTTCTTTTCTGTTCTTTTAGTGCATGACCCGCGGGAGTCCGTCGGTTATTTTGGACTTGGACCACGAAATTGAGCGTACTCTTCGGAGAAGATCGCGATTTCAAGGTCCTACCATCCAAGTGCCGGTTGAGGACTCCGAGTCATTTAATACTTTAAGAATGGAAGAACCCAACGTAGATGAGGCCGTGCAAAGGACTATGTCCTATTATGCACGACCGAACCTCGAGGGAACAGAATCGAGTATAGTCCGCCCTACTATAGCAAATAATAACTTTGAACTAAAGCCTAGCATAATTCAAATGGTGCAGCAATATGTGCAATTTGACGGACTTCAAGATGAAGATCCGAACGCACATATAGCTAGCTTTCTTGAAATTTGCGACACCTTCAAGATAAATGGTGTCACAAATGATGCGATAAGGCTAAGACTCTTCCCTTTCTCGCTAAGAACTAAAGCTAAGCAGTGGCTAAACACACTTCCGAAAAATAGCATAACTACTTGGAATGAATTAACTGAAAAATTTTTGGCGAAGTACTTTCCGCCAGCTAAAACCGCAAAACTTAGGAACGACATCTCTGCCTTCGGACAAATAGACTCTGAAACCCTTTACGAAACCTGGGAGAGATTTAAAGAATTATTAAGACGATGCCCACATCACGCGCTGCCTGTATGGTTACAAGTGCAGACGTTTTATAACGGGCTAAATCAAAGCACGAAGCAAATGATAGACGCAGCTTCTGGCGGTACTTTAAATCATAAGACCCCGGAAGCCGCTCTTGAGCTTTTTGAGGACATGGCCATGAACACTTATCAGTGGAATGTGCCTAGGTCCCGCCCGAACAAGCCTGCAGGTATCTATGAAGTGGACAACGTCTCCCAGCTCGCTCTGCAAGTAGAAATCCTAAGCAAAAAAATCACGGAGATGACTGCTGCCTCCGCCCCTCAGGTATGGGAATCTGCAACCCCTACTCCAGAACATTTAGATTATGTTAATAACTTGCCTAGAACTGCTTTTAATAATTTTTCTGCTGCGAATTTTCATCCGCCTGGTTTTAATTTTCCGAATAGTTATAACCCCGCTTTAAGAAATCACCCGAACTTTTCATGGAGTAATCCATCGAATGCGATGCGCCCACCCCCGCAAAATGATTTTTCTGCACCACCACAACCACCACCTCTTCAAAATTACCCAAAACCTCCAAGCTTGGAGGAATTACTTTCTAAATATATCACCACAAATGACGCCACTATAAGAACGTTAACCGGAAGCGTAAAAAGTCTAGAAAATCAAGTAGGACAGCTCGCGAAAATAATTTCTGAGCGACCCGCAGGGTCTCTTCCTTCCAATACCGAACCCAACCCGAGAGAGCAAGCGAAAGCTATAACTCTTCGGAGTGGGAAGCAAGTCTCCGGTATGGTAAGTGAAGAGCCCGAGGCAAGCTCCGCTCTCGCTTTTAAAAATCAAAGCTCCGCTCCTGCTTTTAAAAATCAAAGCTCTGCTCCGCTTACACCCTCTGCTGAAGAAGTAATCACCCCCGCTTTAGAAAATAATCTCACTCCACCACCCATCTTCAAAAATAATTTAACTCCTCCATACCCCTCTGAACTTAATAGACAACGTCAAGATGATCAGTACTCCCGCTTCTTAGAAATCTTCAAACAAATCCACATTAATCTTCCCTTCCACGAGGCTATTTCGCAAATGCCGAAATACGCCAAATATCTTAAAGACCTCCTCACAAACAAGAAGAAGTTAGAGAATCTTTCGCACGTCACGCTTAACGCCGAGTGCTCCGCCGTTTTAACAAACGGTTTGCCGAAGAAAATCAGTGACCCGGGTAGTTTCTCTATCCCGTGTGTCTTCGGTGATCTCTTTGTTAAACACGCGTTAGCCGACTTAGGCGCAAGTATAAACCTGATGCCCTTTTCGTTGTTCAAAAAGTTAGGGATTGGTAGCCTTAACCCCACGCGTATGAGTATCCAGCTAGCCGATAGATCCGTCAAGTACCCGTTAGGAATAGTGGAGGACGTTCTAGTGAAAGTCGACAAGTTCATCTTCCCGGTGGACTTTGTCATTTTGGACATCGAAGAAGACGTCGAGGTTCCCCTGATCCTTGGCCGACCCTTCCTTGCCACCTCCCGAGCCATCATTGACGTAAGCAATGGTAAGCTCTTTCTTCGAGTAGGCGACGACGAAGTCACATTTCCGATCACCCCTTCGATGAAAAACACCTTAGCGAACGATGACTCATGTTTTTTCATAGACGCCGTGAGTGATGATTCTTCCTACTGCCTCTCCGACTTTGAAAAAGAATTTTCTACTTTTTGCTCCTCTTCTCTTACAACAGAATCACTGCAAGGAAGTGATGAATCTTCTTATTGTCTTTCTGAGTTTGAAAAAGAGTTTTCTGATTTTTGTTCTTCCTCTTTTCTTACCACTGAATCTGTACAAGAAGCCGTCTTGGCTGCTAGCCCCACCCCTTATTACGTTCCTTATAAAAAAGTTTATGAAGATATTATTTTTGAAAAAGAAAGAATCTCAAAATCCTCTTATGAAGAACCCCCTACCCTAGAACTTAAAGAACTTCCCGAACACCTTAAGTATGCTTTCTTAGAAAAAGACTCCAAGTTACCAGTTATCGTTTCGGCCTACCTCACAGATACGCAGAACGATAAACTTCTTCTAGTTCTACGTAAGCATCGCCGGGCTATTGCTTGGCAAATTTCTGATATCAAGGGCATAAGCCCATCTTTCTGTACACATAAAATTTTAATGGAAGATAATTCGCGTAACTCTATCCAACCTCAGCGCCGTATAAACCCGAATATGAAAGAAGTAGTTAAGGGCGAGGTTATGAAACTATTAGACGCAGGAATTATCTACCCTATATCAGACAGTAAGTGGGTTAGCCCCGTTCAGGTAGTTCCAAAAAAGGGAGGGATAACCGTAGTTAGTAATGAGAATAATGAATTAATCCCAACACGGACGGTGACGGGTTGGCGTATGTGCATAGATTACCGTAAGTTAAATGACGCCACCCGTAAGGACCACTTTCCTCTACCGTTTATCGACCAGATTTTAGAACGTCTCTCCGGCCATAGCTTTTATTGTTTTCTCGATGGCCTCTCGGGGTACTTTCAAATACCCATCTCTCCCGAGGACCAAGAGAAAACTACGTTTACTTGTCCCTTCGGCACCTTCGCGTACCGGAGAATGCCGTTTGGATTATGCAATGCGCCGGCTACATTCCAACGATGTATGCTCGCAATATTTGACAAGTACGTAGAAAGCATTATGGAGGTATTCATGGAAGATTTCTCCGTGTTCGGCGATACCTTCGATAGATGTTTAGAAAACCTCGAAAAAGTCTTAGAACGATGCGAAGAAACTAACCTTGCCCTAAATTGGGAAAAATGCCATTTTATGGTGAGGGAAGGGTTAGTTTTGGGTCATAAAATTTCTGCTAAAGGTATTGAGGTAGACGTTGCCAAGATAGAAGTTATTGAGAAGTTGCCGCCACCTACAAACATAAAAGCTATAAGAAGTTTCCTAGGCCACGCTGGTTTTTATCGTCGTTTTATAAAGGACTTCTCCAAGATCACTAAGCCCCTCACCCATCTCTTAGAAAAAGACGCTCCATTCATTTTTGATGACTCTTGTAATTCTGCCTTTGAATCAATTAAAGAAAAGTTAATTAACGCACCAATTATGATAGCTCCGGTGTGGGACCTTCCTTTCGAGATTATGTGCGATGCGAGTAGTTTTGCGGTGGGAGCCGTATTAGGTCAACGCATATCTAAGAACTTCCACCCCATCTATTACGCTAGTAAAACCCTCACATCTGCACAAGAAAATTACACCACAACCGAGAAGGAGCTCTTAGCCGTAGTATTTGCGTTTGATAAATTTCGCCCTTACATTACACTTTCAAAAATCATTGTTTTTACGGACCACTCGGCCCTCAAGTACCTTCTTGCCAAAACGGATGCCAAGCCTCGCTTGATTCGCTGGGTCTTACTCCTCCAGGAGTTTGACTTAGAGATCCGTGATAAGCGAGGAGCCGAAAACTTGGCCGCCGACCATTTATCAAGATTAGATAACCCCTTTATAGAAAAATTAAATGAAAAATCTTTTAATGATTATTTTCCTGATGAGAAGCTGCTTGTAGTTAATACATCTACTTCTCCTTGGTTCGCGCACATCGCCAACTATCTAGTGGCCCGGGTGCTCCCAAAAGAGTTCTCCTCTCAGCAGAAGAAGAAATTCTTTTCTGAGCTGAAGAACTACTTTTGGGAAGACCCGCATCTTTTCAAAATTTGTGCGGATCAAGTGATAAGGAGATGTGTTTCTTTTGATGAAGGAATTGATATTCTAAAACATTTGCATGAGGGTCCGACAGGTGGGCACTATCAAGCTGCTCGCACCGCTCATAAGGTGCTTTGCGCGGGTTTTTACTGGCCTAGCCTGTTTAAAGACGCGCAAGCCTTTGTGAGCAGGTGTGATAGTTGCCAACGGTCGGGCAATATTTCTAATAAAAATGAAATGCCGCAAAATTATTTCTTAGAGTGCGAAATTTTCGACCTCTGGGGAATTGATTTTGTTGGCCCCTTCCTTCAAGCTTCGGAAACAAATATATTTTAGTTGCTGTTGATTATGTTTCACGATGGGCTGAAGCCCAAGCTCTTCCTACGAACGACTCCCGAGTTGTAGTCATGTTTTTAAAAAAATTATTTTCTAGATTCGGTACGCCACGCGCAATCGTTAGCGATAGGGGTTCCCATTTCTGTAACGCGCAATTTTCAAAAATCCTTACTAAATACGGCGTTACGCATAAACTGTCCACTGCCTACCACCCCCAAACTAACGGTCAAGTCGAAGTAGTAAATAGAGAAATAAAAAGAATATTAGAAAAGACTGTTTCAACTTCTAGAAAAGACTGGTCAACCAAACTTGACGATGCTCTATGGGCCTACCGAACAGCGTACAAAACCGCCCTCGGATGTACGCCGTATCGGCTGGTCTATGGAAAATCGTGCCATCTGCCCGTGGAGTTAGAACACCGCGCCTTTTGGGCCTTAAAATTTTTAAACTTCGATCCCCACTCAGTCGGTGACCTTCGAAAATTTCAACTAAATGAACTCGATGAGTGGCGCTCTTATGCTTATGAAAATAATAAACTTTATAAAGAGCGGACGAAGCGTTTACACGATAAACACTTAAGGCACCCTAAAAACTTTAAGCCGGGCGACCAAGTCCTGTTATATAACAGTCGTTTACGTTTATTTCCGGGCAAATTAAAATCTCGCTGGTCTGGCCCATTTTCTGTTTTAGAAGTATTTCCTTATGGAACTGTTTTAATTTCTCACCCTGATAAGGGTAATTTCAAAGTGAATGGTCAGCGTCTTAAACTGTATTTCTCTGGTGATGATGATGTCAGTCCAGACACTATTAAGTTTCTGCTTCACGAACTTTAATCTTGAAATTTTTATTTTTTTTTTTTTTTTTTGCCAAAAACAATTTTATTTCGGGACAACAATATTTTTGGACAATATTATTTTTGATGCGTCGAGCTCAACGACGCTTTAACCAAAGGGCGCTCTTGGGAGGCAACCCAAGTTATCTTTTTCTGTTTTCTTTATTTTACAATTTTTGCCTCGGACGGCTCCGACAAGCTGAAGCTTCTGCGATCGCCTGCTCCAACATTGCTGAATCCATCACAAAGTCCAAAGAAGACATTCGGGGATCGACATCACTCAGCTTTCGCAGCAAATAAATCCGGGGAAGTACCTGTATTTCAATTATGTCTTTTCAATTCTGCACTTTATTTTTCTCTCCTTCTCCAATCCCCTTCTTTAGCCATTGAGGACAATGTCTGTTTTAAGCTTGGGGGAGGATTTCCTCCTTCATTTTTGCTTAGTGTAAATAATTTCCTTTTTTGTAAATAGTTCTATAAAAAAAAAAAAATGAATATCTTAAAATTCCAAAAAAGAGAAAAATTTTCCAAAATCCAAAAAAAGAGAATATTTCTCAAAATAAAAAATATATATGTATTTTTGAATAGTTTAGACATTTTGGTATTTCAATAGTACCCCTAGTTTTTAGTTTTGTTTTACTCAAAATCTCCTATAAACAACTTAGTTAATTATAATATTTCTAATCGTCCTTTTTAATTATGTTTCACAAGTAAAATGTTGGCCATGCTGTGTTTCTAATTCACGGTAGCACGTTAAGGTGAAATATTTTTCTAAAACTCGCATTTCTATTATGGTTTTTTGTTGTTTATTTCCTTTACTTTCTCAAAAAAATTCATCATCCACTATTTTTCTTTCTCGTTTTTGAATAACTTTTGTAAAGTCAACTTTTGAATAACGTAGTAGATGTGAACGATCCAAGTCACCTATTATTTCTATTTTCAAGTTAATTTCATCAATCTTCTTTTATTATCTAGGACTCGCTTTTTGAAAATTTTTCAAACCTTTGTTTTAAATAAATTCAAAAGCGTGAAAATGATTTAGGCCATTTTTGTTTTCGTTTGAGCTTTCCTGCCAACCTAAAATATCTTTTACCACTAGTTAGCCGTTTTTGAGCCTTTTTTCCGATTTCATTTGATAGCTCCTCTCTTCATTTCAGTTTCACCAAAGCCAAAATTTCCAACCTATCGAATCGCACTAGCCTTTTTGAGTTTCATAAATTATTTTGACGATTTTTGATAGGGTATTTTGTGATTTTTTTGTGGAGAAAGGTTTTCGAAAAAAAAAAAAAGGAAGTATGTTCAAAAGTGATGTTTATTTTTGTTTGGCCAACTCAAAAAGGAAAATAAAAAAATTTGTGGCCTTTTGTTTTGAAAAAAAAAAAAAAAAAAAAATGAAAAATGAAAAATGAAAAAGAAAAAGAAAAAGAAAAAAAAAAAATGTGTACATATTTTTATGAAAGTTTTTGAAACTCTTTGTTTTGGTTTAGTGTGATTTTAAACCTTCACGTTTATCTTTGAATTCCACTCCTAATCATTTTCCTAAACCAAACGTTTCTGTCCTATTTAAGTCCTTTTGATTCACGCTTTTTGTTTTTTATTTAACAACTAAAAAAGAAAAACAGTAAATCAGTTTTGGTTTTAGATTTAAACCTAGATTTTTGATAATTAAATTGATATAATTATAATGCGTTGCTTGGATCTAGTAACAACTCAATGCGTGTTTTTCATTTTTGTTGCTTTACTTAAGTCCATTTAAAAAAATCTCGCTAAAATTTTGGATGATTTGTTTTTATTAAGTAAAGTTTATAAAAGTTTTACCATACCTAAATAATTGTTTTAGACTTACATTTCACCTTTTCCCTACTAAGAATTTCGCATAGTACTTGTGTAGGCATAATTAGAAGTTTTTGATTAGTCCTTTTTATAAATATCTAGTTTTTATATTTTTGCTTGGGGACAAGCAAAGCTTAAGCTTGGGGGAATTTGATAATACGTTTTGTAGCCTAAACTATTATCGTATTTTATATTTTATATTGTACAAATTATGTCTATTATTAGTTTATTTTTATCCTTTTTATGTAAATTTTATTGCCACTAACTTTTTCCTGTCTTTTTGCAGGTTTTCAGAAAAATCGCCAAAATGGCCTGTCACGCCCCCCTGTCACGCCTCCTTGGGCGTGACCTTGGGCGTGTCACCCGATCCCGAGGACACCTGCTGGAAGGGACAGATAACGGACAAAACCGCTGTCACGCCCCCCTGTCACGCCCTCCCTGGGCGTGTCACCGGGCGTGACACGGGCGTGTCGCCCTCTGCCGCAAAGCCTGCCGCCGCATTAAATGTCGTTCCGTCTCAGCACGCAAATAGTACTGTCACGCCCATGTCACGCCCGTGACATGGGCGTGACACCCTCCTTTTTCGGCGACTGACGGATTTCCGACCAATGATTTGGACATGACATGCCTGTCACGCCCCCCTGTCACGGGCGTGACCTAGGGCGTGACCACCGACGTACCGAAGCAATCATCCCTCCCGCCAGAATCCAGAGCCCGAGGTCAACATAGTACTGTCACGCCCCCCTGACACGCCCCCCCTAGGGCGTGTCGGAGGGCGTGACCGACCCGAGAAAAAATCTATAAATTGAGCCCCCCTCCTCCCCATTTCAGCAAGCTTTGGTTGAGTGGGGGAGGTGCTGCCCCTTTGTTTCTTGATGTTTTTTCATGCTTTCTCTCTCTCTCTCTCCCCCTCTCTTTGTACTTTTTGGTTAACCCTAGTTTAATCATAGTTTGTGCTAGCTTTTAATGTAATTTTCTTCTTGCTTAGTGCTTAATGTAGGGCTAGAATAGGGTTTAATTTTCATGCACTTGTAACTTTAATTTTCAATAGTGTAACTTGCCCTTTTTATTAATAAAAGTGTTTTTTTTTAGTTTGTGTTCTTCTTATGCTTTTTCTACTCATCTTCCCCCTTTCACTCCATTATGATTAACTAATCCTCCTTGTACTCGATCTTGATGATCCGAGGTTAGAGCGATTATGTTATGATGTTTTAATTAATCTTTTCTTTTTAGGTTAGGGCCTTGAATTACTCTTGATTTATCACGGGTCGGAGGTATATTTTCGATATATACTCTCCGCCTTTGCTTTCATTCTGGGCTAGCCGAGAGGCCGAAAGAATGAAGTGAGCATTCAAGAGTAAAGGGAGTTGTACGCACCCCTCGAGAGAGGCAGACGTCCAAATCTCCCGGATTGGAGTAAAATCCAATAGTGGGGTTCACCGCGTAAAGCGAGTTTTAGGCCTCCGATTTAGACGAGAGTCGGTCGGACCTTCCTAAACTCAGTTGGGCACGACTTCGAGAGAAGCGTGTTCAAGCTTTAGGAACCTCCACGGTCAAGGACCCTTATCCTATTAAGTTTAGATTTTTATCGCATTTTCTTAATCGTCTTTAGCCGAGGTGAATCTCGATCGGGTGCATTTCCATTTCATATTGTTCTACCTTTTGTAGTAATCTCATATATTGTGCTCTTTTATTAACTGCAGTAGTTTCCGTTCTAGCTTAGTTGTTTACTTAATAGCCCTCTTAATTGCAGTGTTTCTTTTTCTAGAATAGCTTTACTTTCTCCCCTGCACTTAGATTTTCTAAAACCCTAGTTTTTCCGTCGATAAGATAATAGCGTTCGTGTGAGTAAGCTTAGCCAACAGTTCCCGGATCTTAATACGACACTTGTGTCCCCTTGCTACAATTCGATAGGTATACTTGCCTCATCGGGTTGCTAGTTCGGTTGCGTTTATTTCTTCGAACCCTAGCGCGCAACAACCTCCCCCTCATACCAAATTGATGCAGACTCACACGTTTGATAATGAATAGATCTGCGGACTAGCACGAATGACACTCCACAATCCAAATCCTATATTCACATAATCTCTCTGCGCGCCACCACGTTAATTAATTCTATCAATTATATGTTAGCGTACGAGTCGCCTATCCATTTAGGATCGAATAGAGGCGATAGACCAATATTCTTTTCGGCTAAAAGGACCTATACGGTCCGAACGAGCGTTGTTGTACCGAAAGAGATCTACCAAATAAAATACAATACGGAAAAGGTAGATCTCTCGCAACAAAAGAAAACGATGGTTCGCCAATCCTTTCTCGAAATTAAAGGAAATTAAGAGGGACAACAAAAGCAATTGAAAGATCACCATAATATAATTTTTATTGCTATCAAAAATTCAACGCTAAGAATCTACAACCACAGGAATTAATCTAGGAAGAGAAACACACAATCGGTAGAAAGGATTCGTTACCCTATCAGAATGGATGATTCTGATTTCTCTACTTGGATCGTTCTTCAACGGCTCCACCGGAGTCACGCCAAATGCAGAGAAACTTGTCCGCCTTTGTCGCGTCAAGCCGGAGTTGGAATGCACAAAGGAAATCTTTGCCTTGGCCGATTTCATCAAGGAGGTGGGTTGATTATTGCTTTGTTGGAGGTCGGTTTTGAGGTGAGAATAAGAGTAGGAGAGGGTTATTAAGGTGAGAAAAGAGGAGGGAAATAGGGGAGGAGTCTTGTTGCCGAATTCACTAAGGAGGAGAGGGAGGAGGGTGGACGAAATTACAAAGGAAGTGGAAGGGGGAAGAGGGATGGCCGAATTTTTCCAAGGGGGGAGGAGGATCTCAAAAGATCTTTAGGGGGATTACTTTCTTATTCTTCTTCTCTCTAATCAATCCTTCATAACATGGCTATATATAGCCTACACCACTCATTCTCCCTCCATTCAAAATTCAAAATTCAAAATGAAAATATTATGGTTATATGCACCCATCATATTGTAACACCCCTATCTGTCACATATCCTATAGTAGTAGGTCCAGTCGAGGCCCGATGCCATACACCACGGACAGACCGAAGGATTACTCATTGAAACCATTCTTCCAATCGTAATGTCCTATACAGAGCATCTATCGGAAGCAATTTATTAAGTTTCAAAATAAGAACCCAGCCACAAGCATGAATGTCCACTATCGAACCCAAACAGGAATGAATTACAAAGTACACAAAGTATCGGCCTTACGACCTTACAAGGTTTCACTAAATTTAAAACTGTGTTGTCCATACGTTGGCGCGTAGGCCGGACACACATGAATTAAATAAGTAAACAAAATAAGGCCTTCAAGGGCCGGCTCAACAACAAGGGCTTTAGCCCGTTATTTGCCAAACGACTCCACAACACCTTCATGCACAATTCACCGCAACGGTAGCAAACAAAAGTAACACTCAGCTAAAGCTGACCAAATTATAACGATCCCGCCCTAAACAAGGGCGGCGATACTCCTTCCCTGCACTTATTAGCATAAAAAGAATTATAGTGAATAATCAGAACATCACAGGTGCAGGAACACACAGCCGAACACTCCGTGCTATCAAGGCACTTACACGGTGAACTCGGTCAAAACCGTGGTCTCACCACCGTCCCGTGGACGACAATACTCGTGATCATATAGTCTTTCCGGGCTAAGCCTAAGACCCTACATCTATGCCAATGGTAAGTGCGATGTACTTTAGGTCTCTTTAAACGAACGATGCAGAGCGGGTACGATTCCTTCTAACTCGTTGCTCACACCACACCGTCTATTTAAGCCATATGCACGGGTCAAGCTTCCCCGAGTACCAAAATGATCAAACATGCACATAACCCAGTTATGTTCAAGGTTGGCTCCCAGGCCACCAAGTTGGCAGAAATGCATTTCCGCCCAATTTTCTGGGTGCACCTTGGAGTTTATTCCCAAGACTCCCAGTTGCAATCTACCGCGTAGAAAACCTGAAAACAACCAAAGGCACAGAGACTTCTCCGGCTAATATTGCACAATGAAACATCACCGATCTAGACCAACTCGTTCGGGTAGGCTTCACACACAATGCCTATGTCCGTATCTCGATTTCGGACTTTACATGCAAACAATGGGGACTATTCACATCTACCACAAGGAACGCCGCACACTCATCGCACACTCGCGGGAGTGGGTTTCCTTATGTAAAAGAAGGAGAGCTTCACTTGCTCAAGAAGAGAATAATTACCCTTGGGATTCTCTTTGGAACAATGGAAATCTATACAGATGAAAAGCACCGCGATGACCTCGTCTCCATAGATCTGGACTCGGCTTGCGATTTGGCGCTCAAAATCTCCCCCGGCAATAAGATCTCTCATGCTTCTTCCTCCTTGCTCTCCCCTCTCTAGAACTTAGAAAGAGATTGAACCAAAAGAAATGAGGGTTTTCAACCCTATTCCTGGCCTTAACCCTAGGAAGGATAAGCCTGAGCTATTGGATCCTAAAATAAGGAAACAAACAGCCACTTTTCGCCATGAAAATAACATTTCTGGGCAAAACACGACTTGTGACATGCCCGTGTCCAAAGTCGTGTTCCACACTCGCCGTAAATCTGGAAAATCCAGAAAAAGACACGGCCTGTAGCACGGCTTGTGACATGCCCGTGTCACCCATGGACATGCCCATGTCATGGGCTGTGTACCCCAAACGGCACTGGAACCGTCACATCCCGAACGGGACATGGGCTTAGACATGCCCGTATAAACATTGAAACGCCCGTATCAACATTGACATGCCCGTGTCAGCCAGAACATGCACGTGTTCCGGGTCGTGTCTCTCAGTCGATACATGACCAGAAACGTCCCGAGCACGACACGACCATCTGAAATGCCAGGGTCATATGTCGTGTGTTAGACACGCCCTGGGATACACCCATGTCCCAAGCCGTGTAACCTCCACAGCAAAAACCAGCAATCTGCCATAGTAGGATACGGCCTATGACACCACCGTGTCTCAGGCCGTGTTCCCTGTCTCGATGCTCGTCGACTACATTTTCGTTGACCACTCGGTGAGTCGTCGAAAATGCACACGACACGGCCCTGGGACATGCCCGTAACCCAGGCCGTGTGACCCTTACCAAGGCCCAAACTAGCCTAAAAATACTGTCCGTTGCCCTTTTGAGTTTCGGGGCGTTACAACTCTCTCCCTCTTAAAAGAATTTCGTCCACGAAATTACCGAAAGGAAAAGATACACAAAACCAAAAGCGGTACCTGAGTGGAATAACTCTGGGAACTCCTCAATCATAGTCTGCTCCCGCTCCCATGAGAGCTCCTACCGACCGCAATTGTCCCAACGGACCTTGACCATCCTGATCTCTGTATTACAAAGTCGCTTGACTTCAGAGTACTCAATACGAACGGGCTTGAACCTTGTCGCCAACCCTTCGTCCATCGGTACTTGATCAACCCCGATCACCTGCGAAGGCTCTTGCACCGCCTTCCGCAACGCCGATATGTGGAATACGTCGTGTAAACCACTCAACTCCGCTGATAGCTCTAGACGATAACCGATTCACCAATCCGCTCCAGGATCTCATATGGTCCAAGGTACTTCGGGCTTAGCTTCTTCAAGCATCATACACGTGAAACACCCTTGAACGGTTTTATCTTCAAATAAACCCAGTCGCCAACAACGAACTCCACGTTACGATGCTTGACATTATAGTATTTAGCTTGCTTATCCTGAGCGATCATCAAACGCTCTCGAAGGGTTCTTACCAATGAAGTGGCGCTTTCCACCTCTTGCTTTTTGTACAACCTCGCCTGACCCGTTTCTAACCACGACAACGGCGTGCGACATTTTCTACCATATAGGGCCTCGAAGGGCGCCATTTGTATGCTCACTTGGTAGTTGTTGTTGTACGCAAACTCCACCAAATACAGATGATCTTCCCACTATTTCCCGAAATCCCGACGAACATGCGAAGCATATCTTCCATCATCCTGTTGACCCTCTCGGTCTGATCATCCGTCTGCGAATGAAAGGCTGCGCTAAACCTCAATATAGTTCCTAGCATTTGCTGTACAACTCCAGTCATTGGACGTAAACCGCTCATCTCTATCACTCTCGATGTTGTGGGGGCACACCGTGCAGTATAATAATGTTATCCACATAAAGCTTTGCCAATTTCTCCACAGAATCATCCATCATATTCATAATGAAATGCGACACCTTTGTCAACCGATCTACGATCACTCAGAAGGCGTTATTTCACTTCTGTGACCTTGGCAATCCATGCACAAAGTCCATTGAGATATCGTCAAACTTCCACTCCGGAATAGGAAAAGACTTCAAGAAACCCCCTGGCTTCTGGCACTCAGCCTTCACTAAGGCGCAAGTCTGATACTTTGATACATATAGTGCCGCATCCTTCTTGAGTCCTGGCCACCAGAACAACTTCTTCTGATCTCGGTACATCTTCGTGCTCCCTGGGTGAATCGAGTACTTGGTATTATGAGCCTCGTACATCAACTGTACGCGTAAATTGCCCACATTTGGAATGCACAAATGACTGACCTTCCTTAGCAGTCCATCTACAACCGTAAATTGGAAATTTAACCCATCTGATGCCGCATCCATTATTTACTTCATGCTGCTATCCAAGTCCATAGCTTGCCGAATCCGATCTTCCAGGACATACTGAACTTCCGTCCAGTTCAATAGCACTTCAGCGTTAGTCTGCTTGTCAACACAAGAGATATCTAACGACTCCAACTACCGAATCAACAGCTTGACATGAACCGACAACCAATTGCCTTATGCAGGAGCCCTGCGACTCAACGCATCTGCAACTGGATTGTCTTTCACGGACACATAATGAATTTTGAATGTATCGTCCCCCAGGATCTCCATCCATCTCCGCTGCCTCATATTAAGATCCTTCTTGTCTAACAGGTATTTCAGGCTCTTGTGGTCGGTATAAATATCGACCTTTACGCCGTACAAATAATGCCTCCAGAGATTTAGAGAAAAAATCACGGCCGCTAAATCCATATCATAGACCGGATAATTTCTCTCATGCACTTTCAGCTGACCCGAGTCTTAAGCTATAACACTTCAATGCTGCAGCAGCACGCAACCCAAACCACTGCCCGAAGCATCGCTGTAGATCTCAAAGCTTTCGGTCCCACTCGGCGAACTTAGCACTGTCTCTGTTGTCAACCGACCCTTTAACTCTTGAAAAGCTTGCACGTACTCCGTCGTCTAAACAAACTTTTGATCTTTCCTTGTCAAAGTCGTGAGAAGTAATGCTATCCGGGAGAAGCTCTGTACGAAGCGCCTATAATAGCCGGCAAGCTCCAGAAAACTCCCGACTTCCGCTACCATAGTCAACATAGGCCACTCGTATATCAGAACTATCTTCACCGGATCCACTGCAATCCCTTCTCCACTGACTATGTGACCAAGGAACGCTACTGAGGGAAACCAAAACTCGCATTTGGAGAACTTTGCGTATAGTTCGTTCCTCCTCAGCGTCTCCAAAACCAAATGCAGATGCTTGAAGTGATCCTCTTCACACTGCGTGTACACCAATATGTCGTCAATAAAGATGATCACAAAGTTGTCTAAGTACTCCCTTAACGATCTGTTTATCAGATCCATGAAAACTGATGTGCATTAGTCAGCCCGAACGACATGACCGTAAACTCAAAATGTCCATATCTCGTGCAGAATGCTGTCTTTGGGATGTCACTTTCCCTTATTCTCAGCTGCTAATAACCGGACCTGATATCCAATTTTGAGTACACCGATGACCCGACTAACTGATCAAACAGATCATCAATCCTTGGGATCGTGTACTTGTTCTTTTCTGTTAACTTGTTCAGTTCTCTATAATTGATACACAGTAATAAAATTCCGTCCTTCTTCTTGATAAAGAGGACCGGTGCACTCCAAGGCGACGAACTTGGACGCATATAATCCTACTCCAACAACTGTTCAAGTTGAACCTTTAGCTCCGCCATTTCCTTAGGCGTCAACCTATAAGGAGAGCGTGACACAGGTTTGGCACCTTGCACTAGCTCAATCTTGAAGTCGATCTCCCGCTGGGTGGGGCTCCGGGAAGATTTTCCAGAAACACGTTAGGGTACTCGCACACTACTGGGATACTACTTAAAGTAGGCTTTGGCTTCGCAGCCTCAACTAATGTGAAGAACAGCTCTACACCAGCACGAACTCCCTTGACCACTTGAAGAGCAGACATTAAGGTCTTGCTCGACCCCTTCAAACCAGAAAACGTTGTCACCCGGCCAGCTCCCAACTATACATCCTTACGATTGCAATCTATGTATCTTTCTGCTCCGAAAGCCAGTCCATACCAAAAATGACGTCGAATTCTACAAGCGGCAGTAATGATGCTAGCAAGTCGAACTCCTGACTCCCAATATGAATCTTTACGGCACAAACTCTGTCCGCCCGCATAGAACACCCATTCGACAACAACACATCCAATTTGTCCTTTGCCATCGAAGAAGGAAATCTCATGCGCAATATGAAACCTTCGGACAAAAAGGAGTGCGAATATCCCGTATCGAAGAGTGCTCTCGCCGGATTATCACAAATCAGAACAAAGCCTATACAAATAGTAATAAGCTAACATGTGCAAGGTAATAGTATTTAAAGCCAAAGTGCTATAAATTTAAACTGTACCTGTGACCACATCCGCTTGCTTGATGGCCTCCTGCTGGCCAAGATTGTAGACTCTTGGTTGAGTGGAGCATAATGGGATGCGGTTGACTCCACCGCCTTGCCCTTTTCCTCATAAGTTGCTCCTGGATTCCTCTCGGACTTTGGACGTCCACTCCAACAGTCACGGGAAAAATGCCCCAGCTTCCCACAAGTAAAGCAAGCGCCCAGGGTTCGGCCCGTGGTCGCTTCTTAAGAACCAGAAGAAGGAGCTGGGCCCGAAGTCCTCGCCTTCTTAAAGAACTTACGATACCTACACTTTGAGGTAGTCAGCACCTTGAACTCTATCCTCTTAGCACCAGAGTCCTTCTTTGCCTGCACAATCTTAATATCGTTCTCATAATATCGAGTCGTGTTGACCTGGGTCAAGAAGCCCTGCGTCATTGGCCCTGCGAGCAGTAGTCTGAAGTCATCCCTCAGACCTTCATAGAATCGGTTTGTCTTTCGCTCCTCATAAGCGAATGTAGCACTTGTATACTGACCCAAACATGTAAATTCGTTGAGGTACTCATCCACGCTACTCTCTCCCTGCACTAACTTCTGAAACTCGTTCTCCATTGCAATCCTCTGAGTCGAGGGGAGGTATAGAGCCTAGAACAGTCTCGAAAATTCTTCTAACGAGGCATTAATAAGTTATCTACCCCTCAAATGGTGTAACTCCAAACCTTCCCACCACATCTTGCGTCGCCATCCAACAAGAAAGTGGAAATAGTGGACTTCGGACACTCTTCCATCTCTATAGCTATCAAGACTCTCTTAACTCTGGAGAGCCAATCCTCTGCTTATGTTAGGGTCCCCGTCCCCAAGAAAAATGGAGGATTAAAGCCCATAACGTGTTGTAGCTGTTTCTCTGTTGCTCTCCTAGGCATCATTGGCTCCCCCACAACCTGATCCACTCTCCTTGGTTCCGCTGCTTGGAGCGGTACTTGCTCCACAGCAAGGGCAGGCTGCTGCACTTTTCTCACAGGCTGTGCATTAATTATCGCAAACACTGCTTCAGCTACCAATCATATGGTTTCAGCCAAAAGAGGTGTCGCCGATCCACAGCTCGGTGCGCAACTTGCCTCAGAAACTGGACATTCTGATGGCCCCGCACCACTCCTGGTCACCTATAGTCGTACAAAACACCATTAAGCGACCAAACAATATTGCAAAAAGCAATTATAGGAACACGCAGGTTCCTCAAACATGTGTGTTTTCATTTCTAAGTGGACATTCATGGGTTCTTTTCATGTTATTATGATGACGCACATACATGTGCTCACAACCCGTTAAAGTGAATTCTTCCACAAATTCATTTAAGCCTGACCGAAACCGGTAGTCTGATACTAAATTATAACACCCTTATCTGTCACATAGCATATAGTAGTAGGTCCAGCCGGGGCTCGATGCCATATAACACGGATAGACCGAAGGGTTACTCATTGGAACCATTCTTCCAATCGTAATGTCCTACACAGACCATCTAGCAGAAGAACTTTATTAAGTTGCAAAATAAGAACCAAGCCACAAGCATGAATGTCCACTATCGAATCCAAACAGGAATGAAATACAAAGTACACAAGTACCGGTCTTATGGACTTACAAGAGTTCTTTAAATTTAAAACTATGTTTTCCGTACATCAGCGCGCAGGCCGGACACACATGAATTAAACAAGTAAACAAAACAAGGCCTTCAAGGGCAAGATCAGCAACAAGGGCTTTGTCCCGCTATTTGCCGCTCAGCTCCGCAGCACCTAAAAGCACAATTCACCGCAATGGTGGAAAACATAAGTAACGGTCAGCTAATGCTATTCCAATTATAACGATCCCGTCTCCAAAATCAGGGCGACGATGCTCCTTCCCTGCACTTATTAGTATAATAAGCATTATAATGAATAATCACAACATCACAGGTGCAAGCACACATGGTCGCACACCATGTGCTCTCAGGGCACTTACACGGTGAACCCGGTCAAAACTACGATCTCACCACCGTCCCTTGGACGACAATACTCGTGAGCATTTTAGTCTTTCCGGCCTAAGCCTAAGACCCTCCATCTATGCCAACGGTAAGTGTCTTGTACTTTAGGTCTCTTTAACCGAACGACATAGAGCGGGTACGGTTTTGCCTAACCCGTTGCTCACACCGCAATGTCAATTTAATTTAAGCCATATGCGCAGGTCAAGCTTCCCCGAGTCCCAAAATGATCAAACATACACATAACCCAGTTTTGTTCAAGTCTTGCTCACAGGCCACCAAGTTTGCAGAAATGCGTTTCCGCCCAGTTTTTTGGGTGCACCTTGGTGTTAATCCCCAAGACTCCCTGTTGCAATATACCGCGTAGAAAACCCGAAAATAACCAAAGGCACAGAGTCTTCTCCGGCTAATCATGCACAATGAAACATCACCGATCCAGACCAACTCGTCCGGGCAGGCTTCACACACCATGCGTATGTCCGTATCTCGATTTCGGACTCTACATGCAAACAAGGGGGACTATTCACATCAATCCCAAGTAACACCACACACTCACCGCACACTCGCGGGTGCGGGTTTCCTTATGCAAAAGAAGGAGAGCTTCACATGCTCAAGAAGAGAATTGTTACGCTTGGGTTTCTCTTTGGCGCCATGGAAATCTATACTGATGAAAAGCACCGCGATGAACTCACCTCCGTAGATTTGGACTCGACTTGCGAATTGGTGCTCCGAATCTCCCCCGACAACCAGATCTCTCGTGCTTCTTCCTCCTTCCTCTCCCCTCTCTCTAGAACTTAGAAAGAGATTGAATCAAAAGAAATGTGGGTTTTCAACCCTATTATCGGTCATAAACCTAGGATGGATAAGCCTGAGCCATTGGATCCTAAAATAAGGAAACGAACGGCCATGATTCGCCCTGTAAAATAACATATCTAGGCCAAACACGGCTTGCGACACGCCCGTGTCCAAGGCCGTATTCCATACTCGCCGTAAATCAAGAAAATCCAGAAATGGACACGGCCTATAACACGGCTTGTGATATGCCCATGTCACCCATGGACACATCTTTGTCATGGGCTGTTTACCCCAATCGGCACTGGAACCGTCACGTCCCGAACAGGATATGGGCTTAAACACGCCGGTGTAAACTTTGACACGCCCATGTAAACTAGAACACACACGTGATCCGGGTATCTAAGTTGACACAAGACCAGAAATGTCTGGAGCACTACACGGCCATCTGACACGCAAGTATCATATGCCGTTTGCTAGATAGCCCTGGGAAACGCCCGTTTCCCAGGCCGCGTAACCTCGACAGCACAAACAAGTAAACTGCCCGAGTAGGACGGGGCCTTTGACATGCCCGTGTCTCAGATCATGTTCCCTATCTCGACGCTCGTCGACTGCATTTTCATCAACCACTTGGTGAGTCATCGAACTCACGCACGACACTGCACTAGGACACGCCCTTATTGTAACACCACTATCCCTCACATAGCATATAGCAGTAGGTCCGGCCGGGGCCCGATGCCATATACCACGGACAGACTGAAAGGTTACTCTTTGAAACAATTCTTCCAATCGTAACATCCTACATAGAGCATATAGCGGAAGTAATTTATTATGTTGCAAAATAAGTACCCAGCCACAAGCATGAATGCCCACTATCGAACCCAAAAAGGAATAAATTACAAAGTACACAAAGTACAGGCCTTATGGCCTTACAAGAGTTAACTAAATTTAAAATAGCATCTTCCATACTTCGGCTCGCAGGTCGGTCACACATGAATTAAACAAGTAAACAAAACAACTCCTTCAATGGCCGACTTAGCCACAAGGGCTTTGTCCTGCTATTTGCCACTCGGCTCCGCAGCACCTGAAAGCACAATTCACCACAACGGTGGCAAACAAAAGAATCCTTCAGCTAAAGCAGACCAAATTATAACGATCCCCCCACATACTCGGGGCGGCAATGCTCCTTCCCTGCACTTATTTGCATAATAAGCATTATGGTGAATAATCACAACTTCACAGGTCCAGGCACACACGGTCGCAGACCCCGTGCTCTCAGGGCACTTACACGGTGAACTCGGTCAGAACTGCGGTCTCACCACCGCCCCTTGGATGACAATACTCATGAGCATTTTAGTCTTTCTGGCCTAAGCCTAGGACCCTCTATCTATGCCAACGGTATGTACAACATACCTTAGGTCGCTTTAACCGAACGACACAGAGTTAGTATGGTTCTGCCTAACCCGTTTCCCACACCGCAACGTAAATTTAAGCCATATGCGAGGGTCAAGCTTCCCCGAGTCCCAAAACGATCAAACATGCACAAAACCTAGTTATGTTCAAGGCTGGCTCCCTGGCCACCAAGTTGGCGGAAATGCGTTTCCGCCCAGTTTTCCGGGTGCACCTTGGATTTAATCCCTAAGACTCCCTGTTGCAATCTACTGCATAGAAAACTCTAAAACAACCAAAGGCACGGAGTCTTCTACGTCTAATCATGCACAATGAAACATCACCGATCCAGACCAACTTGTCTGGGTAGGCTTCACACACAATGCCTATTTCCGTAACTCGATTTCGGACTCTACATGAAGACAAGGGGGACTATTTACATCTACCCTAAGGAACACCGCACACTCGCGGGAGCGGGGTTTCTTATGCAAAATAAGGAGAGCTTCACATGCTCGAGAAGAGAATCGTTACCCTAGTATTTCTCTTCTGCGCCATGGAAATCTATACGGATGAAAAGCACTGTATCGGCCTTGCCTTTGTAGATCTGGACTCGGATCGAGAATCGGAGCTCCGAAGCTCCACCGGTTGCCGGATCTCACTTCCTTCTTCTTCTTTGCTCTCCCCTCTCTCTAGAACTTTAGAAAGAGAAAACCCAAATAGAATGATGGTTTCTAAGCCCTATTCCCGGGTATATCCCAGAAAGAACAACCCTAAGCCGTTGTATCCCAAAATAAGGAAACAGACGGCCATGATTCATACTTAAAATTTACTTCCTGTGCCGAACATAGCTTGCGACACGCCCGTGTCCGAGGCCGTGTGCCTCATACGCCGTGGAAACCGTCGAGTCCCAAAAAGAACACGGGCACTCGACACCCCCGTGTCAGGTTTGACACGCCCGTGTCAGGCTTGACACACCCATGTTAGGCTTAACACTCCCATATCATCCAGTACACGACCGTGTAGCTGGGTGTGTTCCTCCATCGACACAGGTCCAGCACCAATCTGAGTAGAACACGGGTATTCGACACGCCCGTGTCGAATTTGACACGCCCGTGTCAGACCCGAACACGCCTTGGCTTAGGTCATGTCTCTCCCCCAACACAACTCGACCAACAACCCGAGTACACGGACTGGGATACGCCCGTGTATAAAGCCGTGTTCGCTGTTCGACGCTCGTCGACTTCAATTTTTTCGACCACTCGGCCATCGTTGAACCCGAGCACAACACGCCCCTGGTATACGCCTGTGTCCCAGGCCGTGTTACCTCTACCAAGTCCCATACTTAGCTCAAAATGCCACCCGTCCCACTTTTGAGTTTCGGGGCGTTACAACTCCCTCCCTCTTAAAAGAATTTTGTCCACGAAATTACTGAAAGGAAAAGATACACAAAACCAAAAGCGATACCTGAGTTCACTAACTCTGGGTACTCCTCAAGCATGGTCTGCTCTCGCTCCATCAGAGTTCCTCCCGACCGCAATTGTCCCAACGGTCCTTGACCATCTTGATCTCCTTATTACGAAGTCGCTTGACTTCAGAGTCCTCAATACGAACAGGCTTGACCATTGTCATCAACCCTTCGTCTACCGGTATTTGATCAACCGCGATCACCTGCGAAGGCTCTTGCACCACCTTCCGCAACGATGATATGTGGAATATGTTGTGTAGACCACTCAACTCCACCAATATTTATAGATGATAAGCCGCTTCACCTATCCGCTCTAGGATCTCAAATGGTCCAACGTACCTCGGGCTCAGCTTCTTCAAGCGTCGTACCCGTGAAACACCCTTGAACGGCTTTATCTTCAAACACACCCAGTCGCCAACAGCGAACTCCATGTTGTGATGCTTGGCATAATAGTATTTGTCCTGTCTATCCTAAGCGATCAACAAACGCCCTCAAATGGTTCGTACCAAAGAAGTGGCGCTCTCCACCTCTTGCTTTTTGTATAACCTCGCCTCACCCGTTTCCAACCACGACAACGGCGTGCGACATTTTCTACCATATTGGGACTCGAAGGGCCCCATTTGTATGCTTGCTTGGTAGCTATTTTTGAAAGCAAACTCCACCAAATACAGATGATCTTCCCACTGCTTGCCAAAGTCCAGGACACACATGCGAAGATTGTCATCCATCGTCTTGTTGACCCTCTCGGTCTGACCATCCGTCTTCGGATGAAAGGTTGTACTGAACCTCAACTTTGTTCCCAACATTGCTGCACCAACCTCCAGTCATTGGACGTAAACCTCCAATCTCTATCACTCGCGATGTTGCGGGGCACACCGTGCAGTCTAACAATGTTATCCACATAAAGCTTTGCCAGTTTCTCCACCGAATCATCCTTCCTATTCGGAATGAAATGCGACACTTTTGTTAACCGATCTACGATCATCAAGATGGCATCGTTTCCCTTTTACGACCTTGGCAATCCATGCACAAAGTCCATTGAGATATCGTCGAACTTCCACTCCAGAATAGGCAAAGACTTCAAGAAACCCCCTAGCTTTTGGCACTCTTCCTTCACTAAGGCGCACGTCTGAAACTTTGCTACATATAGTGACACATCCTTCTTTAGTCCTGGCCACCAGAAAAACTTCTTCAAATCACGATACATCTTCGTGCTTCCTTGGTGAATCGAGTACTTGGTATGATGAGCCTCGTACATCAACTCCACCCGTAAATTTCCCACGTTTTGGACGCACAAACGACTGTCCTTCCTTAGCAGTCCATCTTCAACCGTAAATTGGGAATTTGACCCATCCGAAACCGCCTCCATGATTTGCTTTATGTTACTATCCAAAGCCATAGCCATACGAATACGATCTGCCAGGTCATACTGAAATTCCGTCCAGTGCAATAGCGCTTTAGTGCTAGTTTTCTTGTCAACACAAGAGATATTTAATGCCTCCAACTCCCAAATCAACCACTCGTCATGAATCGACAACCAGTTGGCTTGTACGGTAGCCCTGCGACTCAACGCATCCGCAACTGCATTGTCTCTCCAGGGCATAAAATGAATTTTGAATGTATAGTCTCCAAGGAACTCAATCTATCTCCGCTGCCTCATATTCAGATCCTTCTGATCTAACAAGTATTCCAGGCTCTTGTGGTCGGTATAATTACCAACCTTTATGCCGTACAAAAATGCCTCCACAGCTTCAGAGCAAAAATCACGGCCGCTAACTCCATGTTGTGGACCGAATAATTTCTCTCATGCACTTTCAGCTGATGCGAGCCATAAGCTAAAACACTTCCATTCTGCAGCAGTATGCATCCCAAACCACTGCCTGAAGCATCGCTGTAGATCTAAAAGCCTTCGGTCCCACTCGGCAAACTTACCACTAGCGTCGTGGTCAACTGACCCATCAACTCTTCAAAATCTTGTGCGCACTCCGGCGTCAAAATAAACTTTTGATCTTTCCTCGTCAAAGTCGTGAGAGGTAACGCTATCCGCGAGAAGTTTTCTACAAAGTGCCTGTAATAGCCGACAGGCCCCAGAATACTCCGGACTTCCGCTACCGTAAAATACACAGGCCACTCCCGTATTGCAACTATCTTCGCCGGATTCACCACAATCCCTTCTCTACTAACTATGTGACCAAGGAACACTACTGAGGTCAACCAAAACTCATATTTGGAGAACTTTGTGTATAATTCGTTCCTCCTCAGCGTCTCCAAAACCAAATGTAGATGCTTGAAGTGATCCTCTTCGCACTGCGAGTACACTAATATGTCGTCGATAAAGACGTTCACAAAGTGGTCTGAGTACTCCCTGAACGCTCTGTTCATCAGATCCATGAGCACTGATGGCGCATTAGTCAGCCCGAATGACATGACCGTAAACTCGAAATGCCCATACTCGTGTTGAACGCTATTTTTGGGATATCACTTTCCCTTATTCTCAGCTGATAGTAACCGGACTTAAGATCAAATTTTGAGTACACCGATGACTCGACTAACTCATCAAACAGATCATCAATCCTTGGGATCGGGTACTTGTTATTTTCTGTTAACTTGGTCAGCTCTCTATAGTCCATATAGAGCCGCAAACTTCTGTCCTTCTTCTAACAAAGAGGACCGGTAAGCTCCAAGTCAACAAAATTGGACGTACATAACCCTGCTCTAACAACTCTTCAAGTTTAACTTTTAGCTCCGCCATTTCCTTATGAGCCAACCTATAAGGAGAGCGTGACTCCTGTTTGGCACCTGACACTAGCTCAATCGTGAAGTCGATCTCCCGCTGGGGTGGGGCTCTGGTAAGATTGTCCGGGAACACGTCAGGGTACACGTACACAACTAGGATACTACCCAAAGTGGGCTTAGGCTTCGCAGCCTCCACTAGCGTAAAGAATAGCTCTGCACCAGCATGAACTGCCTTGACCACCTGAAGATCGTACATTAAGGTCTTGATCGACCCCTTCAAACCCACAAACGTTGTCTCCCGATCAGCTCCCAACTTGACTTTCTTATGATTGCAATCTATGTATGTCTTCTGCTCCGAAATCCAGTCCATACAAAAAATGATGTCGAACTCTACTAGCGCCAGTAACGACACTAGTAAGTCAAACTCCTGACTTTCAATACGATTCTTCACGGCATAAACTCTGACCGCGCGCATAGAACACCCATTCAGAAACAACACATCCAATTTGTCCTTCTCCATCGAAGAAAAAACTCTGATGCGCGATAGAAACCTTAAGACAAAAAGGAGTGTGAAACTCCCGTACCGAAGAGTGCTCTTGCCAGATTATCACAAATCAAAACAAAGCCTACACAAATAATAATAAGTTAACAAGCACAAGATAACAGTATTTAAAGCTAAATTGTTATAAATTTAAATAGTACATATCACCACATCTGCTTGTTCGATGGCCTCCTGCTGGCCAAGAGTGTAGACTCTTGGTTGATTCGGAGCATAATGGGATGCGGTTGACTCCACCGCCTTGCCCTTTTCCTCGTAAGATGCTCGCTGCTTCCTTTCAGACTTTGGACGTCTGCTCCAACAGTCACGGGCAAAATGCCCCGGATTCCCACAACTAAAGCAAGCGCCCGGTGCATGACCTGTCGATGCCACCGAAGCTCCAGAAGATGGGGCTGGACCCAAAGCGCTAGCCTTTTTATTCCACCTTCAGAAACAGGACTTTGAAGTCGACACCTTGAACTATGACTTCTTAGCACCAGAGTCTCCAACTCCTCCTGACATAGCTTTCTTTGTCGTCTGAGCACCCTCCCGACAATCTCGGGCAAGGTGTCCTTTCTTGCCACAAGTATGACAAGTGCAAATAGCTTTGCGAGTAGATGTTTTAGCCTTCTTTTTTAGCGTTCGGCTGTAGGAAGCCCTTAAAAGATCTGTATAGTTCAGTACCCTACTCACTGGTATCTGGTGAGTTCTCCCCAACACTACTTCCAAGATCTGGCCGACTCCACCAAGGCTCGGAATCCCAAAAACTTTGGTCCAAGCAGTAGGATTCGCAACTCTCTACGCAAACTATTATAAAATCTATCGACTATTGACTGCTCTCTTTCCAACTCAAAGCCTGGGTAGCGCCTTAACATAAGGAATGCCTTCAAATATTCTCCGAATGAGTGCGCTCCCTGCACTAAAAGCATACTCAACTGCGGCCCCAATGGTCCTCTAAATGCCATATGCTCCATCACACCACCCGGTATCGAGGCAACCTGAGGGAAAGAGGGTTGCACATTCCTTCCATTTTGTGCATTTGTCACCGCGAACACCGCCTCAATAACCCTTCTTATGGTTTCAATAGAAGGAGGGGTCTCAGGCACGTCGCTGAGTGAAATACTTTTCGCAGAAATCTTGCGTTCCGACTGCCATGCGTCTCTCGCGGACACCTATAGTCATACAAAACACCAATAAGTGACCGAAACAAATTGCAAAAAGAAATTATTGGAACACGCAGGTTCCTCAAACATGTGTATTTTCATTCCTAAGTGGACATTCATTGGTTCTTTTCATGTTATGACGATGACACACACACATGTGCTCAACACCCCTTAAAGTTTATTCATCCACGAAACCATTTAAGCATGACCGAAACCGGTAGTATGATACCCAATTGTAACACCCCTATCCGTCATATAGCATATAGAAGTAGGTACGGCCGGGGCCCGATGCCATATACCACAGATAGACCGAAAGGTTACTCATTGAAACCATTCTTCGAATCGTAACGTCCTACACAGAGCATCTAGCGGAAGCAATTTTTTAAGTTGCAAAATAAGAACCCAGCCACAAGCATGAATGTCCACTTTCGAACCCAAACAGGAATGAATTACAAAGTACAGAGAGTACCGGCCTTATGGCCTTACAAGAGTTCACTAAATTAAAAATAGTGTATTCCATACTTCGGCTCGCAGGCCGGTCACACATGAATTAAACAAGTAAACAAAACAAGGCCTGCAAGGTCCGGCTCAGCAACAAGGGCTTTGGCCTGCTATTTGCAACTCGGCTCCGCAGCACCTGCAAGGACAATCCACTGGTATTTGATCAACCGCAATCACCTGCAAAGGCTCTTACATCGCCTTCCGCAACGTTGATATGCGGAAAACGTCATGTATACAACTTAACTCCACTGATTGCATTAGATGATAATCCGCTTCACCGATCCACTCCAGGATCTCAAATGGTCAAAGGTACCTCGGGCTAAGCTTCTTCAAGTGTCATACCAGTGAATCACCCTTGAACGGCTTTATATTCAAACACACCCAATCGCAAACAGCGAACTCCACATTCTGATGCTTGGCATAATAGTATTTGTCCTGTCTATCCTGAGCGATCAACAAACGCCCTCGAATGGTTCGTACCAAAGAAATGGCGCTCTCCACCTCTTGCTTTTTGTACAACCTCGCCTCACTTATTTCCAACCACGAGAACGGCGTGCAAAATTTTCTACAATATTGGGCCTCGAAGGGCACCATTTGTATGCTTGCTTGGTAAGTATTGGTGTACGCAAACTCCACCAAATACAGATGATCTTCCCACTGCTTACCGAAGGAAAGGACACACATGCGAAGCTTGTCTTCCATCATCCTATTGACCCTCTCGGTCTGACCATCCGTCTGCGGATGAAAGGCTGAGCTGAACCTCAACTTGGTTCCCAACATTGCTGCACCAACCTCGAGTCATTGGACGTAAACCGCCAATCTCTATCACTCACGAATTTGTGGGGCACACCGTGTAGTCTAACAGTGTTATCCACATAAAGCTTTGCCAGTTTATCCACCGAATCATCCTTCCTATTATGAAGGAAATGCGACACTTTTGTAAACTGATCTACGATCATCCAGATTGCATCGTTTCCATTCTACGACCATGGCAATCCATGCACAAAGTCCATTGAGATATCGTCGAACTTCCACTCCTGAATAGGCAAAGACTTCAAGAAACTCCCTAGCTTCTAGCACTCTGCCTTCACTAAGGCACAAGTCTGACACTTTGCTATATATAGTGCCACATCCTTCTTAAGTTCTGGCCACAAGAACAACTTCTTCTGATCTCGGTACATCTTCGTGCTTCCTGTGTGAATCGAGTACTTGGTATGATGAGCCTCGTACAACAACTCCACCCGTAAATTACCCGCGTTTAGGACGCACAAATGTCTGTCCTTCCTTAGCAGTCCATCTTCAACCATAATTGGGAATTTGACCCATCTGAAACAGCCTCCATGATTTTCTTCATGCTGCTATCCAAAGCCATAGCCTACTGAATTCGATTAGCAAGGTCATACTTAACTTTCGTCCAGTTCAATAGCGCTTCGGTGCTAGTTTTCTTGTCAACACAAGAGATATTTAACGCCTCCAACTCCCAAATCAACCGCTCGTCATGAATTGACAACCAGTTGGCTTGCGTGGGAGCCCTACGACTCAACACATTCACAACAACATTGTCTCTCCTGGGCACAAAATGAATTTTGAATGTATAGTTCCCCAGGAACTCAATCTATCTCCGCTGCCTCATATTCAGATCCTTCCGGTCTAACAGGTATTTCAGGCTCTTGTGGTCGGTATAATTATCGACCTTTACGCCGTACAAAAATACCTCCACAGCTTCAGAGAAAAAATCACGGCCGCTAACTCCAAGTCGTGGATCAGATACTTTCTCTCATGCACTTTCAGCTGACACGAGCCATAAGCTATAACAATTCCATGTTGTAGCAGTACGCAACCCAAACCACTGCCTGAAGTATCGCTGTAGATCTCAAAGCCTTCCGTCCCACTTGGCGAACCTAGCACTGGCGCCGTGGTCAACCGAACCATCAACTCTTCAAAAGATTACGCGCACTACGGCATTCAAACAAACAAATGATCTTTCCTTGTCAAAGTTGTGAGAGGTAACACTATTCGCATGAAGTTCTCTATAAAGCGCCTGTAATAGCCGGCAAGCCCTAGAAAACTCCAGACTTCCACTACCGTAGACAACACAGGCCACTCCCGTATTGCAACTATCTTCTCCGGATCCACCACAATCCCTTCTCTACTGACTATGTGACCAAGGAACACTACTGAGGGCAACAAAAACTCGTATTTGGAGACCTTTGCGTATAGTTCGTTCCTCCTCAGCATCACCAAAACCAAATGCAGATGCTTGAAGTGATCCTCTTCGCACTACGAGTACACCAATATGTCGTCAATAAAGACGTTCACAAAGAGGTCTAAGTACTCCCTGAACGCTCTGTTCATCAGATCCATGAGCACTGATGGCGCATTAGTCAGCCCGAACGACATGACTGTAAACTCAAAATGCCCATATCTCGTGCTGAACGCTATTTTTGGGATATCACTTTCCCATATTCTCAGTTGATAGTAAACAGACTTAAGAAAAAAAATTTAGTACACCGATGACCCGACTAACTGATCAAACAGATCATCAATCCTTGGGATCGGGTACTTGTTATTTTCCATTAACTTATTCCGTTCTCTATACTCGATACAGAGCCACAAACTTCCGTCCTTCTTCTGACAAAGAGGATCGGTGCGCTCCAAGGCAACAAACTTGGACGCACATAACCCTGCTAATAACTATTCAAGTTGAACTTTTAGCTCCGCCATTTCCTTAGGCGCCAACCTATAAGGAGAGCGTAACACAGGTTTGGCACCTGACACTAGCTCAATCGTGAAATCGATCTCCCGCTGGGGTGGGGCTCCGGGAAGATTGTCCGGGAATACGTCAGGGTACTCGCACATTACTAGGATACTACCCAAAGTGGGCTTTGGCTTCGCAGCCTCCAGTTCAGTGAAGAACAGCTCTGCAACAAGCATGAAATTCCTTGACCACCTGAAGATCAGACATTAAGGTCTTGCTCGACCCCTTCAAACCCGCAAATGTTGTCTCCCGGTCAGCTCCCAACTTGACTTCCTTACGATTGCAATCTACGTATGCCTTCTGCTCCGAAAGCCAATCCATACCAAAAATGACGTCGAACTCTACTAGCGGCAGTAATGACACTAGCAAGTAGAACTCCTAACTTCCAATACAATTCTTTACGATACAAACCCTGACCGCGTGCATAGAACACACATTCGGAAACAACACATCCAATTTGTCCTTTGCCATCGAAGAAGGGACTCCGATGCGCGATTGAAATCTTCGGAAAAAAAGGAGTGTGAAGCTCCCGTATCGAAGAGTGCTTTTGCCGGATTATTACAAATCAAAACAAACCATATACAAATAGTAATAAGCTAACAAGCATAAGGTAACAGTATTTAAAGCTAAATTGCTATAAATTTAAACTGTACCTATTACCACATCCGCTTGTTTGATGGCCTCCTGCTGGCCAAGAGTGTAGACTCTTGGTTGAGTCAGAGCATAATGGGATGTGGTTGACTCCACCTCCTTGCCCTTTTCCTCGTAAGATGCTCCCTGCTTCCTCTCGGACTTTGGACGTCCTCCAACAGTCACCGGCAAAATGCCCCGGCTTCCCACCAGTAAAGCAAGCACCCAGTGCACGACCTGTAGTCACCCCCAAAGAACCAAAAGAAGGGGCGGGACCCGAAGCCCTAGCCTTCTTATTCCACCTTCGAAAACCGGACTTTGAAGTCGGCACCTTGAACTCTGACTTCTTAGCACCAGAGTCTCCAACTGCTCCTGACATAACTTTCTTTGTCGTTTGAGCAACCTCCCGATAATCTCAAGCAAGGTGCCCTTTCTTGCCACAAGTATGACAAGTGCAAATAGCTTTGCGAGTAGATACTTTAGCCTTATTTCTCAGCATTCTGTGGTAGGCAGCCCTTAAAGGATATGCACGGTTTAGTACCCTACTCACTTGTATCTGGTGAGTTCTCACCAACTCTACTTCCAAAGAACTGGCCGACTCCACCAAGGCTCGGAATCCCAATAACTTTGGTCCTAGCAGTAGGATTTTCAACTCGCTACGCAAACCATTATAAAATCTATTGACTATATACTGCTCGCTTTCCAACTCAATGCCTGGGTAGTGCCTTAACATAAGGAATGCCTGCAAATATTCGCCGACTGAGTGCTCTCCCTGTACTAAAAGCATGCTAACCTTCTGCCCCAATGGTCCTCTAAATGCCATATGCACCATCACACCACCCAGTGTCGAGGCAACCTCAGGGATAGATGGTTGCACATTCCTTCCATTTTGTGTTTTGGTCAGCGCGAACATTGTCTCAACAACCCTTCTTATGGTTTCAATAGAAGGAGGGGTCTCAAGCACGTCGCTGGGTGCAATACTTTTCATAGAGAGCATGCATTCAAACTACCATGCGTCACACCCGGAAAACAATAGTCGTAGAAAACACCAAAAAGTGATCGAACAAAATTTCAAAAAGCAATTATAGGAACACGCAGGTTCCTCAAACATGTGTATTTTCATTCCTAAGTGGACATTCATGGGTTCTTTTCATGTTATGACGATGACGCACACACATTTGCTCACCACCCCTTAAAGTAAATTCGTCCACGAATTCATTTAATCCTTACCGAAACCGGTAGTCTGATACCAAATTGTAACACCCCTATCCATCACATAGCATATAGAAATAGGTCCGGACGGGGCCCGAAGCAATATACCACGGACAGACTAAAAGGTTACTCATTGAAACCATTCTTCCAATCGTAACGTCCTACACAGAGCATCTAGCGGAAGAAATTTATTAAGTTGCAAAATAAGAACCCAGGCACAAGCATGAATGTCCACTATCGAACCCAAACAGGAATGAATTAAAAGAACACAAAGTACCGGCCTTATGGCCTTACAAGAGTTCACAAAATTTAAAACAGTGTCTTCCATACTTCGGCTCACAGGCCGATCACACATGAATTATAAAAATAAACAAAATAAGGCCTTTAAAGGCCGGCTCAGCAACAAGGGCTTTGGCCCACTATTTGCCACTCGGCTCCGCAGCACCTGCAAGCACAATTCACAGCAACGGTGGCAAAGAAAAGTAACGGTCAGCTAAAGCGGACCAAATTATAACGATCCCGCCCCCAAACTCGGGACGACGATGATCCTTCCCTGCACTTATTAGCATTATAAGCATTATGGTGAATGATCACAACATCACAGGTGCAGGAACACACGGCCGCACACCCAATGCTCTCAGGGCACTTACACGGTGAACCCGGTAAAAACCGCAGTCTCACCACGCCCCTTGGACGGAAATACTCGTGAGAATTTTAGTCTTTCTATCCTAAGCCTAAGAACCTTTATCTATGCCAACAATAAGTACAACATACCTTAGGTCGCTTTAACCAAACGACATAGAGCGGGTACAGTTCCGCCTAATCCGTTGCTCACACCGCAACGTCAATTTAAGCCATATGTGCGGGTCAAGCTTCCCCGAGTCCCAAAATAATCAAACATGCACATAACCCAGTTATGTTCAAGGCTAACTCCCAGGACACCAAGTTGGCAGAAATATGTTGAGTCTGCCTAGTTTTCCGGGTGCATTGGAGTTAATCCCTAAGACTCCTCCCTGTTGCAATCTACCGCGTAGAAAACTAGAAAACAACCAAAGGCACGGAGTCTTCTCTGGCTAATCATGCGTAATGAAACATCACTGATCTAGACAAACTTGTTTGGGTAGGCTTCACACACCATGCCTATGTCCATAACTCAATTTCGGACTCTACATGCAAACAAGGGGGACTATTCATCTACCCCAAGAAACACCGCACACTCACCGCATACTCGCGGGAGCTGGTTTCCTTATGCAAAAGAAGGAGAGCTTCACATGCTCAAGAAGAGAATCGTTATACTAGCATTTCTCTTCGGTGCCATGGAAATCTATACGGATGAAAATTACCGTATTGGCCTCGCCTTCGCAGATCTTGACTCGGATCGAGAATCGGGGCTTCAAAGATCCACTGGCGGTCGGATCACACTTCCATATTCTTCCTTGCTCTTCCCTCTCTCTTGAACTTTAGAAAGAGAAAACCCAAATAGAATGAGAGTTTCTAAGCCCTATTCCCTGGTATATCCCAGCATGAATAGCCCTAAGCCTTTGGATCCCAAAATAAGGAACGGACGGCCACGATTCGTACTTAAAATGAACTTCCTGTGCCGAACATAGCTTGCGACATGCCCGTGTCCAATTCCGTGTGCCTCATTTGACGCCAAAACCATCGCATCCTGAAAAGAACATGGGCACTCGACATGGCCATTTAAGGCTTGACACGACCGTGTCATACAGTACATGCTCGTGTAGCTGGGCTTGTTTCTACATCGACACAGGTCCAGGACCAACCCGAGGAGAACATGGGTATTCGACATGCCCTTGTCGAATTTGACACGCCCGTGTCGGACCTGAACACACCTGGGCTCACTCTGTGTCTCTTACCCAACACAACTCGGCCAACAACCCGAGTAGGACTCGGCCTTGGACATGCCCGTGTCTCAGGCCATGTTCGCTGTTCGACTTTCATCGACTTCAATTTTGTCGACCACTCGGCCTTCGTCGAACCCAAGCACGATACGCCCCTAGGATAGGCCCATGTCCCAGGCTGTGTGACCTCTAACAAGTCCCAGACTTGGCTCAAAACACCACCCGTCCCTCTTTTGAGTTTCGGGGCATTACATATGTCCCAGGACATGTGACCCTTACCAAGGCCCAAACTCGCCTCAAAATGCTGCCCGTTGCTCTTTTGAGTTTTGGAGCATTACACATAGCACATGAAATGAAATAATTAAAATAACACATTATGGTTATAAGCACCCATCATTACACATGAAATGAAAATTAAAACAAACATAAAAATTACTTAATAATTATTTATTAATTATTAATAATTATTAATAATTATTAATAAATTATTAATAATTATTAATAAATTGGTTTGCGCCCAGGGAGGATATTATTTCGACGACGATCCACATGGTCATCACATCGCCACAAATATTTATTTGAAGGCGGAGAAAGTTCTTCTGTAAGCGCGCCGTCACTGTCTTCAATATGTTGAGGGTTGTCGTCTCCATCAGTTATGGCGTTGAGTGAATGTCCATTCACTCAACGCATGTGGAATTCACATTTCTTCCTGTTTCTTCTTAGGCTTTTATAACCTTAAAGTGTCTCAAAACTTTTTGATGTATGGCGTTGAGTGAGCAAACTTCAATCAATGCCTGTGGACTTAGCCATATTTTTAGCTTGCCAGTTGTTAGGCTTTTACTATACAGGATGACCTCTGTGCTTTTTGGCTCATGGCGTTGAGTGAATTGGCTTCATTCAACGCATGTGAACTTAGTAGGATCTTTTGTCTTGCGAACATCTTCCCTTGACTTCTGGCGTTGAGTGAGCTTACTCCACTCAATGCCTGTGAACTTAGTAGTAATTTTTGTCCAGCTTTCTTTCTTAAGGTAGCTGGCATTGAGTGAGCTTGCTCCACTTAACGCCTGTGGACTTAGTGTAATTTATGCCTGATCACCCGCTTACTTGATGTCCACCTATCCAATCAGTTAAATAGGGACTGACCTTCATGCATAAATTCAAACACATATCAAATACTACTAGTGTGTGTACTATTAACTTTATGGACTTATTACAAATATGGGCCATTTGGATAATGGGACCCAACTCCGGAGCTCTATGAACATGATCTTCAAAAAACCCTTCGATGAGATGAAGGTGGAGACTAGGAGATTGTTGGCCTCGGATGCACACTTGTTAAGATTTTCTTGGGAGAGGAAGGAAATTGAACAAGCATTCAGACTCCATATAATGCAAGGGTGCTGTCCAGGAATAGCGAGTCTGTCATGATTAACACTCCGAGCAGCTATAATGCCACTTTTAGATGCCCCCTAATCAGCGCCTTTCGTTGCATCCCTTCCTCATTCCATTAGTACCTAAAGTTCAATAATGGGGGAGTCCAAGTTCGGATTAGGGGATACCCATAGGTGGTAATACAATGCTAAGTGATGGAAGTCAACACCATTGCCTAGATGGTGGAAGCAGAGGAGTGAGAGAGAGGGATGATGGCCCGGGAGGATGCTGGCGATAAGGTGGAAGTGACCGAGGGTGGAGCTGCGGAAAAGTCAGGGATGGTGGATAGGTTCTAGAGGGGCAGAGGGATGAGGAAGGGTGGTGCGTGCCCCGTAGGGTTGGTAAGTGGTGTTGAAGGAGATTTGGGTGAAGGCGATCGAAGTGGAAGAAGTTAAGAGGGAGGATGTAATCGAGCAGGGGGAGAAGCTGAGGGATGCACTGGAGTAGTCACAGTTGATTCTGAAAGAGGAGGTCGTCGAGATAGAGGTCTTCACCAAGGCGGGAAGATGGAAAACGTATGGATCAGTGGTGGTCTGAGCCCCTGAGATCAAGAGAGTATGCATGAGTGCATCCAGAATAACATTGACGTCTTTGCTTGGAGTGCTACAGACATGCGGGGAATCGACACAGATATGGCATGTCGCCATTTGAACCTCTATCCCAAGACACGCCCCATTCTCTAGAAAAGGAGGACCATAACCATGAAGCTAGAGCAGCCCATCCATGAGGAGGTGGAGAAGCTCCTCAAAGCAGGTTTTGTATCGAAGATCCAGTACCTAGGATAGATCTCCAACATGGTCATGGTTAAAAAGGGAGATGTGCAGTGGAGGATGTGTGTAGACTTCTCACTTTTAAATAAATCATGCCCTAAGGATTGCAACACCATGCCTCTGATCGACGTGCTTGTTGACACAACCTTCTGTTTTACTTTAATGAGTTTTTTTAGATGCTTTTTTTGGTTATCATTAGATCACGATGCATCCACCCGATGTTCAAGATGTCTATTTCAATACAAGGGAAGGATTTTTCAGCTATAAGATGATGCCCTTCGGGCTAAAGAACGCAAGAGCCACGTACAAGCGCATGATGGAATTGGGTCTTCCAAGGTTAGAGGGGGAGGAATCTGGAAGTGTACGTCGACGACCTCATGGTGAAATCAGTTGATGAGGACTCCCACTTACTCGATTTGGAAGAAATGTTCTCCACCGTGTGGAAGTTCAAGATTCAGCTCAATCCCCTGAAGTGTGTCTTTGGGGCAAACTGGGGGAAGTTTCCAGCTCATCTTCTAACTCCTCTAGGGGTAAAGCCTAACCCAGACAAGAAGGTGAAGGACATAATGGAGTTAGCATCACCACATAACACTAAAGAGGTTCAACTCCTGATGGGGAAGCTCTCCAAGCTTAGTAGGCTTCTCTCCAGGTCAGGGAAGAAGTGCTCACCCTTCTTCAGGGTGATGCGACGAAACCAGAAATTTTAGTGGACGAAAGAAAGTGAAGAGGCTTTCCAAGATTTGAAAGGTCAACTCTCCCGAGCACCGCTCCTTCAGGGACTGAAGGAGGGAGAGGATCTAATTTTGTACCTAGAAGTGGGAGCCAAGGTTGTAAGCTCAGTCTTGGTCAGGGAATAGGGAAAGAAGTAGCTGCCTATCTATTACCTCAGCAGGATCATGAAGAAGGCGGAGCTTCATTACCCCATCCTAGAAAAGTTGACCTTCTCTTTAATCGCCTCGGCTAGAAAGCTCAGGCCATACTTTCAGGGCCATTTGATCAAGGTAGTGATAAATAATCCTTTGTGAAATATCTTGGAAGGAGTGGAACACTTTGGGAAGTTGGCTAAGTGGTCCATCGAGCTGAGCGGGTTTGACATCTCCTTTGTGCCACGACTCTCAATCAAGGCGCTGGCAGTATCTGACTTCTTGGTCGACTATATAATCGAGGTTTATGGGGAGGATCCACTGCAGCAGGTTTCATGGAAGGTGTTGGTCGATGGTTCTTCACGGAAGCTTTCTCTGGGAGGTGGGGTAGTGTTGGTAAGCCCTTAATGGGCCACAATAGAGCAAGTCATGGTCTTGCACTTCCCGGTTTATACAAAAATTCGCAACTGCGGAGAGAGGGTTAGAAAAGAGAAAAGTGGATGTGGTAGTTGAGAATATTCTCCGATTCTATATCCGATAAAGGCAAGCGTACCTTATCGATTATAGTATAGGATACTAAAGATTAGTATCAAGGTCGTATTTCCCTAGGGCGTAATGACTACTTCTACTCAAAGGAGGTTGCTATTATTTTATCAAATGATATTTCTATAAAATGTTAAACTAAAAACAGGAATTAAAGTACTAAAATAAAAAGAAAACTAAACTACTTGCAGGATAAAAAGAGTTAGAGCTAATAATAAAGATGTGCACTCGATCAAGAATCACTTCAGCAAGAGACGATTAAAAAGACGATAAATAAACATAAGCTTAATAGGATAAAGGTCCTTGACCGTGGAGGTTCCTAAAGCTTGAACACGCTTCTCTTGAAGTCGTGCCCAACTGAGTTTAGGAAGGTCCGACCGAATCTCGTCTAAATCGGAGGCCTAAAACTCGCTTTACGCGGTGAACCCCTCTATTGGATTTTACTCCAATCCGGGAGATTTGGACTTCTGTCTCTCTCAAGGGGTGCGTACAACTCCCTTTACTCTTGAATGCTCACTTCTTCATTCTATCGGCCTCTCGGCTAGCCCAGAATGAAAGCAAAGGTGGAGGGTATATATCGATAATATACCTCCAAACCATGATTTATCAAAAGTAATTCATGGCCCTAACCTAAAAAGAAAAGAAAAACATCATAACTTAATCGCTCGAACCTCGGATCATCAAGATCGAGTACAAGGAGGATTAGTTAATCATAATGAAGTGGAGGAGGGGGGAATGAGTAGTAGAGCATAAAAATACAGGAATAAGAAAGGAGCACTTTTATTAATGAAAAAGAGAGCTACAGCTACGAAATGGAAATTACAGGTGCATCAAAGTAAAACCTATTCTAGCCCTACAACAAGCTACTTAGAAGAAATGCAAGAGCTAAAATCAAAACACTAAGCTAGGTTAAGAAAATAATTACAAAATAAGAGAGAGAGAGAGAGGGAGAGAGAGAGAAAAAAAAACATAAATGGGGCCAAGAAATAGAGGGGCAGCACCTCCCCCTCTCCCCAAAAGTTGCTGAAATGGAAGGGGGTCTGAATTTATAGGAAAAGTTCTCGGGTTGGTCATGCCCGGCGACACGCCCGGGGAGGGCGTGTCAGGGGGCGTGACAGGTACGGATTTGACCTCGGGAGCTGAATTCTGGCAGGACTGATGATTATTTCGGTACGATGGTGGTCACGCCCTAGGTCACGCCCGTGACAGGGGGGCGTGACAGGCGTGTCAGATCAAAATCAATGGTCACCGGTCCATTAGACGTCGAAATCTGGGCAGTCACGCCCCAGGTCACGCCCGTGACATGGGGCGTGACAGTACTGTTGCGTTCAGCTGTGTAGAATGCATTGAAGGAGGTGGCAGACTTTGGGCAGAGGGTGACACGCCCCGTGTCACACCCGGTGACACGCTCGGGGATGGCGTGTCGGTGGGGCGTGATAGGGGATTTTGGCGGGAAACGATCTCTTGCGGCTTTCAACAACGGGAGCAAGTGACACGCCCTGGGTCACGTCCGGGGAGGGCGTGATAGGGGGTCGTGTGAGGGGTTTTTTTTCTTGAAAATTTGTTGAAAGCTGCAAAAATAGAAAATAAATATTATTTATAATATTTACATAAAAAGAAGCATAAAATAACATAAAGAAAGAGATTAAAAACGAAAATAACATATTTTTACCCTAATAAATTAAGCTAAAATATGCATCAACAAATTCCCCCATACTTATTATTTTTGCTTGTCCTCCAGCAAAGACTACGAGTTAGAGAAAATAAAGAGGATTAATTGAAAATTTTAAAAATGCTATAAACGAGTAAGACGGGAATTTAGAGGTAGAGAAATTTTTGAAAAAGAACCGAAAAGTCCTACTTTAACTTAGCACAGAATTTTATAAATTTTACTAAATATAAAAACAAATCATCCCAAATTTTTACAGAATTAAAACTTAATAAAGTAACGAGTAAAAAGTACATTGAGTCACTACTAAAGCCTAAGAGACAAATTAAAACCATAGTCAATCAAGACAAAATTCAATATTTCTATCAAAAATACTTACTCAATCTAATTTCTCGCTTCTATACTAAAAAGTAAACGTAGAAAGCTTGAATCATTAGGGCTTTAATTAGGTGTATAGTTAGGCTTAGGTTTTTAAAGGTGCGATATTCAAAAAGATAAACACGAGGGATATTTGCACACTTAAAACAAAAAGAAAATGAGCTTTGCCAAAATAAAATTTGGCCAAAATAAATACTTTTCTTTTCTTTTACTTTTTTTTTCAATAATTTTCATCAATTTTTTCATCATTTTTTTTATACTTAAAACTTTTCACTTTTGTAGCAAAAGATAACACAAAGATTTTCCACTAATTTTTTCAAAAAGATGCACATTAGCAATTAAAGCTCAAAAGACAATTTTAAAGTGTGCATGTAGGTAGGCTATTTGGCCATGGTGAAATAAAAAGTGGGGCTACAAAAAGTAAAGGAAAAGGCACAAAAATGGCTAGCAACAGTTATTGTTAGGCGGGGTGCAAAGGCTCAAACATTACAAAAGAAATGCCTAAATAATTTTCATGCTTCGTAAATTTACTCAAAGTAAAGCTTTGAAATTTCAAAAGAGGATAAGCACAAAAAAAAAATAGAGAATTTGCTTTCATTAAAATAATGATAATAAGCGTCTAGACCGTTTTGTGTCTACTACACTTAATACTAATTAACGTTTAAAAAGATTTTAATAATGAAAAATAAGGGATGATGGGTTTTATAAAAGTAAAAGAAATGAAAGAAAGGCTATGGAAAAGTAAAGAAAAATTCAAAAAAATTTCAAAAATAGCATACTACCCTAAATAGGAACCCTGCATGAGTCAACATACTACTCGCTAAACATATTTAAAGAGAAAATTAATCAAATTTATTCTAACTAAGCAAGTAGACATGAGCTTGAAAAATACAATAAAAAGCAAAGTAGAGGGGTACTAATTGATTTGGCAAAAATTAACTCAATTTAATTTGGGATTTTTTTTTCAAAAATTTTTTATACTTTTTTTAGATTTTTCAAAAATATTATAAATACAAAATTTTTTTTTGTTTGATTTTTCTAAAATTTTTATAATAAATTTTTTTTATTATTTTTCTAAAGTAGAATATTAAGGGAACACTCCCCCATACTTGAAGTTAAACATTGTCCCCAATGTTTAAAGTTAAGTATAAAGAGAGTGAGAAGAGAGAGAAAAGAGAAAAAAATTTCAAAGAGAGGGAGAAGATGCTTCCCTAGCGTTTGATGCCCAGACGTTGGAAAATGCATCCCCCAAACTTGAGCTAAAGATCGGCTTCAGTCCAAGTTGCGAGGCGATAAGCTGCACAAACACGCGGGAGCTTATTCCTGCACAAAACAAAAAATAAAAAAAAAACGGAAAAACAAAAAAGAAAAAGATAAGCAAGGGGTGCCTCCAAAGAGCGCTCTTTGTTTAAAACGTCATTGAGCTCGACATTTTTTTGTTAGCTAAAAGGAAAATAAAAAGATAAATGTAATGGCAGCTCGTGCAATATGCGGTTCGGCGCGAGTGCCAAAACATTTCTTAAGTAAATAAAAATATTTTTTTTGTAATTTTTTTTGATTTTTTAAATAAAACAAAAAACAAGAAGATTTAGAAAAAGAAAAAAAACTAGAAAAAGAAACTATAATATTAGAAGGGGGCGAAGAGGAAGTAGAAACTAAACTAGAAGGAAAAATAAAACAGGAAAAGAAAACAGAATTTTCACAAGGAGGGAGAAGAAAAGAAAAAGAAGAAGGCAGCGGCGGTTGATCACAAGAAAATGGTTGGATAGAAAAATCTGGTTGCTCCACCTGAATATCAATTATTTTGGTAGATTGGGAGCAAACCGGGATATCCGAAAAATCAATCTCTTTAGAAGATCGAACACAAGAAAGTTCGTCTTCCTCGGAAACTTGAAAAAAAATCGCAATATCGGGGGAAATTTCCTCCTCGAGAGGTTGAAGGCACAATGGAATTTCTGAGTAATCGTCTTCCACAAGTGATTGAAGGCACTGCGGAATATCCGAAGATTCATCATTTGAAAGATAAATAGGAGGAGGAGGGGAAGAAAAAGATGCAGCCTCAGCAGCCAAAGTGTCAAAAATCACTTTGAAGTGAGCATTGATGCGTGCATCAAATGCTACACCATCAAAAATGACTTCATTTTCGCTAGAATCAAAAACGGTAGGCGCGCAAACTTGCGGAGAAAAAGTGGAAAAATCTTGAGATGGAATGGATTGATGATCAAATTGTCCCCAAGAATGATCAGGGTGTTGCCATCCTGAGTAGTTCAAAGTAGGGCTAGGATCAAAATGTCCATTCAAGAAATTTCCGTAAGAATTAAAATCAGAAAAATTCGGAGGAGAAGGGTAGGAAGGCGTTTGAAAACCATCGTAACCCCATGAAAAAAAATTCGAGGACGGATCAGTTTGGCCAAATTGATTCGATCCTGAAGGGATAAAATCATTGGAGGATGAAGGATACCTTACCCAACACTCCTCACGAGAGTGACCGAACTCTCCACAATTAAAACAAATATTACACATTTAAAAATAGAATTAATCAACCGCGAGAGTGAGGTGAGAGAGACGAGAGAAACAAAAAAAACAAAACAAAAATGATAAAATTAATAGCTATCCTTTTTTAAAATATCAAAACAGTTCCCCGGCAACAGCGCCAAAAACTTGAAACAAAAATTCGCAACTGCGGAGAGAGGGTTAAAAAAGAGAAAAGTGGATGTGGTGGTTGGGAATATTCTCCGATTCTATATCCGATAAAGGCAAGCGTACCTTTTCGGTTATAATATAGGATACTAAAGATTAGTATCAAGGTCGTATTTCCCTGGGGCGTAATGACTACTTCTACTCAAAGGAGGTTGTTATTATTTTAGCAAATGATATTTCTATTAAATGTTAAACTAAAAACAGGAATTAAAGTACTAAAATAAAAAGAAAACTAAACTACTTGCAGGATAAAAAGAGTTAGAGCTAATAATAAAGAGGTGCACTCGATCAAGAATCACTTCAGCAAGAGACGATTAAAAAGACGATAAATAAACCTAAGCTTAATAGGATAAAGGTCCTTGACCGTGGAGGTTCCTAAAGCTTGAACACGCTTCTCTCGAATTCGTGCCCAACTGAGTTTAGGAAGGTCCGACCGACTCTCGTCTAAATCGGAGGCCTAAAACTCGCTTTACACGGTGAACCCCTCTATTGGATTTTATTTTACTCCAATCCGGGAGATTTGGACGTCTGCCTCTCTCGAGGGGTGCGTATAACTCCCTTTACTCTTGAATGCTCACTTCATTTTATCGGCCTCTCGGCTAGCCCAGAATGAAAGCAAAGGTGGAGGGTATATATCGATAATATACCTCCAACCCATGATTTATCAAAAGTAATTCAAGGCCCTAACATAAAAAGAAAAGAAAAACATCATAACTTAATCGCTCGAACCTCGGATCATCAAGATCGAGTACAAGGAGGATTAGTTAATCATAATGAAGTGGAGGAGGGGGGGGGGAATGAATAAGAAATAATACAGCATAAAAATACAAGAATAAGTAATACAGCATCAAAGTAAAACCTATTCTAGCCCTACAACAAGCTACTTAGAAGAAATGCAAGAGCTAAAAGCAAAACACTAAGCTAGGTTAAGAAAATAATTACAAAATAAGAGAGAGAGAGAGAGAGAGGGAGAGAGAGAGAAAAAAAACATACAAGGGGCCAAGAAATAGAGGGCAGCACCTCCCCCTCTCCCCAAAAGTTGCTGAAATGGAAGGAGGGGTCTGAATTTATAGGAAAAGTTCTCGGGTTGGTCACGCCCGGCGACACGCCCGGGGAGGGCGTGTCAGGGGGCGTGATAGGCACGGATTTGACCTCGGGAGCTGAATTCTGGCGGGACTGATGATTATTTCGGTACGATGGTGGTCACGGTCTACGTCACGCCCATGACAGGGGGCGTGACAGGCGTGTCAGGTCAAAATCAATGGTCGCCGGTCCATCAGACGTCGAAATCGGGGCAGTCACGCCCCAGGTCATGCCCGTGACATGGGGCGTGACATTACTGTTGCGTGTAGATGTGTAGAATGCATTGAAGGAGGCGGCAGACTTTGGGCAGAGGGTGACACGCCCCGTGTCATGCCCGGTGACATGCTCGGGGAGGGCGTGTCGATGGGGTGTGACAGGGGATTTTGGCAGGAAACGATCTCTTGCGGCTTTCAACAACGGGAGCAGGTGACACGCCCTGGGTCATGCCCGGGGAGGGCGTGATAGGGGGGCGTGTCAGGGGATTTTTTCCTGAAAATTTGTTGAAACCTGCAAAAACAGAAAATAAATATTATTTATAATATTTACATAAAAAGAAGCATAAAATAACATAAAGAAAGACATTAAAAACGAAAATAACATATTTTTACCCTAATAAATTAAGCTAAAATATGCATCATCACCGGTCACTAACAACTCGGCGGAGTATGAGGCCGTGATAGCAGGGCTACGCCTGGCCAAATAGCTTGGGGTACAAGACGTGCAAGTGTTTACTGACTCGTTGGTGGTGGCATCGTAAATTAAGGGTGAGTACGAGAAAAGGGGTCTACCCTTACAAAGTACTTGACCAAGGCAAAGAGGATCATTGTGGGGTTTTGAACGTTCCCCATTTAGTAAGTTCCCTGGGAGGAGAATACCATAGCTGATTGGTTGGCCATGTTAAGAGCTTGGTCTAGAGGTACTTTGACAGAGCTATTTAGCCCGGAAATCGAAGAGGGTGAGTTGATGGAGGTAGATCAACGCCCCTCATGGGTAGATCTATTCACGACTTTTATAACCACATGCAATCTCCTAAAGGAGGTCAAGGATGGCAAGCGCTTCAGGCACAAATTGGCTCATTATCTGATGCATGAAGGGAGGTTGCACCGGAAGACACTTTTGAGGCTCCTATACTGGTGCATAACGAAGGAGGAAATTCTAAAGATCTTAGGAGAAGTGCATTCCGGCGAGTGCGGGAGCCAATCGGGAGGCCGGACCTTGGAGGAAAGGATGGTTTGGCACGGATACTTTTGGTTATCCCTAATGAAGGATATGATGAAGGTCGCAAGGAGGTGTCAAAAGTGTCATCTATATGCTCCACTCTAACTCTTGCGCGCCCAAAGGCTTCGAAGCATACCGACAACCTAGCCCTTCACCATTTGGGGGATGGATTTTGTTGGGCCTTTTCCCCAGGAGAGTTGGCAGAGGAAGTTCCTTTTGGTAATGATCGATTACTTCTATAAATGGGTGTAGGTCAAGGCTCTGGCCAAGTTGACCTCCCAAGTAACTCGTAATTTTGTTTTGGGGGGGGGGGGAAATCGTATGTCATCTTGGGCTCCCATAGGCAAAATTCACTGTCAACAGACTCCCATTTGCTAGAGAAGAGTTCATCAACATATACACTCAGTTGTGGATAGATCTTAGCTATGCCTTCGTCCACCACCCCTAAGAAACGACTAGGTGGAGGGAGGCAACAAAATCATTGTGAATCTAATAAAAAAGAAGATGGAGAACCTGAGCGGGAGTTGGGTAGATAATCTCCCCCTACTGCTATGAGCTCTACGAACAACCCCCAACACGGCCACCGGAGAGACCCCCTTCAAGCTTTCTCATGGTTTTGAAGCGGTCTTAGCCACGGAGTTCAAGGTGTGGTCACCGCGGGTGAAGGCTGCCCATGAAGGGGACGAAGAATGGAGGAAAGAGAACAAAGGCGAGCTGTGGCTCTCATTGGATATGATAGAAGAACTCTGAGACACGAAAGTAATCAAGCAGGAGGAGATCAAACGGTAGATGGACAAATTCTTTTGATAAGTTTGTCAGGATCAAGCAAATCACGGAAGGGGATCTGCTCATGAAAAAAGTTGACGCATCAGGAAGGTCAGCGATAGTAGGAAAGCTTAACCCAAATTAGGTGGGTCCATATATAGTTAAGGAAGCACTGAGTTTAGGAGGGAATCTCCTCCAGAATGTGGAGAGGGAAACCATAAACACCCATAGAGCGGTGAAAATTTGAAGAGTTTTTTACCATAAATCATACATGTAACATTATTTTCGAATATTAAACATCTTGGTATTCGCAATCTTTTGTAGATAGATTGTGAGTATTAGGAGAGGTTTAGAAAGCTGACCCCAAGAAGATCCCGCTAACCAGGCTCCAATCTAGCTTATAGGTTTGGAAGTCACTCGGCAGTGGTTTCGAATGTTGGCCTCGAGCATACCACCTAACTAGGCTCTCACTAGCAGGTAGGGGAGAAGGCTCACTCAGTTGCAGGATGAAAAGTTTATGAAATCGACCAACCCCGAGAATATATCGCTGATCAGGAGCCTATCAAGCTAGCAGGTCTACAAGTCACTCAACAGTGGTTGGAAATGTTGAACTCGAGCAGACCCGCTGACCCAGCTCTCACTAGTTGGCAGGTTCGAAGGCTCACTCGGTGGTTTGATGAAAAAGTTTATGGTATAGACTAACACTGAGAAGATCCTTGTGATCCAGCTCCTATCTAGTTGGATGGTCTGGAAGTCACTCGGCGGTGGTATAGAATGTTGGCCCCGAGCAGACCTGTTGATCAGGCACTCACTAGCTGGTAGTGACGAAGGCTCACTCACTGGAATGGTGAAAAGTTTTTGGTATCGACCGACCACGACAAGATCCTGCTGATCAGGCTCCTATCTAGCTGATAAGCCTGGAAGTCTCTCTGCGGCGGTTCAAAATGTTAGCACCAAATAGACCTGGTGACTAGGCTCTCACTAGCTGGCAGGGCCGAAGGCTCACTTTGTGGCAGGCTAAACAGTTTATGGTATCGACCGACCCCGAGAAGATCCCATTGATCAGGCTCCTATCTAGTTGGCGGCTTGGAAGTCTCTCGGTGGTTGTTCAGAATGTTGTCCATAAGCAGACCCACTGACCAGGCTCTCACTAGCTGGCAGGCTAAAATTCTTTTTTTGTATTGACCGACCTCGAGAAGATCTCGCTGACCAGGCTCCTATCTAGCTAGGATGTCTGAAAGTCACTCGGGGGTGGTTTGGAATGTTGGGCTCGAGCAGACCTGCTGACTAGGCTCTCACTAGTTCGCAGGTCCAAAGGATCACTCAGTGGAAGGTTGAAAAGTTTATGGCATAGATTGACCCCAAGAAGATCTCGCTCACCAGGCTCCTATCTAGGTGGAATGGCTGGAAGTCACTCGTCTATGTTGTGGAAATCGAGTGTCGGGCTTTTTCAAATGTTAAGCTCTCACCTAGCTAGCAGATCTGTCGGGCCCCCGGTGTACATCATGGGAACATTGAAAAACTAAGTCCTTGGCTATTCCCGCTGTTAGCTCTTACCTATTTGGCAGGTCAGTCGGGCCTTTTTTGACGTTAAAAGCTTTGGGGGGGGGTTCTCCAAAAAGTCATTTATTTAGAGGATAATCGTCCCTCGATAACCCCCTCAAGGCATAGCCCTCTCGGCATAGCCCACTCGGCATAGCACTATCACATCAAGGCTCTCAACAACGTTTACTAGACAAAACTACTTAGCGTACCTACCCCATAGAGGGATCAAGGCCATCGCTCTCTAATGAGTCCGATTTATATGCTTATTTTTGGACTCTTCCGGGCTAGTTTTCTTGTTGATACACTACAATTTAGAGCCATAATTGATCATATTTGTTATTATGCCCATTCCATGTTAAGGTGCACTTTTGACCCGTTTTGTGTGTGATTTCGTAGTTTTTGCACTTTTGCACTACTTGGGGTTTTTTCCGTGTTTGGAGAATGTGGTATGCCCGTTTCGGTGGCTCCTCTATTTTTTGTTGTGGGTACAAAGGTCGTGTGCGTGTCCCAGGATTGTTTGGGAATGTTTTCAGCCTAAGGGCCACCGATCATACGTTTTGACACCCGCACGATCAGTGGACTCCTTAGTGCACGACTGTTGGTTGTGCGCGGCCTGTCCGTCGAACCCCAAACAGTACAGGAACACTACGTACGATTAGTGGATCTATAACGAACGACTACTTGTCGTGAGCCTCTAATCGTGCGCACTATTCTCCATTTTTTCCAAGTTCTGTCTGAGGAATTCTAACGAGCATTGGACATAGTGCGCACGACTAACGGTCGTGCGCCACTACTTGTGCGCATTTATTCCTTTTTTCCTGAGTTCTGTCTGGGGAGATCCCACGACCATTGGACATAGTGCGCACGACCACCGGTCGTGCGCCACTGCTCATTCGCGTTATCCCTGTTTTTCTTTGAGTTCAGCCATGCCAATACGCACGATCACTTGAGACAGTGCGCATGACCACTGGTCGTGCGCCACTAATCATGTGCATTATTATTTCTGCAATCAATAAATTTGCAGGTTTCGCCCTAATTCTGAAGACGGGACTTTTCCTTCGCCATTTTTCTCTCCGAGGAGGGTTCCACCGATCTCCTTGATCCTCCACCATAGGGAGGGGTTCCGGGAAAGCTTTTAAAGCCAAATTCAAGACGAATCTTCCTCTAGGCCTCCTCCTTCATCCTTGAGCTTCAAGAAGGGTTTGACCTAGCTTTCACCATCAAGCTCAGAGGATTTAGTGTCATCCTCCACCGGATCATGACACGAAGAAGACAAGTCCATTGGGTGTTAGTGACAGCCTCCTCTACCCCGAACACAGGTGAGGACCGACCTAGGATGCAGATTGACAACCTTGTGATTTCTTCCGTGAATCCTCAGTAAGACTTCGGATCTAGTTGATTTTGAAGTTTCTTCTTCTCTTATTGTTGATAGTGTAGTTTGACCTCTTATTATTTGATGATGTGTGTTTAATTTGATATACGTTTGTGTACAATCATGTCCATATGATTTTATATTCACATTATTTGTTTGAGGTGCGCCTTTATCCATCCTCCACCACACAGTGTCGCACTAGCAATTACTAGTGGCATGTGTAGCAAAGAGGTGCTCACAACCCTAATTATGTCATTCTCACCACCTCATCCGCAAGCCTACTCATCAATCCGCCTAGCGATTAAGTGCATATCGGCCCGTGTTGTTTTCCATCTACCTGGCAAAGTATTGCATAGTTGTATTGCATAGGAGTAGTTTATTAGAGTTTTACTTTATTTTTACCCAAACAATCAAAAATCCCCCCTTTAAAACACTGACCTAAGGACTTCAATCTCAAGTCCTCCTCAAAATTAACTCCACCTTACTGTGTTCCTTGATAGATCGATACTTGGGAAAATTCGACCATTTATATTTCTTATGCGATTGGTACACTTGCCGTAGACCGCATCAAGTTTTTGGCGTCGTTACCGGTGAACAAAGTTGTGTGAGTTTTTGGAGAGGGAGATAGATGATAGAAGCCCTTTTCAATTTGTTCATTTCATATTTCTTCTTTGCTTTAGTTTATAGAATTTTTTGCTTATTTTTCTTTGTTCCTTTTCTAGTTTTAATTTTTCAGCAGCAGGCATTCCTTTTCTTTTATCTGCTAGTGTGTAGTTAATTCTTGCTTAGAATATTTCTTTTGGTGAATTCTTTCTTATTGGACCATGTTTTCTTATATGAATATCCGTTGCAGATGGTGCGGGGATTATAGGCATGGTAGTGATCAGTGAGCCACTGAAGATAGTGAGCATAATTCTCATGGTTCAGTGTATAGAGCACCGTCCTCTTATGGTACTTATTACACCATACCAAAGTCTTATGGTCTCTTCTCTTCTAGGCCTTCACCTTTTTATTATTCCTCTCCGGTCCTACAAGGACTGAGGAGTAATGGAAAATGGTGTTTATGTTATTGTAGCACCGATCACCTGTTGAAAGATTGCGCAGAATTTCACCGCCAGTTGGAGGAGGATGATGAACCAGGTATCCGATTCGTTCCATCCACCTCTCAATTGGATGCCCCTTCTGATTCTGATGACATATTTGTAGTACCACATTGTCTATGGGGGACTATTGTAGATATACCCATCAGACTTTCTAGTGATCTGTGTGACGACATTGTGGTGCCTTCTCCCCCTATGAATTCTTCCAATCTTTTGGATTCACCCCCAAAGGAACCAGCACATATTTTCTCTGATGTTATTGTTCCTCCGATTTCTTTGCAAGAATTATCTATTCCAATTTTTAGTGTGTCGGTTGATGATACCGACTATGATCTATGCTTGGATCCTCGTAGGAGTGAGAACTGGACCACTCAACCTATTTTTAAATATTATAGGTTTTCATATCCTTTATTTCTTGATCCCCTTTCTATATCTGAGCCTCTGCGGGTTGAGTCTTCGCAGGTGTTTCTTTACGACACTAGCAAGTAGAACTCCTAACTTCCAATACAATTCTTTACGATACAAACCCTGACCGCGTGCATAGAACACACATTCGGAAACAACACATCCAATTTGTCCTTTGCCATCGAAGAAGGGACTCCGATGCGCGATTGAAATCTTCGGAAAAAAAGGAGTGTGAAGCTCCCGTATCGAAGAGTGCTTTTGCCGGATTATTACAAATCAAAACAAACCATATACAAATAGTAATAAGCTAACAAGCATAAGGTAACAGTATTTAAAGCTAAATTGCTATAAATTTAAACTGTACCTATCACCACATCCGCTTGTTTGATGGCCTCCTGCTGGCCAAGAGTGTAGACTCTTGGTTGAGTCGGAGCAAAATGGGATGTGGTTGACTCCACCTCCTTGCCCTTTTCCTCGTAAGATGCTCCCTGCTTCCTCTCGGACTTTGGACGTCCTCCAACAGTCACCGGCAAAATGCCCCGGCTTCCCACCAGTAAAGCAAGCACCCAGTGCACGACCTGTAGTCACCCCCAAAGAACCAAAAGAAGGGGCGGGACCCAGAAGCCCTAGCCTTCTTATTCCACCTTCGAAAACCGGACTTTGAAGTCGGCACCTTGAACTCTGACTTCTTAGCACCAGAGTCTCCAACTGCTCCTGACATAACTTTCTTTGTCGTTTGAGCAACCTCCCGATAATCTCAAGCAAGGTGCCCTTTCTTGCCACAAGTATGACAAGTGCAAATAGCTTTGCGAGTAGATACTTTAGCCTTATTTCTCAGCATTCTGTGGTAGGCAGCCCTTAAAGGATATGCACGGTTTAGTACCCTACTCACTTGTATCTGGTGAGTTCTCACCAACTCTACTTCCAAAGAACTGGCCGACTCCACCAAGGCTCGGAATCCCAATAACTTTGGTCCTAGCAGTAGGATTTTCAACTCGCTACGCAAACCATTATAAAATCTATTGACTATATACTGCTCGCTTTCCAACTCAATGCCTGGGTAGTGCCTTAACATAAGGAATGCCTGCAAATATTCGCCGACTGAGTGGTCTCCCTGTACTAAAAGCATGCTAACCTTCTGCCCCAATGGTCCTCTAAATGCCATATGCACCATCACACCACCCAGTGTCGAGGCAACCTCAGGGATAGATGGTTGCACATTCCTTCCATTTTGTGTTTTGGTCAGCGCGAACATTGTCTCAACAACCCTTCTTATGGTTTCAATAGAAGGAGGGGTCTCAAGCACGTCGCTGGGTGCAATACTTTTCATAGAGAGCATGCATTCAAACTACCATGCGTCACACCCGGAAAACAATAGTCGTAGAAAACACCAAAAAGTGATCGAACAAAATTTCAAAAAGCAATTATAGGAACACGCAGGTTCCTCAAACATGTGTATTTTCATTCCTAAGTGGACATTCATGGGTTCTTTTCATGTTATGACGATGACGCACACACATTTGCTCACCACCCCTTAAAGTAAATTCGTCCACGAATTCATTTAATCCTTACCGAAACCGGTAGTCTGATACCAAATTGTAACACCCCTATCCATCACATAGCATATAGAAATAGGTCCGGACGGGGCCCGAAGCAATATACCACGGACAGACTAAAAGGTTACTCATTGAAACCATTCTTCCAATCGTAACGTCCTACACAGAGCACCTAGCGGAAGAAATTTATTAAGTTGCAAAATAAGAACCCAGGCACAAGCATGAATGTCCACTATCGAACCCAAACAGGAATGAATTACAAAGAACACAAAGTACCGGCCTTATGGCCTTACAAGAGTTCACAAAATTTAAAACAGTGTCTTCCATACTTCGGCTCACAGGCCGATCACACATGAATTATAAAAATAAACAAAATAAGGCCTTTAAAGGCCGGCTCAGCAACAAGGGCTTTGGCCCACTATTTGCCACTCGGCTCCGCAGCACCTGCAAGCACAATTCACAGCAACGGTGGCAAAGAAAAGTAACGGTCAGCTAAAGCGGACCAAATTATAACGATCCCGCCCCCAAACTCGGGACGACGATGATCCTTCCCTGCACTTATTAGCATTATAAGCATTATGGTGAATGATCACAACATCACAGGTGCAGGAACACACGGCCGCACACCCAATGCTCTCAGGGCACTTACACGGTGAACCCGGTAAAAACCGCAGTCTCACCACGCCCCTTGGACGGAAATACTCGTGAGAATTTTAGTCTTTCTATCCTAAGCCTAAGAACCTTTATCTATGCCAACAATAAGTACAACATACCTTAGGTCGCTTTAACCAAACGACATAGAGCGGGTACAGTTCCGCCTAATCCGTTGCTCACACCGCAACGTCAATTTAAGCCATATGTGCGGGTCAAGCTTCCCCGAGTCCCAAAACAATCAAACATGCACATAACCCAGTTATGTTCAAGGCTAACTCCCAGGACACCAAGTTGGCAGAAATATGTTTCTGCCTAGTTTTCCGGGTGCATTGGAGTTAATCCCTAAGACTCCCTGTTGCAATCTACCGCGTAGAAAACTAGAAAACAACCAAAGGCACGGAGTCTTCTCTGGCTAATCATGCGTAATGAAACATCACTGATCTAGACAAACTTGTTTGGGTAGGCTTCACACACCATGCCTATGTCCATAACTCAATTTCGGACTCTACATGCAAACAAGGGGGACTATTCATCTACCCCAAGAAACACCGCACACTCACCGCATACTCGCGGGAGCTGGTTTCCTTATGCAAAAGAAGGAGAGCTTCACATGCTCAAGAAGAGAATCGTTATACTAGCATTTCTCTTCGGTGCCATGGAAATCTATACGGATGAAAATTACCGTATTGGCCTCGCCTTCGCAGATCTTGACTCGGATCGAGAATCGGGGCTTCAAAGATCCACTGGCGGTCGGATCACACTTCCATATTCTTCCTTGCTCTTCCCTCTCTCTTGAACTTTAGAAAGAGAAAACCCAAATAGAATGAGAGTTTCTAAGCCCTATTCCCTGGTATATCCCAGCATGAATAGCCCTAAGCCTTTGGATCCCAAAATAAGGGAACGGACGGCCACGATTCGTACTTAAAATGAACTTCCTGTGCCGAACATAGCTTGCGACATGCCCGTGTCCAATTCCGTGTGCCTCATTTGACGCCAAAACCATCGCATCCTGAAAAGAACATGGGCACTCGACATGGCCATTTAAGGCTTGACACGACCGTGTCATACAGTACATGCTCGTGTAGCTGGGCTTGTTTCTACATCGACACAGGTCCAGGACCAACCCGAGGAGAACATGGGTATTCGACATGCCCTTGTCGAATTTGACACGCCCGTGTCGGACCTGAACACACCTGGGCTCACTCTGTGTCTCTTACCCAACACAACTCGGCCAACAACCCGAGTAGGACTCGGCCTTGGACATGCCCGTGTCTCAGGCCATGTTCGCTGTTCGACTTTCATCGACTTCAATTTTGTCGACCACTCGGCCTTCGTCGAACCCAAGCACGATACGCCCCTAGGATAGGCCCATGTCCCAGGCTGTGTGACCTCTAACAAGTCCCAGACTTGGCTCAAAACACCACCCGTCCCTCTTTTGAGTTTCGGGGCATTACATATGTCCCAGGACATGTGACCCTTACCAAGGCCCAAACTCGCCTCAAAATGCTGCCCGTTGCTCTTTTGAGTTTTGGAGCATTACACATAGCACATGAAATGAAATAATTAAAATAACACATTATGGTTATAAGCACCCATCATTACACATGAAATGAAAATTAAAACAAACATAAAAATTACTTAATAATTATTTATTAATTATTAATAATTATTAATAATTATTAATAAATTATTAATAATTATTAATAAATTGGTTTGCGCCCAGGGAGGATATTATTTCGACGATCCACATGGTCATCACATCGCCACAAATATTTATTTGAAGGCGGAGAAAGTTCTTCTGTAAGCGCGCCGTCACTGTCTTCAATATGTTGAGGGTTGTCGTCTCCATCAGTTATGGCGTTGAGTGAATGTCCATTCACTCAACGCATGTGGAATTCACATTTCTTCCTGTTTCTTCTTAGGCTTTTATAACCTTAAAGTGTCTCAAAACTTTTTGATGTATGGCGTTGAGTGAGCAAACTTCAATCAATGCCTGTGGACTTAGCCATATTTTTAGCTTGCCAGTTGTTAGGCTTTTACTATACAGGATGACCTCTGTGCTTTTTGGCTCATGGCGTTGAGTGAATTGGCTTCATTCAACGCATGTGAACTTAGTAGGATCTTTTGTCTTGCGAACATCTTCCCTTGACTTCTGGCGTTGAGTGAGCTTACTCCACTCAATGCCTGTGAACTTAGTAGTAATTTTTGTCCAGCTTTCTTTCTTAAGGTAGCTGGCATTGAGTGAGCTTGCTCCACTTAACGCCTGTGGACTTAGTGTAATTTATGCCTGATCACCCGCTTACTTGATGTCCACCTATCCAATCAGTTAAATAGGGACTGACCTTCATGCATAAATTCAAACACATATCAAATACTACTAGTGTGTGTACTATTAACTTTATGGACTTATTACAAATATGGGCCATTTGGATAATGGGACCCAACTCCAGAGCTCTATGAACATGATCTTCAAAAAACCCTTCGATGAGATGAAGGTGGAGACTAGGAGATTGTTGGCCTCGGATGCACACTTGTTAAGATTTTCTTGGGAGAGGAAGGAAATTGAACAAGCATTCAGACTCCATATAATGCAAGGGTGCTGTCCAGGAATAGCGAGTCTGTCATGATTGACACTCCGAGCAGCTATAATGCCACTTTTAGATGCCCCCTAATCAGCGCCTTTCGTTGCATCCCTTCCTCATTCCATTAGTACCTAAAGTTCAATAATGGGGGAGTCCAAGTTCGGATTAGGGGATACCCATAGGTGGTAATACAATGCTAAGTGATGGAAGTCAACACCATTGCCTAGATGGTGGAAGCAGAGGAGTGAGAGAGAGGGATGATGGCCCGGGAGGATGCTGGCGATAAGGTGGAAGTGACCGAGGGTGGAGCTGCGGAAAAGTCAGGGATGGTGGATAGGTTCTAGAGGGGCAGAGGGATGAGGAAGGGGTGGTGCGTGCCCCGTAGGGTTGGTAAGTGGTGTTGAAGGAGATTTGGGTGAAGGCGATCGAAGTGGAAGAAGTTAAGAGGGAGGATGTAATCGAGCAGGGGGAGAAGCTGAGGGATGCACTGGAGTAGTCACAGTTGATTCTGAAAGAGGAGGTCGTCGAGATAGAGGTCTTCACCAAGGCGGGAAGATGGAAAACGTATGGATCAGTGGTGGTCTGAGCCCCTGAGATCAAGAGAGTATGCATGAGTGCATCCAGAATAACATTGACGTCTTTGCTTGGAGTGCTACAGACATGCGGGGAATCGACACAGATATGGCATGTCGCCATTTGAACCTCTATCCCAAGACACGCCCCATTCTCTAGAAAAGGAGGACCATAACCATCAAGCTAGAGCAGCCCATCCATGAGGAGGTGGAGAAGCTCCTCAAAGCAGGTTTTGTATCGAAGATCCAGTACCTAGGATAGATCTCCAACATGGTCATGGTTAAAAAGGGAGATGTGCAGTGGAGGATGTGTGTAGACTTCTCACTTTTAAATAAATCATGCCCTAAGGATTGCAACACCTTGCCTCGGATCGACGTGCTTGTTGACACAACCTTCTGTTTTACTTTAATGAGTTTTTTTAGATGCTTTTTTTGGTTATCATTAGATCACGATGCATCCACCCGATGTTCAAGATGTCTATTTCAATACAAGGGAAGGATTTTTCAGCTATAAGATGATGCCCTTCGGGCTAAAGAACGCAAGAGCCACGTACAAGCGCATGATGGAATTGGGTCTTCCAAGGTTAGAGGGGGAGGAATCTGGAAGTGTACGTCGACGACCTCATGGTGAAATCAGTTGATGAGGACTCCCACTTACTCGATTTGGAAGAAATGTTCTCCACCGTGTGGAAGTTCAAGATTCAGCTCAATCCCCTGAAGTGTGTCTTTGGGGCAAACTGGGGGAAGTTTCCAGCTCATCTTCTAACTCCTCTAGGGGTAAAGCCTAACCCAGACAAGGTGAAGGACATAATGGAGTTAGCATCACCACATAACACTAAAGAGGTTCAACTCCTGATGGGGAAGCTCTCCAAGCTTAGTAGGCTTCTCTCCAGGTCAGGGAAGAAGTGCTCACCCTTCTTCAGGGTGATGCGACGAAACCAGAAATTTTAGTGGACGAAAGAAAGTGAAGAGGCTTTCCAAGATTTGAAAGGTCAACTCTCCCGAGCACCGCTCCTTCAGGGACTGAAGGAGGGAGAGGATCTAATTTTGTACCTAGAAGTGGGAGCCAAGGTTGTAAGCTCAGTCTTGGTCAGGGAATAGGGAAAGAAGTAGCTGCCTATCTATTACCTCAGCAGGATCATGAAGAAGGCGGAGCTTCATTACCCCATCCTAGAAAAGTTGACCTTCTCTTTAATCGCCTCGGCTAGAAAGCTCAGGCCATACTTTCAGGGCCATTTGATCAAGGTAGTGATAAATAATCCTTTGTGAAATATCTTGGAAGGAGTGGAACACTTTGGGAAGTTGGCTAAGTGGTCCATCGAGCTGAGCGGGTTTGACATCTCCTTTGTGCCACGACTCTCAATCAAGGCGCTGGCAGTATCTGACTTCTTGGTCGACTATATAATCGAGGTTTATGGGGAGGATCCACTGCAGCAGGTTTCATGGAAGGTGTTGGTCGATGGTTCTTCACGGAAGCTTTCTCTGGGAGGTGGGGTAGTGTTGGTAAGCCCTTAATGGGCCACAATAGAGCAAGTCATGGTCTTGCACTTCCCGGTTTATACAAAAATTCGCAACTGCGGAGAGAGGGTTAGAAAAGAGAAAAGTGGATGTGGTAGTTGAGAATATTCTCCGATTCTATATCCGATAAAGGCAAGCGTACCTTATCGATTATAGTATAGGATACTAAAGATTAGTATCAAGGTCGTATTTCCCTAGGGCGTAATGACTACTTCTACTCAAAGGAGGTTGCTATTATTTTATCAAATGATATTTCTATTAAATGTTAAACTAAAAACAGGAATTAAAGTACTAAAATAAAAAGAAAACTAAACTACTTGCAGGATAAAAAGAGTTAGAGCTAATAATAAAGATGTGCACTCGATCAAGAATCACTTCAGCAAGAGACGATTAAAAAGACGATAAATAAACATAAGCTTAATAGGATAAAGGTCCTTGATCGTGGAGGTTCCTAAAGCTTGAACTCGCTTCTCTTGAAGTCGTGCCCAACTGAGTTTAGGAAGGTCCGACCGAATCTCGTCTAAATCGGAGGCCTAAAACTCGCTTTACGCGGTGAACCCCTCTATTGGATTTTACTCCAATCCGGGAGATTTGGACTTCTGTCTCTCTCAAGGGGTGCGTACAACTCCCTTTACTCTTGAATGCTCACTTCATTCTATCGGCCTCTCGGCTAGCCCAGAATGAAAGCAAAGGTGGAGGGTATATATCGATAATATACCTCCAAACCATGATTTATCAAAAGTAATTCATGGCCCTAACCTAAAAAGAAAAGAAAAACATCATAACTTAATCGCTCGAACCTCGGATCATCAAGATCGAGTACAAGGAGGATTAGTTAATCATAATGAAGTGGAGGAGGGGGGAATGAGTAGTAGAGCATAAAAATACAGGAATAAGAAAGGAGCACTTTTATTAATGAAAAAGAGAGCTACAGCTACGAAATGGAAATTACAGGTGCATCAAAGTAAAACCTATTCTAGCCCTACAACAAGCTACTTAGAAGAAATGCAAGAGCTAAAATCAAAACACTAAGCTAGGTTAAGAAAATAATTACAAAATAAGAGAGAGAGAGAGAGGGAGAGAGAGAGAGAAAAAAAAAACATAAATGGGGCCAAGAAATAGAGGGGCAGCACCTCCCCCTCTCCCCAAAAGTTGCTGAAATGGAAGGGGGTCTGAATTTATAGGAAAAGTTCTCGGGTTGGTCATGCCCGGCGACACGCCCGGGAGGGCGTGTCAGGGGGCGTGACAGGTACGGATTTGACCTCGGGAGCTGAATTCTGGCAGGACTGATGATTATTTCGGTACGATGGTGGTCACGCCCTAGGTCACGCCCGTGACAGGGGGCGTGACAGGCGTGTCAGATCAAAATCAATGGTCGCCGGTCCATTAGACGTCGAAATCTGGGCAGTCACGCCCCAGGTCACGCCCGTGACATGGGGCGTGACAGTACTGTTGCGTTCAGCTGTGTAGAATGCATTGAAGGAGGTGGCAGACTTTGGGCAGAGGGTGACACGCCCCGTGTCACACCCGGTGACACGCTCGGGGATGGCGTGTCGGTGGGGCATGATAGGGGATTTTGGCAGAAAATGATCTCTTGCGGCTTTCAATAATGGGAGCAGGTGACACGCCCTGGGTCACGTCCGGGGAGGGCGTGATAGGGGGTCGTGTGAGGGGTTTTTTTTCTTGAAAATTTGTTGAAAGCTGCAAAAATAGAAAATAAATATTATTTATAATATTTACATAAAAAGAAGCATAAAATAACATAAAGAAAGAGATTAAAAACGAAAATAACATATTTTTACCCTAATAAATTAAGCTAAAATATGCATCAACAAATTCCCCCATACTTATTATTTTTGCTTGTCCTCCAGCAAAGACTACGAGTTAGAGAAAATAAAGAGGATTAATTGAAAATTTTAAAAATGCTATAAACGAGTAAGACGGGAATTTAGAGGTAGAGAAATTTTTGAAAAAGAACCGAAAAGTCCTACTTTAACTTAGCACAGAATTTTATAAATTTTACTAAATATAAAAACAAATCATCCCAAATTTTTACAGAATTAAAACTTAATAAAGTAACGAGTAAAAAGTACATTGAGTCACTACTAAAGCCTAAGAGACAAATTAAAACCATAGTCAATCAAGACAAAATTCAATATTTCTATCAAAAATACTTACTCAATCTAATTTCTCGCTTCTATACTAAAAAGTAAACGTAGAAAGCTTGAATCATTAGGGCTTTAATTAGGTGTATAGTTAGGCTTAGGTTTTTAAAGGTGCGATATTCAAAAAGATAAACACGAGGGATATTTGCACACTTAAAACAAAAAGAAAATGAGCTTTGCCAAAATAAAATTTGGCCAAAATAAATACTTTTCTTTTCTTTTACTTTTTTTTTCAATAATTTTCATCAATTTTTTCATCATTTTTTTTATACTTAAAACTTTTCACTTTTGTAGCAAAAGATAACACAAAGATTTTCCACTAATTTTTTCAAAAAGATGCACATTAGCAATTAAAGCTCAAAAGACAATTTTAAAGTGTGCATGTAGGTAGGCTATTTGGCCATGGTGAAATAAAAAATGGGGCTACAAAAAGTAAAGGAAAAGGCACAAAAATGGCTAGCAACGGTTATTGTTAGGCGGGGTGCAAAGGCTCAAACATTACAAAAGAAATGCCTAAATAATTTTCATGCTTCGTAAATTTACTCAAAGTAAAGCTTTGAAATTTCAAAAGAGGATAAGCACAAAAAAAAAATAGAGAATTTGCTTTCATTAAAATAATGATAATAAGCGTCTAGACCGTTTTGTGTCTACTACACTTAATACTAATTAACGTTTAAAAAGATTTTAATAATGAAAAATAAGGGATGATGGGTTTTATAAAAGTAAAAGAAATGAAAGAAAGGCTATGGAAAAGTAAAGAAAAATTCAAAAAATTTTCAAAAATAGCATACTACCCTAAATAGGAACCCTGCATGAGTCAACATACTACTCGCTAAACATATTTAAAGAGAAAATTAATCAAATTTATTCTAACTAAGCAAGTAGACATGAGCTTGAAAAATACAATAAAAAGCAAAGTAGAGGGGTACTAATTGATTTGGCAAAAATTAACTCAATTTAATTTGGGATTTTTTTTTCAAAAATTTTTTATACTTTTTTTAGATTTTTCAAAAATATTATAAATACAAAATTTTTTTTTGTTTGATTTTTCTAAAATTTTTATAATAAATTTTTTTTATTATTTTTCTAAAGTAGAATATTAAGGGAACACTCCCCCATACTTGAAGTTAAACATTGTCCCCAATGTTTAAAGTTAAGTATAAAGAGAGTGAGAAGAGAGAGAAAAGAGAAAAAAATTTCAAAGAGAGGGAGAAGATGCTTCCCTAGCGTTTGATGCCCAGACGTTGGAAAATGCATCCCCCAAACTTGAGCTAAAGATCGGCTTCAGTCCAAGTTGCGAGGCGATAAGCTGCACAAACACGCGGGAGCTTATTCCTGCACAAAACAAAAAATAAAAAAAAAAACGGAAAAACAAAAAAGAAAAAGATAAGCAAGGGGTGCCTCCAAAGAGCGCTCTTTGTTTAAAACGTCATTGAGCTCGACATTTTTTTGTTAGCTAAAAGGAAAATAAAAAGATAAATGTAATGGCAGCTCGTGCAATATGCGGTTCGGCGCGAGTGCCAAAACATTTCTTAAGTAAATAAAAATATTTTTTTGTAATTTTTGATTTTTTAAATAAAACAAAAAACAAGAAGATTTAGAAAAAGAAAAAAAACTAGAAAAAGAAACTATAATATTAGAAGGGGGCGAAGAGGAAGTAGAAAATAAACTAGAAGGAAAAATAAAACAGGAAAAGAAAACAGAATTTTCACAAGGAGGGAGAAGAAAAGAAAAAGAAGAAGGCAGCGGCGGTTGATCACAAGAAAATGGTTGGATAGAAAAATCTGGTTGCTCCACCTGAATATCAATTATTTTGGTAGATTGGGAGCAAACCGGGATATCCGAAAAATCAATCTCTTTAGAAGATCGAACACAAGAAAGTTCGTCTTCCTCGGAAACTTGAAAAAAAATCGCAATATCGGGGGAAATTTCCTCCTCGAGAGGTTGAAGGCACAATGGAATTTCTGAGTAATCGTCTTCCGCAAGTGATTGAAGGCACTGCGGAATATCCGAAGATTCATCATTTGAAAGATAAATAGGAGGAGGAGGGGAAGAAAAAGATGCAGCCTCAGCAGCCAAAGTGTCAAAAATCACTTTGAAGTGAGCGTTGATGCGTGCATCAAATGCTACACCATCAAAAATGACTTCATTTTCGCTAGAATCAAAAACGGTAGGCGCGCAAACATGCGGAGAAAAAGTGGAAAAATCTTGAGATGGAATGGATTGATGATCAAATTGTCCCCAAGAATGATCAGGGTGTTGCCATCCTGAGTAGTTCAAAGTAGGGCTAGGATCAAAATGTCCATTCAAGAAATTTCCGTAAGAATTAAAATCAGAAAAATTCGGAGGAGAAGGGTAGGAAGGCGTTTGAAAACCATCGTAACCCCATGAAAAAAAATTCGCGGACGGATCAGTTTGGCCAAATTGATTCGATCCTGAAGGGATAAAATCATTGGAGGATGAAGGATACCTTACCCAACACTCCTCACGAGAGTGACCGAACTCTCCACAATTAAAACAAATATTACACATTTAAAAATAGAATTAATCAACCGCGAGAGTGAGGTGAGAGAGACGAGAGAAACAAAAAAAACAAAACAAAAATGATAAAATTAATAGCTATCCTTTTTTTAAAATATCAAAACAGTTCCCCGGCAACAGCGCCAAAAACTTGAAACAAAAATTCGCAACTGCGGAGAGAGGGTTAAAAAAGAGAAAAGTGGATGTGGTGGTTGGGAATATTCTCCGATTCTATATCCGATAAAGGCAAGCGTACCTTTTCGGTTATAATATAGGATACTAAAGATTAGTATCAAGGTCGTATTTCCCTGGGGCGTAATGACTACTTCTACTCAAAGGAGGTTGTTATTATTTTAGCAAATGATATTTCTATTAAATGTTAAACTAAAAACAGGAATTAAAGTACTAAAATAAAAAGAAAACTAAACTACTTGCAGGATAAAAAGAGTTAGAGCTAATAATAAAGAGGTGCACTCGATCAAGAATCACTTCAGCAAGAGACGATTAAAAAGACGATAAATAAACCTAAGCTTAATAGGATAAAGGTCCTTGACCGTGGAGGTTCCTAAAGCTTGAACACGCTTCTCTCGAATTCGTGCCCAACTGAGTTTAGGAAGGTCCGACCGACTCTCGTCTAAATCGGAGGCCTAAAACTCGCTTTACACGGTGAACCCCTCTATTGGATTTTACTCCAATCCGGGAGATTTGGACGTCTGCCTCTCTCGAGGGGTGCGTATAACTCCCTTTACTCTTGAATGCTCACTTCATTTTATCGGCCTCTCGGCTAGCCCAGAATGAAAGCAAAGGTGGAGGGTATATATCGATAATATACCTCCAACCCATGATTTATCAAAAGTAATTCAAGGCCCTAACATAAAAAGAAAAGAAAAACATCATAACTTAATCGCTCGAACCTCGGATCATCAAGATCGAGTACAAGGAGGATTAGTTAATCATAATGAAGTGGAGGAGGGGGGAATGAGTAATACAGCATAAAAATACAAGAATAAGAAAGGAGCACTTTTATTAATGAAAAAGAGAGCTACAGCTACGAAATGGAAATTACAGGTGCATCAAAGTAAAACCTATTCTAGCCCTACAACAAGCTACTTAGAAGAAATGCAAGAGCTAAAAGCAAAACACTAAGCTAGGTTAAGAAAATAATTACAAAATAAGAGAGAGAGAGAGAGAGAGGGAGAGAGAGAGAAAAAAACATACAAGGGGCCAAGAAATAGAGGGCAGCACCTCCCCCTCTCCCCAAAAGTTACTGAAATGGAAGGAGGGGTCTGAATTTATAGGAAAAGTTCTCGGGTTGGTCACGCCCGGCGACACGCCCGGGGAGGGCGTGTCAGGGGGCGTGATAGGCACGGATTTGACCTCGGGAGCTGAATTCTGGCGGGACTGATGATTATTTCGGTACGATGGTGGTCACGGTCTACGTCACGCCCATGACAGGGGGGCGTGACAGGCGTGTCAGGTCAAAATCAATGGTCGCCGGTCCATCAGACGTCGAAATCGGGGCAGTCACGCCCCAGGTCATGCCCGTGACATGGGGCGTGACAGTACTGTTGCGTGTAGATGTGTAGAATGCATTGAAGGAGGCGGCAGACTTTGGGCAGAGGGTGACACGCCCCGTGTCATGCCCGGTGACATGCTCGGGGAGGGCGTGTCGGTGGGGTGTGACAGGGGATTTTGGCAGGAAACGATCTCTTGCGGCTTTCAACAACGGGAGCAGGTGACACGCCCTGGGTCATGCCCGGGGAGGGCGTGATAGGGGGGCGTGTCAGGGGATTTTTTCCTGAAAATTTGTTGAAACCTGCAAAAACAGAAAATAAATATTATTTATAATATTTACATAAAAAGAAGCATAAAATAACATAAAGAAAGACATTAAAAACGAAAATAACATATTTTTACCCTAATAAATTAAGCTAAAATATGCATCATCACCGGTCACTAACAACTCGGCGGAGTATGAGGCCGTGATAGCAGGGCTACGCCTGGCCAAATAGCTTGGGGTACAAGACGTGCAAGTGTTTACTGACTCGTTGGTGGTGGCATCGTAAATTAAGGGTGAGTACGAGAAAAGGGGTCTACCCTTACAAAGTACTTGACCAAGGCAAAGAGGATCATTGTGGGGTTTTGAACGTTCCCCATTTAGTAAGTTCCCTGGGAGGAGAATACTATAGCTGATTGGTTGGCCATGTTAAGAGCTTGGTCTAGAGGTACTTTGACAGAGCTATTTAGCCCGGAAATCGAAGAGGGTGAGATGATGGAGGTAGATCAACGCCCCTCATGGGTAGATCTATTCACAACTTTTATAACCACATGCAATCTCCTAAAGGAGGTCAAGGATGGCAAGCGCTTCAGGCACAAATTGGCTCATTATCTGATGCATGAAGGGAGGTTGCACCGGAAGACACTTTTGAGGCTCCTATACTGGTGCATAATGAAGGAGGAAATTCTAAAGATCTTAGGAGAAGTGCATTCCGGCGAGTGCGGGAGCCAATCGGGAGGCCGGACCTTGGAGGAAAGGATGGTTTGGCACGGATACTTTTGGTTATCCCTAATGAAGGATATGATGAAGGTCGCAAGGAGGTGTCAAAAGTGTCATCTATATGCTCCACTCTAACTCTTGCGCGCCCAAAGGCTTCGAAGCATACCGACAACCTAGCCCTTCACCATTTGGGGGATGGATTTTGTTGGGCCTTTTCCCCAGGAGAGTTGGCAGAGGAAGTTCCTTTTGGTAATGATCGATTACTTCTATAAATGGGTGTAGGTCAAGGCTCTGGCCAAGTTGACCTCCCAAGTAACTCGTAATTTTGTTTTGGGGGGGGGGGAAATCGTATGTCATCTTGGGCTCCCATAGGCAAAATTCACTGTCAACAGACTCCCATTTGCTAGAGAAGAGTTCATCAACATATACACTCAGTTGTGGATAGATCTTAGCTATGCCTTCGTCCACCACCCCTAAGAAACGACTAGGTGGAGGGAGGCAACAAAATCATTGTGAATCTAATAAAAAAGAAGATGGAGAACCTGAGCGGGAGTTGGGTAGATAATCTCCCCCTACTGCTATGAGCTCTACGAACAACCCCCAACACGGCCACCGGAGTGACCCCCTTCAAGCTTTCTCATGGTTTTGAAGCGGTCTTAGCCACGGAGTTCAAGGTGTGGTCACCGCGGGTGAAGGCTGCCCATGAAGGGGACGAAGAATGGAGGAAAGAGAACAAAGTTGAGCTGTGGCTCTCATTGGATATGATAGAAGAACTCTGAGACACGAAAGTAATCAAGCAGGAGGAGATCAAACGGTAGATGGACAAATTCTTTTGATAAGTTTGTCAGGATCAAGCAAATCACGGAAGGGGATCTGCTCATGAAAAAAGTTGACGCATCAGGAAGGTCAGCGATAGTAGGAAAGCTTAACCCAAATTAGGTGGGTCCATATATAGTTAAGGAAGCACTGAGTTTAGGAGGGAATCTCCTCCAGAATGTGGAGAGGGAAACCATAAACACCCATAGAGCGGTGAAAATTTGAAGAGTTTTTTACCATAAATCATACATGTAACATTATTTTCGAATATTAAACATCTTGGTATTCGCAATCTTTTGTAGATAGATTGTGAGTATTAGGAGAGGTTTAGAAAGCTGACCCCAAGAAGATCCCGCTAACCAGGCTCCAATCTAACTTATAGGTTTGGAAGTCACTCGGCAGTGGTTTTGAATGTTGGCCTCGAGCATACCACCTAACTAGGCTCTCACTAGCAGGTAGGGGAGAAGGCTCACTCAGTTGCAGGATGAAAAGTTTATGAAATCGACCAACCCCGAGAATATACCGCTGATCAGGAGCCTATCAAGCTAGCAGGTCTACAAGTCACTCAACAGTGGTTGGAAATGTTGAACTCGAGCATACCCGCTGACCCAGCTCTCACTAGTTGGCAGGTTCGAAGGCTCACTCGGTGGTTTGATGAAAAAGTTTATGGTATAGACTAACACTGAGAAGATCCTTGTGATCCAGCTCCTATCTAGTTGGATGGTCTGGAAGTCACTCGGCGGTGGTATAGAATGTTGGCCCCGAGCAGACCTGTTGATCAGGCACTCACTAGCTGGTAGTGACGAAGGCTCACTCACTGGAATGGTGAAAAGTTTTTGGTATCGACCGACCACGACAAGATCCTGCTGATCAGGCTCCTATCTAGCTGATAAGCCTGGAAGTCTCTCTGTGGCGGTTCAAAATGTTAGCACCAAATAGACCTGGTGACTAGGCTCTCACTAGCTGGCAGGGCCGAAGGCTCACTTTGTGGCAGGCTAAACAGTTTATGGTATCGACCGACCCCGAGAAGATCCCATTGATCAGGCTCCTATCTAGTTGGCGGCTTGGAAGTCTCTCGGTGGTTGTTCAGAATGTTGTCCATAAGCAGACCCACTGACCAGGCTCTCACTAGCTGGCAGGCTAAAATTCTTTTTTTGTATTGACCGACCTCGAGAAGATCTCGCTGACCAGGCTCCTATCTAGCTAGGATGTCTGAAAGTCACTCGGGGGTGGTTTGGAATGTTGGGCTCGAGCAGACCTGCTGACTAGGCTCTCACTAGTTCGCAGGTCCAAAGGATCACTCAGTGGAAGGTTGAAAAGTTTATGGCATAGATTGACCCCAAGAAGATCTCGCTCACCAGGCTCCTATCTAGGTGGAATGGCTGGAAGTCACTCGTCTATGTTGTGGAAATCGAGTGTCGGGCTTTTTCAAATGTTAAGCTCTCACCTAGCTAGCAGATCTGTCGGGCCCCCGGTGTACATCATGGGAACATTGAAAAACTAAGTCCTTGGCTATTCCCGCTGTTAGGCTCTTACCTATTTGGCAGGTCAGTCGGGCCTTTTTTGACGTTAAAAGCTTTGGGGGGGGGGTTCTCCAAAAAGTCATTTATTTAGAGGATAATCGTCCCTCGATAACCCCCTCAAGGCATAGCCCTCTCGGCATAGCCCACTCGGCATAGCACTATCACATCAAGGCTCTCAACAACGTTTACTAGACAAAACTACTTAGCATACCTACCCCATAGAGGGATCAAGGCCATCGCTCTCTAATGAGTCCGATTTATATGCTTATTTTTGGACTCTTCCGGGCTAGTTTTCTTGTTGATACACTAAAATTTAGAGCCATAATTGATCATATTTGTTATTATGCCCATTCCATGTTAAGGTGCACTTTTGACCCGTTTTGTGTGTGATTTCGTAGTTTTTGCACTTTTGCACTACTTGGGGTTTTTTCCGTGTTTGGAGAATGTGGTATGCCCGTTTCGGTGGCTCCTCTATTTTTTGTTGTGGGTACAAAGGTCGTGTGCGTGTCCCAGGATTGTTTGGGAATGTTTTCAGCCTAAGGGCCACCGATCATACGTTTTGACACCCGCACGATCAGTGGACTCCTTAGTGCACGACTGTTGGTTGTGCGCGGCCTGTCCGTCGAACCCCAAACAGTACAGGAACACTACGTACGATTAGTGGATCTATAACGAACGACTACTTGTCGTGAGCCACTAATCGTGCGCACTATTCTCCATTTTTTCCAAGTTCTGTCTGAGGAATTCTAACGAGCATTGGACATAGTGCGCACGACTAACGGTCGTGCGCCACTACTTGTGCGCATTTATTCCTTTTTTTCCTGAGTTCTGTCTGGGGAGATCCCACGACCATTGGACATAGTGCGCACGACCACCGGTCGTGCGCCACTGCTCATTCGCGTTATCCCTGTTTTTCTTTGAGTTCAGCCATGCCAATACGCACGATCACTTGAGACAGTGCGCATGACCACTGGTCGTGCGCCACTAATCATGTGCATTATTATTTCTGCAATCAATAAATTTGCAGGTTTCGCCCTAATTCTGAAGACGGGACTTTTCCTTCGCCATTTTTCTCTCCGAGGAGGGTTCCACCGATCTCCTTGATCCTCCACCATAGGGAGGGGTTCCGGGAAAGCTTTTAAAGCCAAATTCAAGACGAATCTTCCTCTAGGCCTCCTCCTTCATCCTTGAGCTTCAAGAAGGGTTTGACCTAGCTTTCACCATCAAGCTCAGAGGATTTAGTGTCATCCTCCACCGGATCATGACACGAAGAAGACAAGTCCATTGGGTATTAGTGACAGCCTCCTCTACCTCGAACACAGGTGAGGACCGACCTAGGATGCAGATTGACAACCTGGTGATTTCTTCCGTGAATCCTCAGTAAGACTTCGGATCTAGTTGATTTTGAAGTTTCTTCTTCTCTTATTGTTGATAGTGTAGTTTGACCTCTTATTATTTGATGATGTGTGTTTAATTTGATATACGTTGGTGTACAATCATGTCCATATGATTTTATATTCACATTATTTGTTTGAGGTGCGCCTTTATCCATCCTCCACCACACAGTGTCGCACTAGCAATTACTAGTGGCATGTGTAGCAAAGAGGTGCTCACAACCCTAATTATGTCATTCTCACCACCTCATCCGCAAGCCTACTCATCAATCCGCCTAGCGATTAAGTGCATAGCGGCCCGTGTTGTTTTCCATCTACCTGGCAAAGTATTGCATAGTTGTATTGCATAGGAGTAGTTTATTAGAGTTTTACTTTATTTTTACCCAAACAATCAAAAATCCCCCCTTTAAAACACTGACCTAAGGACTTCAATCTCAAGTCCTCCTCAAAATTAACTCCACCTTACTGTGTTCCTTGATAGATCGATACTTGGGAAAATTCGACCATTTATATTTCTTATGCGATTGGTACACTTGCCGTAGACCGCATCAAGTTTTTGGCATCGTTACCGGTGAACAAAGTTGTGTGAGTTTTTGGAGAGGGAGATAGATGATAGAAGCCCTTTTCCATTTGTTCATTTCATATTTCTTCTTTGCTTTAGTTTATAGAATTTTTTGCTTATTTTTCTTTGTTCCTTTTCTAGTTTTAATTTTTCAGCAGCAGGCATTCCTTTTCTTTTATCTGCTAGTGTGTAGTTAATTCTTGCTTAGAATATTTCTTTTGGTGAATTCTTTCTTATTGGACCATGTTTTCTTATATGAATATCCGTTGCAGATGGTGCGGGGATTATAGGCATGGTAGTGATCAGTGAGCCACTGAAGATAGTGAGCATAATTCTCATGGTTCAGTGTATAGAGCACCGTCCTCTTATGGTACTTCTTACACCATACCAAAGTCTTATGGTCTCTTCTCTTCTAGGCCTTCACCTTTTTATTATTCCTCTCCGGTCCTACAAGGACTGAGGAGTAATGGAAAATGGTGTTTATGTTATTGTAGCACCGATCACCTGTTGAAAGATTGCGCAGAATTTCACCGCCAGTTGGAGGAGGATGATGAACCGGGTATCCGATTCGTTCCATCCACCTCTCAATTGGATGCCCCTTCTGATTCTGATGACATATTTGTAGTACCACATTGTCTATGGGGGACTATTGTAGATATACCCATCAGACTTTCTAGTGATCTGTGTGACGACATTGTGGTGCCTTCTCCCCCTATGAATTCTTCCCATCTTTTGGATTCACCCCCAAAGGAACCAGCACATATTTTCTCTGATGTTATTGTTCCTCCGATTTCTTTGCAAGAATTATCTATTCCAATTTTTAGTGTGTCGGTTGATGATACCGACTATGATCTATGCTTGGATCCTCGTAGGAGTGAGAACTGGACCACTCAACCTATTTTTAAATATTATAGGTTTTCATATCCTTTATTTCTTGATCCCCTTTCTATATCTGAGCCTCTGCGGGTTGAGTCTTCGCAGGTGTTTCAGGAGGAATTGGAGCTCTCAGCTCGAGTGATGGATGATAGCATCCTCTTTTGCGAGGAGGTTGATTCCTCCTCAGTTGAGGAAGCTCCATTAATTGCTTTCTCCTCCTGCAGTCGCCCTGTAGACGATACCTTTCTAGGCAAGGATTTATTTTGTGGTGAGATAAGTAAGGACCAGTGCTTCACCTCTTCTAACTTCCAATTTCCTCTACCTGTGTTGGGCAGGTATTATTATTTAGGTAGAGGGGTAACTGTTTTATCTCCATATCGGTACCCGTTATCGAAACGGATAATGGAACAGTTACCTATGTACTTTTCTTTTCATTGGCCCATTACCTAGAAATGTATAAAATTTAATAAGTCGTGTTGGGAGAACAATTACCCCAGTAGTTATCTTACAATTCCTGCATTTTTATTTTTCATGTCTATCTTAGTTTTAGGATTTCTTTGTACTTTGTCTATTTTTCTTTTTTTTAGAAGCTTACCCCTGCAGGTATTAATGGCAAATTCGTATTGGTGGGGTTGTGATTCTTCATTTGGCAGACCTGCTTCTGTTTTTTCACGCATCTTCTGGTATGCCAACTTGCTGAGCATTGAGTAACCTCTTCCCTTTTCTCTATCTGATTTAAATTTCTATATCATATGTTGTGTAGCTTAGTTTAAGTATGGGGGAGAGCCAGTATTTACTACCTTTTTCACGCACACATTTCATTTTCATACTAGAAGCTTTTATTGTTTTATTTTGATTAGTTCATTTCATCGCACACCACTGCACCCAAATGAGCGTGTGCATAGTTGTTAGCGTGCTGCGAGTTAAACGCGTTTCTTTTAAATGATTTGGGAAAATAATTTTGCTGGTATAGTATTGTGAGACGGAGTAAAATGTTGACTCATACAGTGCTCCTAGTCGAGTGCTCTCGTCTAGTGCAGAAATTGGAGTAGATTTTATTTTTCTATATGCTTATAGTCTTATATTTTTCAATTTGCATAAAGAATTTTTATTCTACTCAAAATTTGGTGAATCCGGTGTGAATCGAATGATAGTGTATGGATGTGTGTAGCCGTCACTAGACTCGTTTTCCTCGAGTCGGGAGGAAGGATAATCTTTCTTGGTGGCTACAAAACTTCCCCCAAGCTACTCTCGAAGCTTTGGTGCATGGTTAGTCAAGCGTGAGCGTGATGCAGGCCATCATTTTGTCTCGGTTGAGCTTTATACCGTTCTGAACGTTTTATCCTCGCTAGCCTTGTTGTGCCTACGCCATCTTTTTATTCAGCTCCACCATTATTTCACCAAAGCCTCATAGTTTATCCTAGTCACACACTGATGAGTCCTCTTTATATACCTATTTTCGGACTCATCTAGGCTTATTTTCTTATCTTTTGCACACCGTTTAGCATCATTTGCACTTCTTTTGGTTCGCTACGGTTATTCCACGTCTTGTGCACTTTTTTAGCCTATTTCTGTGCGTGTGTGTATTTCCCTTTTTGCTTTGCTTAATATTTATGTCTGTGACTGCCATGTCGACATCCCGTCCAGTTTTCCTGCAGGTTCTGGGATCGTGTGGGCGTCCGGGATAGGACATTCACCATTTTTGGCAAAGGAGTCAATGGTCGTGCGTTTTTACCCACGCACGACCATCGACCTCTTTGGCGCACGATCACTGGTCGTGCGCAGTCATGACCTCTTCTGTGAAAGTTCTGTCCCGGTATATCGCACGATCATCAGCCATACCGCGCACGATCACTGCTCGTGCGTTGCCGGTCGTGCGCAGTCATGACATCTTTTTCCACTTTTCTGCCTCCATATCGCATGATCACTGACCATATCGCGCACGACCATTGGTCGTGCGCCAGTGATCGTGCGCGCTGTTTAATTCTGTTTTCTATAAATAGCGCAGGTCCGCCCTAATTTCGGGAGACGATCCAAATCCGCGATTTTTCCGCCGTTCTTCGTCTCGGACGAGGGTTCCCTCCGTCCCCCTTCATCCTCCACCTTAGGGAGGGTCTCCGGGCAAGCTTTCAACACCAAATCAACGCCGGAGCATCCTCTCGGCCTCCTCCTTCATCCTCAAGCTTCAAGCGGAGTTTTGACCGAGCTTTCTCCATCAAGCAAGGAAGGGCCGGAGCCGCAATCTACGGATCATTTCAACGAAGAAGACGGGTCCATTGGGAGTGAGTGACACCTCCTCTACCCCGGACGCAGTTGAGGACCGAGCTTGGACTCGGATTGACAACCCGGGATTCCAACCGTGAACCCCCAACAAGGCTTCGGATTCGGTCGATTCGCACACCTCTTCCTCTTGTTGTTGTTAGCTTAGTTATTCTCTTTGTATTGATGAAGAATGTTTATTTGTAGTTAACTTTTACTCTAAATCATGTCTATGTGATTTGTGTATTTTCGTTATTATTGCTTGAGGTGCGCCTTAATATTCCATCCACCATCCACCCTTGCCGCACTAGCAATTGCTAGTGGCGTGCGTTGCGAAGAGGTGCTCACGACCCTCATTCCGCCATTCTCACCACCTCATCCGCTAGCCTACTCGTCCATCCGCCTAGCGATTCGGTGCATAGCGGCCCGTGTAGTTTCCATCCCGCCTGGCGAAGCATCGCATAGCGGCGTTGCATAGGAGTAGTTGTTAGATTTTTACTTTATTTTCCACAACCACCAAAACCCCCATCGTTACCTCCGACCCGAGGACTTCAATCTCAAGTCCTCCTTGACATTAACTCATCCCTTACTGTGTTCCTCAAGAGACCGACACTCGGGGATTTATTCCCAAACTTTATTACTTGTGCGACCGGTGCGCTTGCCGTTTTCCACGCATCATTTAGTAAAAGTTCAGTCTGGGGGTGTGGTGCACCCGTGTTTATTTTGTGGGCAGCGGGTACTAGTTTTGTACGTTAGCTCATTTGGGTTAGGTGCATACCCTTCATTTTTACCCTTGTTTTACTCACCGTAACCCAAGCCCCGTTATTATCCTAAAGTCCTACGGACTTGCGCTTGAGTTGACTAGTGCCGTGGAGAGAGTGCGATCGGGCAAGCTTATGGTTTCCGACATTGGTGGATTCCTTTGGGGGTAATCTTGAGCCCCGGTCTTCGGCAATGCTCACCTTAGTGGCCTGTCTACTTTCTCCCTGCGTAGGACCGGATGATTCACCGTGATTCTACTTTTGAGTAATAATAAATTTCTGTTACGCATTGTGAAAAATATAAAATATTTTGTATACTTAAGAATTTCCTTTACTTTATTTTTATGCACGCGAGCATGCGACTTCGCATGGTACTCCGTTTTGCAATTTCTTTGTTAGCTAGTTCATTTTTCCCTGTCTGCTTAGGTTTTGTTTGCTCGGGACGCGCAAACGGTTAAGTCTGGGGGTGTGATGAGTCCTCTTTATATACCTATTTTCGGACTCATCTAGGCTTATTTTCTTATCTTTTGCACACCGTTTAGCATCATTTGCACTTCTTTTGGTTCGCTACGGTTATTCCACGTCTTGTGCACTTTTTTAGCCTATTTCTGTGCGTGTGTGTATTTCCCTTTTTGCTTTGCTTAATATTTATGTCTGTGACTGCCATGTCGACATCCCGTCCAGTTTTCCTGCAGGTTCTGGGATCGTGTGGGCGTCCGGGATAGGACATTCACCATTTTTGGCAAAGGAGTCAATGGTCGTGCGTTTTTACCCACGCACGACCATCGACCTCTTTGGCGCACGATCACTGGTCGTGCGCAGTCATGACCTCTTCTGTGAAAGTTCTGTCCCGTTATATCGCACGATCATCAGCCATACCGCGCACGATCACTGCTCGTGCGTTGCCGGTCGTGCGCAGTCATGACATCTTTTTCCACTTTTCTGCCTCCATATCGCACGATCACTGACCATATCGCGCACGACCATTGGTCGTGCGCCAGTGATCGTGCGCGCTGTTTAATTCTGTTTTCTATAAATAGCGCAGGTCCGCCCTAATTTCGGGAGACGATCCAAATCCGCGATTTTTCCGCCGTTCTTCGTCTCGGACGAGGGTTCCCTCCGTCCCCCTTCATCCTCCACCTTAGGGAGGGTCTCCGGGCAAGCTTTCAACGCCAAATCAACGCCGGAGCATCCTCTCGGCCTCCTCCTTCATCCTCAAGCTTCAAGCGGAGTTTTGACCGAGCTTTCTCCATCAAGCAAGGAAGGGCCGGAGCCGCAATCTACGGATCATTTCAACGAAGAAGACGGGTCCATTGGGAGTGAGTGACACCTCCTCTACCCCGGACGCAGTTGAGGACCGAGCTTGGACTCGGATTGACAACCCGGGATTCCAACCGTGAACCCCCAACAAGGCTTCGGATTCGGTCGATTCGCACACCTCTTCCTCTTGTTGTTGTTAGCTTAGTTATTCTCTTTGTATTGATGAAGAATGTTTATTTGTAGTTAACTTTTACTCTAAATCATGTCTATGTGATTTGTGTATTTTCGTTATTATTGCTTGAGGTGCGCCTTAATATTCCATCCACCATCCACCCTTGCCGCACTAGCAATTGCTAGTGGCGTGCGTTGCGAAGAGGTGCTCACGACCCTCATTCCGCCATTCTCACCACCTCATCCGCTAGCCTACTCGTCCATCCGCCTAGCGATTCGGTGCATAGCGGCCCGTGTAGTTTCCATCCCGCCTGGCGAAGCATCGCATAGCGGCGTTGCATAGGAGTAGTTGTTAGATTTTTACTTTATTTTCCACAACCACCAAAACCCCCATCGTTACCTCCGACCCGAGGACTTCAATCTCAAGTCCTCCTTGACATTAACTCATCCCTTACTGTGTTCCTCAAGAGACCGACACTCGGGGATTTATTCCCAAACTTTATTACTTGTGCGACCGGTGCGCTTGCCGTTTTCCACGCATCACACACCCAAGTCGAGCTTTAGTGTTTTATATTTTCATTTTGGGGTGTTGATGTCGTGATATTCCTTGTGAATATGTGGATGTGCTCCAAAGTTTTTATTTGCTGAAATTGTTAAAATAAAAAGATGATTTGAAAAAATATATATATAAATGAATTGTAAAAAAAGGGTGAAAAAAAGTATAATTGAAAATTCTATTTGAGATGAGGTTGTATTTGGAGTAGGCGGTGCACACACCCATATTTTTAAAAAATTAAGTCTGGGTGTGTGGTGTACCCGTATGTAGTTCTGTTAGCGGATATATTCTTTTTTTTGCAAGCTCATTTGGGTTAGGTGCATAGCCTTTTTATTTATCTTTGTTTACCTCACAGAAACCCAAGCCTCATCTCTTCACTTAAAGTCCTACGGATTCATGCTTGAGTCGAACCAGTAAAGTAGAGAGAGTGTGAACGGGCAAGCGTATGGTCCCCAACATTGATAGATTTCTTTTGAGGTGATTCTGAGCCCTGGTCTTTTGCAATACTCACCTTAGTGGCCTTCCTACTTTCTCCCTACACGAGACAGGAAGATTCAACGTGATTCCATTTTTAAGTAGTAATAAAATATTGATACGCATTGTGAAAAGTATAAATTATTTTGTATACATAGAAATTTCCTCTATTATATTTTTACATGCACGAGCATGCGACTTCTCATGGTACTCTGAATCTCAATTTCAATGTTAGCTATTTTATTTTCCCTTTCTACATAGATTTTGTTTGCTCGGGGCGCGCAAACAGGTAAGTCTGGCAGTGTGATGAGTCCTATTTATGTACTTATTTTTGGACTCAATTGGGCTTGTTTTCTCGTTGATGCACTACACTTTATAGCCATAATTGTTCATATTTTTTATTAGGCCCATTCCATGTTAAGGTGCACATTTGGCCCGTTTTCTGTGTAATTTCATAGTTTTTGCACTTTTGCCCTACTTGGTGTTTTTTCTGTGTTTGGAGAATGTGGTATGCCTGTTTAAGTGGCTCATCTGTTTTCGCTGTGGTACAAAGGTTGTGTGTGTGTCCCTGGGTTGTTTGGGAATGTTTTCTGCTTAAGGGCCACCGATAGTGTGTTTTTACACATGTGTGGTCAGTGGACTCCTTATCGCACGACCGCTGGTCATGCGCGACCTTTTCGTCGAACCCCAAACAGTACAGAAACACTACAGACTATCAGTGGATCTATAGCGCATGACCACTGGACATGAGGCACTGATCGTGTGCACTATTCTCCATTTTTTCAAAGTTCTGTCTGAGGAATTCGTACGAGCATTGGACAGAGTGCGCACGACCACCGGTCATGCACCAGTGCTCGTGCACATTTATTCCTTTTTTTCTGGAGTTCTGTCTGGGCAATCGCAAGACCATTGGACATAATGCCCACGACCATCGGTCGTGGGCCACTGCTCATGCGTGTTATTCCAATTTTTTTTTGAGTTCTGCCATGCCAATATGCATGATCACTGGAAACTCTGCACACTGATCGTGTGCATGGTTATTTCTGCAATCTATAAATTTGCATGTTCCGCCCTAATTCCGAATACGGGACTTTTCCTCCGCCGTTTTCGTCTCTGAGGAGGGTTCCAACGATCTCCTTTATCCTCCATCGTATGGAGGGGTTCCGGACAAGCTTTCAAGGCCTAATTCAAGCCGGAGCTTCCTCTCGGCCTCCTCCTTCATCCTTGAGCTTCAAGGAGGGTTTGACTTAGCTTTCGCCACCAAGCTCAGAGGAGTTTATTTCATCCTCCACCGAATCTTGATACGAAGAAGATGGGTCAATTGGGAGTTAGTGACAGCATCCTCTACCCCAGACGCAGTTGAGGACCGAGCTATGATGCGGATTGACAACCCGGTGATTCGTTCCGTGAATCCTCAGCAAGATTTTGGATCCGGTCGATTTTGCACTTTCTTCCTCTCTTGTTGTTGATAGTGTAGTTTGACCTCTTATTATTTGATGAAGTGTGTTTAATTAGATATACGTTTGTGTACAATCATGTCCATGTGATTTTATATTCACGTTATTTCCTTGAGGTGCGCCATTATCCATCCTCCACCACATAGTGTCGCACTAGAGATTTATAGTGGCGTACGTAGCGAAGAGGTGCTCATGACCCTCATTCTGCCATTCTCACCACCTCATCCACAAGCTTGTTCGTCCATCCGTAGAGCGATTCGGTGCATAACAGCCCGTGTAGTTTTCCATCCATAATTAGTGTTTTACTTTCTTTTTCTACAAACAATCAAAAACCCCCTCTCGTAAAAATCTACTTAAGGACTTCAATCTCAAGTCCTCCTCAAAATTAACTCCACCTTACTATGTTCCTTGAGAGATCGATACTTGGAAAAATTCGCCCATTTTATATTACTTGTGCGACCGGTACATTTGTCATAGACCGCATCACTCTCCCAGAACATAATTCGCGAAGAGAGAGTCGCGGTTGTCACGACGATCACCACCTAAGGGCCTAAGGTATGTACGGATGTGCTAAAATGTTTGCAAAGGGTTAAAAGTGAATGTTTCATCCATGAAAAAATACAGGAACATGCCCAAAAAAGAATTCTTTATAAATATTCCCAAATACATAAGTGGTCTTGCCCATTACATGTATTTCAAAATAAAAGGAAAAATAAGGAAATTTTAAGAGGCAGAAGGCCTTCAGGAAAAGTCGTCAGACTTCTTGCTAAAAGTCTCCCCGCACAGAAGCATGTCGAAGTCATCCTAGCGTTGAAAATCACCCTCACCTTTGGGCACGTCGATGGGCGTGTACAGCCACGCCAGGGTGCTTCGGGCCGTACGCTTCCCGCCTTTCTTGTTCAGCAAGATGACATCTCGCAGCACCTTTATCATGTGCTTGGCCTCCCCCTGAGCGTTGGCCTGCATCATCACATAAATCTCGTAGTTGATGTACTGATGACGCTTAACCTTTTTGCCTTGGAGAAACAGCAGGAGGGTCTCCTGCAGGCTCTTGTTCTCGGCCTTCAGCCCCGAGACCATATGCTAAAGGCTCGCCAACTTCACACGCAGTCGCTCGACAGTCATAGGGTCCTGGGTAAAATTGAAGGAAAAATTTAGCCAAGAACGAAGTAAAACTACAAAAGGATAACAAATGATCTACTTACCCCTTGCCCCAGCTGGCTGGTGAGAAATGCCTCGGAATCCATTAATTGATACTTAAGGGAAGTCACCTCCGCTGTAGCGAAATCCCAAGAAATCTGATCCTCTTTCAGGTTTCGTTCGAGGTTGAGGCTTCAACGAAATGCCATGTGCATTAGCTACATCACGTACAGATGGGCTCGCGCAGTATCGTGCGAGTGGGTATGGGTTGATTCTTTGTCTTAGGGACTGGGATCCTCCTGACTAAACAACCCAAAGGAGAGTGCGAAGGCCTAGCTATTGGTGGTTTATTACTCCATCCATGTTGGCAAAAGCATCGAGATGGAGGCACGATTGATATCGGGGTCCCATTGGAGATGGAGCTAGCCCATCTCGTCCATGTGTCTCTCGCCAAGGCTAGAGTTTATGTGCCCTTTCGGCACCGGCTATCTTGGAGCCTTCTCAACGAGGGCGGTTATCTTTGCGGTGGTACTCACCGTACCTTTCATAGGCGGGGTCTATACGGGGGTTTCAGCAACGGACTTGCCCTTGTCTGGTGCGACTGTTTTTGACTACTTAGAAGGTGTAGGTGGAGGAGCATACGGCTTTGGCTTCCAGGTACTTGGCACAAAAAGGGCTACAGGAATGATCACCGAGGACAGAGCCAAACTGTCTAAAGACTATCTATCAACTCCTGTCTTTAGTTTCAAGGATAGCTAAATCACCAAGAGGGGGATGAATAGGTTTTTTAGTCCCTTGTGACTATCTTTTATTTTCTTTCTTTAAGTGTTATATGAGTGAGTAGATATTTGCTTTCAAGGCACACATAACCTATAATCAAACAAACAACACAAAAAGCACACACAAGATATATAGTGGTTCACCAGATTATGGTTACGTCCACTTTCTCTCCCATCTTTCTAACTTATATTTAGACAAGGCACTTCTCCAATCTTAGCTCCAAATATCTTACAACACTATCCCGCGAGAACACTCGGTCTCATCCAAGATCTACAGCTCAGGTACAAGGCCCTACAACTCAGTGATCTAAAGATAACCTACCTCAGGCCCAAAGACCCAACAACTCAGGCTGGGAGGATAGCCCTACCTCAGATCCACAAGGGATTCTTCCTCAGAGAGAATGACAATCCTACCTTAGGCACAATGGCCCTACCTCAGATCCAAAGGATCCTAATACTCAGGCACAAGTGCCCTACCACTCAGAGAGAATGACTCTCCTACCTCACGCTCAAAAGCCGTAAAACTCAGTGATCAACTGATCATTTACCTCAGGTCCAAACTAGAACATATATCTCAGATTCAAACTTGAATCCTACTATTCAGGCCAAAGACCTACTCTCAGATTCTCAACAGAATCTTACCTTAGGCAAAATGCCTTATAACTCAGATCCAAACTTGGATCCTACCTTAGTGCAAATTTGTTCCTACCACTCAGATCTAAAAGGATCATACAAGGTGGTAGTGGGTTATGGAGTTGCTCTTGACACAAGAGATATTTCTCTATGCCAAACTTCTGGACTGAGATAATCAAGCCCAACTTTGACTATAGGGAAATAATCCCAGAGTCTAGTGCTACCTGAACTTAGTAATACTCAGTCCTAAATTCACTTTCTCAGTAGCAGAGATTTTTTGATGGAATTGAGAAGTGACTGCAATAAGTCTTGCAGCTTCCTGAGCTGAGAGAATCCCAGCCATAACTTCCTCTCAGCAACAAGGATGTTGATCTTGCTTTGGCTTATGCTGGAAATAACTTGCAGATCTGCTCTGCTTCTTTTTTTTCCTTGGCTGAGGATTTTCAGCCCAAACATAGTTTTCACACCCTCCAAAAAAAGTTCTTCAGAACTGTACAGCTGGAGGTGTGACATGGCTGCAACTAAGGTAATTGTTTGATGTTCCATCTCTACAGAGATTTACTCTTAACTGCTGTTGATGATGGATAAGACAACAACTAACTTGATAATCTTCCTGTTACTATAGCTTGGGTATCAACCTACTTCTTCTTTTTACTCAGAGATTTTCTCTGATCCTGCTATTGAAGAGATATATCACAACAACTATCTCTTTATGGCTTTCATATCAACTACATCTAGGATAGACCGACTACATCTTCTTCTTACGAGAAAATTTCTTGGATCTTGCTGTTGATGATGGAGATGTAAATAGCTAACTTGAAGACAATTTGGATTCGTCGATTTAAACTTCAGCCTTGACCTCAGCAATAATTGCGAGGAGGACGAAAATGTTTCGCCGCTTTTCGAAAAGAGCAAACCCTAAACGATAATTTATTCAATCTCATATCTTCTATTTCTATTCCTCCGATCAACCGCTATTTTGACTCATGGGCCCCAATGAGATTGACATCTGCAACTTTGTTTTTGCTTTAATTGAAGTACTGCAGGCAAACAGCCACATTTGTCGCGTACTGTAGCTTTCCCGCAACAATTTTGAATTTTGTATACTTATTAACTTTGTTGACATCACCATTTATGGACTTAGCCAAAATCAAGCATCAGCATTATAGGCGTTGAATGAGTAAGCATCACTTAATGCCAAAACACTTAGAAAAAAATTCTGTCACTAGGCGTTGAGTGAGCAACCTTCACTCAATGGAAAAACACTTTAAAAAATTTACCTGTCATTAGGCGTTAAGTGTGAAACCTTCACTCAATGCCAAAACACTTAGAAAATATTTCAGTCAATAGGAGTTGAGTGAGTAAGCTTCACGCAATGCCAAAACACTTAGAAAAATCTTTCTGCCTCTTGGCGTTGACTGAGTATGTTTCACTCAATATCATACAACTTAGAAATGATTCTATTCACTTGGCGTTCACTGAGCAACCTTCACTCAATGCATTTGGACTTAGCCGAGTTTCCTGCTTGGGAAGAGTTGAGAGCGTTGAGTGTGTCTTCATCACTCAATGCCATATTACTTAGAAAGATTTTGCCACAAGGCGTTGAGTGAGGAAGCTTCACTCAATGCCAAACAACTTAACATATATTCTTCTGTTATCTGGCATTGAATGAGTAAGCTACACTCAACGTATTTGGACGTAGCCAAATTTCTATTAAATCACAGTCTCTGACTGACTAAGTTTCAGTCAACAGTTTTTATCACATGGCATTTAGTGAGCTTGCCAAACTCAATGCCTGTGGACTTAGTCGACCTCCTTAAAACCGTTGTTACAATCGTGTTCCACCAAACCATTTGTTTATCTAGATTACCAATAGACTTAGTTTACCAAAACCTAAACCCTATTTACTTTATTAAGGACCTATCACATCAGTCATTGTTTATCACAACATCCATAAAATAAGTTCAGCAAATCTCAATATAAATTTTCTAAGACCTCTCTACCAAGTTCGAACCCGGATCTACACTAACCCGAGAATAACATGCACATAAGACTTGACTGTACAGAAATTTCGAGTGGACATTTTCGAGTCTACAATATTTGTATGAAAACCTATAACCATTTGTTGGAAAGGTATTTCCAAGGGCTGCTACTTTCGTGTTTTGGAAAAAGCCAAAATATGAACGTAACATACCCGAAAATGGCCTTGAAGCTTGTTGTGCACAGAAAACAGATTTCTACATGCATCTTAAAGCAAGATGAACGACATCGGTTCACTTTCTTCCTTTAGATATTTCCTTAGAACCAAATACAACACTTACTCCTCCCTTATTCACCCTCAATAGACCATTTCTCTTCACGAAACCAATTCCACTATCTTTACAAAGAAGATAAGGGAGGTTTAAGATATCAAATCTCTAGGGCACAATCCCTAGCATGGTCTCTACCTAGGAGAACTTTATCTAACAAGCCAAACTATTTTTATTCGACATCTCTCCTAGAAAATAACTACAGATCTAACACTAAGGGAGAGGCTAGGAAGTACACCTCGTTTCTGGCAGTTCCGGTCAAGGATCTCGTCACTATCCTTGGCAGCATCTTCTTTTACGTTGGTGTTGTTCTTCACAGAAGAAAAGAAGGGAATGTTTTCCTCCAGAATTTGCCTCTGGCAACTCTTCTCTCCCGACGGTTTCAGCATAGGTAACAACTCGACAAAAATGGCAAAGTGATGGCTAGGTTTTCCCGTAAGTCTTCTTTTATAATGAGAAATTAGGGTTGAACCGCTTTGCCACGTGTCACCGTGTTACTGGACCGCCCATTATAAAATTAATTATGTCCTTTTGAAAAGATGAATCAATTTAAGTTACTTAGCGCCAATCCCGAAATTCGGTTCAGCTCGTGTATAGTAATCAGAAACAGTGGGCCGAAAAAACCTAAGTCAGAATCATCGTGTATAACATACCCACTTGATGAATCGTTGAGATTCGTCGGGATCACTCGATGCCTTATATAAGTACAACGCTTCTAAGTTATAAGATTTCGTCCTCGAAATCAGGATAAGACTGTGGGGGGAAATATAACATGAAAATATAATATGCTTGAAATATTACCTCGGGAAAATAACTCTGGGTAGCGCTTTCGGATCAAGTCCACCAGCTCTCATGTGTATTCTTCTTTCCCATGATTAGACCATTGGACATTTACCAATGGTACACTTTTTCGCCATAAGCTCCTTGTTTCAGTGTCGACTATCTGCACCGTCTCTAGTCGGACGGATCTATCTGTTACCACTGCTCCATCTCCAGTGGGGACATATTAGTCAGACCGTAGTAGTGCCTGCCGGAGCGACGACACATGGAAGACGTCGTGCAAATTTTCCAACTCTGGTGGTAGCTCCAGCCGATAGGCCAAAGGGCCTATTCTCTCCAATAAAGCATATGGCCCCAGATATCTTGGGCTGAGCTTCTTCATACCACGCACTCGCGATAATCCATGCATTGGCCTGATCTTCAAGAATACCTTGTCACCCACTTGAAATTCCACCACTCAATGTTTCTTAATATGGTATTTTGCCTGCCGAATTTGAGACTCAAACATGCGGTCTTGTATCAATATAACAAGCGCATCAGTGTCATCAATGTACTAAATCCCCAAAAATTTTGGATCTTCATCCAGCACCCATGGAAATATAGTTCTACACTTTCTCCTATAAAGTGCTTCGTGGGAATCCATCCTGATGCTAGCTTGATGGCTATTGTTGTATGAAAATTCTAACAGTGGTAAGGGCCTTTCCCATGATTCCCCTCTATCCAACACATAAAGTCTTAAAAGATCTTCAATTGTCCTGGTGGTCCTCTCAGACTGACCATTCGTCTGATGGTGAAAAGCTGTTCTGATGATAAGGCGAGAGCCTATATATGATTGAACTGCATTCCACTCCTTGGAGGTAAAGCGATGATCCCAATCGGAGACTTTCGTCTTAGGAACGCCATGGTACTGTACAAATTGCTCCACAAAGAGACGCACTAAAACATCCACATGTGCCTCCTTCTTTTTAGGGATAAATCAGGCGACCTTCGTCAGACGCTACAATCACCCAAAATGAATCGTTCCCAGAGCGCGAGCGAGGAAACATGTGAAAAAATTCCATGGAGATATCCTCGAACATCTACTCGGGGATGGGCAATGACTGTAATAATCCTCCGGGGCTCTTGCACACCACCTTCACCTTTTGACAAGCCTCACAGTGCGTAATATAATTTTTGATAGCTTTCTTCAATCCAGGCAAGAACATGGTCTTTTGCAAGTCGCTATACATCATGGAAATCCCGGGGTGCACCGAATAATTCAAAAAATATGACTCTCAATATTTCTTCTCAGATTTCCCCGCTCATGGGAATGTAGAGTCGTACATGAAAATGCACGAAGCCATCCTTTAGTGTATACTCCTTAGTGGTTCCATCTTGGATTGACTTAATCATAGGGGCCAGAGCAGCATCTTTCCCTTGCTCTACCCGAATTCAATCTTGAATGTCATATATTATACTCATAATAGATTGATACTCAATATACTCCTCAGAATGATCTTTATACACCAACGTAATCTCCATCTCCTCGGGCATTCGAGCTAATTCCATACTCATCAGCCGAATCTCCGGGCTCGACCCTGGTACTTCTTTTCTCAATACATCGCTACGGAGTTTGCCTTTTCGGGGTGGTAGTTTAATGTAAACTCATAATCACACAAAAATTCCAACCACCGTCGCTGCCTCAGATTCAACTCCTTTTGAATATGAACATAGTTTAAATTCTTATGATCCGAAAATATCTCGTAGTGGATGCCATATAAATAGTGCCTCCAAACCTTCAAGGTGAACACCACTGCCCCTAACTCTAATTCATGAACTGGATATTTTGCCTCATTCTTCTTCAGTTTCCACGAAGTATAAGATATCACATGCCTGTGATGCATCAGTACTGCCGCAATCACTTGATAGGAGGCGTACGTGTAAACTTGGAATCCATCTTTCCCTGATGAAAGATCTAGGATGGGTGCGGAGGTAAGTCTATCTTTCAGCTCTTGGAAGGCAGCTTCACAATGAGGTGTCCACTCGTATGGAACACCTTTCTTTGTTAGTGCAATAAGTGGAAGGGATATCTTTGAGAATCCTTTCACGAACTTGCGATAATACCCTGCAAGTCCAAGGAAACTCCGTACTTCGACCGCTGACTTCAAAGGCATCCATTCCTTCACTACAACAAATTGCACTTATAGTAAGGACCTAAATCATTACAATAAGTACCAAAAATCGTTACAAAAACTCTTTGGTAATGAAAAAAACTTTATGTAACGGTCGTCCTCTAAAGCTCGACGCTAATACTTCTCGTAGCGAATGAATGTGTGTCGTTACAATAAATTAGTTATAATAGTAAAAAAGATTCCGCTGGCCGGCCGCCGCCGGCCGCCGCAGCACGCCGCCAGCTGCCGCCGACCGCCCTCCGCCCGCCCGCCCACCAGCCGCCGCCCGCCATGGCGCCTGCTCGCGAGCCCAGCATATTTCAAAAATTCATTGTGGAATGGGAAATATAAACCCAAAATTGATGTTTTAACTGGCGGTGTGGGACTAAAAATTGCCAAACATATTTTGAGAAAAAATTACTATTTGTAACGTAACATTAGTGTTGTTACAAATACTTACATTTATAGTAACAAATTAATTTTTATTGTAACAAAATATAAAGTATTCGTTACACAAAGTACTTTTTTGTAATAACAGAAAAAATTTGTTACTAAATATTGCTATTAGTAACAAACTGTGTTTTAGTTATATTTCAGTCCTTACAACAGGTGCAGTTTGTTGTAGTGCTTTATGACACGTACTTTGGCCAGATCCACAGCTAGTCCAGAACAAATAATCATATGGCCCAAGAACGCATCTTATCGGAGCAAAAATTCACACTTGCTGAACTTACCAAACAATGAGTGCTCTTTTAAATTCTTCAAAACCAAGGCAATATGTTCAGCATGCTCTTCTTTCATCTTCTAGTAGATTAAAATGTCATCGATGAAGAAGATGATGGAGACATCTAAGTATGGCTTAAACACATTGTTCATCACACTCAAGAACGATGAAGGGCCATTTGTGAGCCAAAATGACATCATGGTGAAATCGTACAAACCGTACCTTAAGCTAAAGCTTTTTTCTAATGTCCTCCTCTAATATCCTCAGCTGATAGTACCCAGAGCGAAGATCTAGTTTGGACAACCAATGCGTTCCCACCAGCTGGTTGAATAACTCCTCGATCCGAAGTAAGGGATAGGTGTTTCGTACCATTAGTGATTGAGTTCCTGGTAATCTATACATAATCTTATTGTTCCCTCATTCTTCTTAACAAATAGAATAGGCGCTCCCCAAGGTGATAAATTGGGGTGAACAAACCCCGACTCTACCAATTCTTGCAGTTGAACTCTAAACTCCACGAGTTCCTTCAGGGCCATTCGGTAAGGGGTCCTTGAGATGGGCTTGGCACGCGGTACTAACTTATTTTGAAAGTCTACCTCTCTATGTGGGGGTAATACTTGCAATTTCTCAGGAATACCTCAGGGATATCCCACACTATTCGCACGTCTTTCAAATCGACTACAATCTCTTTTAGTTCAAAACAGATCATATATACCTCATCCCCTCTCATATAGGCTTTTAAGGTCTGCATTTAAGATAATCATTTACGGGGTGCAAGTCTAATGCCTTGAAAGATGACCTCAGAGTTCCCATTACTCAAGGAAATTTGTTTCTCCGCACAATCAATCCTGGAGTGGTGCCAATCTAACCATGCCATGCCCAGAATGAGGTCGAATTGTTGGATTCTCAACACTATTACAGGGGTTTCAAAGAACTTTCCTCCAAGAAGTACCTCCAATTCACACTTTGTCGATGTAGTAATCTTAGAGCCATCCGGGATGCGTACTCTCCGAGCAATACCGCTGAAGTATTGCACTCCTTCTAGGTCTTTAACGAAATCTACCGAAACAAATGAGTGTGTGGCATAGGTATCGAATAGGGTATAATCTGGTTTCCTACCAACCATCACGGTGCCTAAGCAAAAATTATACAGAATTATGCTAGACTCTTAGTATATCTTGGACTATTTAAACAGATAAGCTTATAATATATTAATAAAATCTCAACATATCGGTAATCACATCCTGAGGATTCTGCTCCTGTGCCATGTCCAGTGCAAACACCTAATCCCGAGCAAGGCCGAGATTCCTCCCTCGTGGTCCTCGTCCTCGACTACGCATAGGCCCCCTTACTCGTGGAGCTACTTGAGGATGAGCAAGGGGAGAATTTCCACCTAGCTGTGGGCAAAAGCATTAGATGTGTCCCGGATGGTTACTCTAGAAGCAGACTCACTCATATTGCTCCCTGGTTTGTGGGTACATTTGTAGTGGTGGAGGTAGAGCTGGGTCCGTGGCTGGATGCTCCATACTAAAATTCTGATGGAAGCGGCCTTCGCCTCTGTTGTTTTTTCTCCCTTTGTTATCATGTCTCCTTATATAACTGTGACTGGCCTCCATCACACCCTCAGCAGGTGTCTTATTACTCCCCAAATGATCTGTCTCCAGCATTTTCGCCTTGTCAATGATCTCAGCAAAATTCGAGTATCCTATAAACTAATGGGTTTGCTACAAGTGATCCCACAAGCCTATGTAGAATCGCATAGTATACCCCCTATCATTCAACTCAAATGCGTCAACAAACCTGGCGAGATGCTGATACTCTCGCTGATATTTTGTAACTATCTTGGATCCCTATTTCATCTATAGGAATCTTTCTTCAAGTTAATCCAGAGCGATTGAAGGGATGAAGTGTTCCAAGAAGTTTTTCGTAAACTCACTCCAACTATTCTCTATGTACACCTGGCCTTGAAAGGTGGAGCCCATATGGGACTTCCAACACCTCTTGGCGTTGGATTCCAACACTGACACGACTAATATCACAGCCATGTTGGTTGGGCATCAAATTTCGGCCATTAGATTTTGCATAGAGTCGATCCATTCCTCCGTACGCACGTCTGAGTCTGTCCCCAGATAGGCAAGTGGAGAGAGAGCCCGAAACATGCATAACCAATAAGAGCTCGGGGCTTGCTGTTGCACTAGAGCCTATTGATCCCAAAACATGTCCAAAATAGTCGTGAGCGTCTATCCTAACTCCAACTGCTGAACTTGAGTGGGTACGGAAGGGGCGAGAGTGCCCCCTACTGGCTCTACATTTTTCGGGATCTACACCAAAGGTAAAAAGCTAAGTCAGGTTGGCAAATCATTGGTCATGACTGGACATAGTTAGTGTGAATTACATATGGGAACACCACTGCTTTCGTTATATCAGTTTGTCCCCAAAATGACTAATCAAATGGGGGTGGCACTATTGTTCAATGACTTCTTTAGTTCACGATCATTGCAAGCTGATACCATTTGTAAGACCCCCCCCCCTCCCGGAAGACAAGATATGGCCAAGGGGTGTCTTATGTCCAGAACAGCTGTCTTGCGGTACTACCAACACACGAGTCGACCTGTACCACAAGAAGCCTATCCTGCCGACTAAAACCAATATCATCATTGCCAACCCAACATAAGAATACAAGCAGAAGTCAAAATAACCTTAAGTATAAAGTCCAAAACAAATACATCAAATAAAAGAAGCAACTGTTGCTACTATAATATCAGAGTATATATGCCAAGAAGGCTACAAAATGAGTCTCTCAAAAACTCACAGCAGTCACTAACTATAGTGATGGTATCGGTACTTCAGGCCCTGTCTCCCGGGCCAAGCTACCCTCCAGCAAGACCTACTGCTGGGTTTCCTCCTAAAAAGTAAGATGTAGCAACCGTTAATCATAAAGCTATGTGGCTATCACATCCGCTCCCCCGATGACTCTTACGCATCAGGTGGAGAAAGAAAAAAGGGTATAATATATATATAAATATAGTACAAAACAAGTGGCATGGTGATAAACTATATTAGATTAATCATCAGTATATCAGAAGTAACTACAATAGGTTATACTAGCAGTTCTACTATCCACAACAGAGTAAAGGTATGAATAAATAATAAGAAGTCACTTCAACCCCTGTCTCCCGGTTACTTGAGCTCAAATTCATTTGACTTTCCACAATATATAAACTCCCATATATATATATATATATATATATATATATATATATATATATATATATATATATAAAGCAGATGAATGTCACTTACAAACACACAAAGGTTATGGCCTTAAGGCCTTATAGTAAAATTTGACTAGTGTGGTTTACAAACATTGGCACGCAAGCCAACCACACATGAAAACAGTAAAATTTTTCAATTTGGCCTTCAAGGGCCAGCATAGCGGTAGCATGGGCTTTAACCCGCTATTTCCCGCTCCCTCTTGGCTCTTTAGTACCTGTGTAACATCTCATTTCCTATTAGACCCCTTTACATATATAGGATAAGGACATGTAGTGGGAGCATGGATTTAGGCTAGGTTTGAACCATGGAGTTAATTAAGGTGTAGTCACATGGGTCCCACTATAGGGCCCAAGTTTACTCAAGTCAAACTAGCCCAAATTGGGATCCTAGCTACACATTGACCCCACCACTATACCCCTAACCCTAATAAAAATCTAAGTGAACCATAAGCCATGTCATTGGGTCAACTATTGACCCAAGTCAACCCTAACACTAATTTGGTCGAACGCACACCTAAAGGCCCAATCAGTCCAAGTAGGGCACCACCACGGCCTACCCAAGTTGGGTGGCACCATTGGGTGCATGGCCATCAAGTGGGCCAGCCAACTCATCATGTTGACCAAGTCAACTTAAAAAGTCAACAAAGTCAACTCAGGGCTTAAAGGGAAGAAATTATATGAGCCAAGTCCATTCCTAATGGACTAAGCCCATGGCTCAAGGCCCATGACCAGCCCAAGAGGTCAATGACAGCCCTAACCCTATGAAATATGAGAGAGAATGCATGCATGGGGGGTAACTCAGGGATTTTGGAGAAAATGAAGAGAGAGAAGAGAAGGAAAGAGGGGATGGAGGCCATGTGACCCTCCTTTCCTCTGCCCAAGCTCTTGGCTGAGCTACCAAAGCTCTTTTCAGTAGGATTAAGCGGATGGTGGACACATGGCAACAAGGAGGAGCTTACAAAGCTCATGTCCTGACCAACCCCTTAATCAAAACTACTCCCAAAGTCACTCCCAGCCAAATCTAAGCCCACCATAAGGTTCAGGAGGTTGAAAATAGTGGAGTTCGAGTGCTGGAGCAAAGCTTTTGCTGGAGAAACGGAGAATCGGGCTAGATCGTCGGAGCAAGCCTCGTCCATGGCTTATCGCCACAACACTCACCGCCAACCCCGGATGCAGGTTCGTTTCGCCTCACCTCACCCTGTGCTAGATTTCTAGATCAACTAGACAAGACATCGGGCTCAATTGAGCCCGATACCATATGAGCCGTGAGCTAAAATGCCGAGCTTTTCTTCTTGCTCGGGATCGCCGGAGGAGCCTCCTCTGGCAGCTTCACCGCTTGGAAATGCTTTCCACAACCTCAACAGAGGTTGTTGAGATAATCGTCGACGGTGGCGTCGGCCCAGATGTCCAGACCAAGGCAGCAAACTCGGCCAAGGAAGATTGAATCCTTGTCGTTGGCTGATTGGGGACGATGGCCAGGAGGCGTCAGATTTGGTGATTTAATTTGATATTTCATTATATTATGAATAATATTATTAATGTCACACATTTTTAGAGATATTGCATGCTGATTTTAGGCCTGTTAAGGAACATTAAGAGGGAGTTATAAAAATGAAAAATGTAGGTCTTGACCTTATCTTTAAAATGATACCCTAAACATAGAATTTGGTACAGTAGAACTCCTTGTAGGACCATTCTTCCATGACTGGTCCTAGGCTAGTGCAGATCTTAAAATAAATTCCCAAGCAAAACCATAAGTCCTCATGACCTAAAATTTCTGTAAGGCTTGTGTTAAGGGTAAATCTAGTCTCTGACCAAAATATAGAATTTTTGGTCAGACTTTTGCAATAGTATTTGGTGAAATACTAATAATTAAATTAAGTGTATTTTTGGAGTTATATGACTCCAAATGCCCCCAAATTTTGGTGGTATGTCAATTAGGTCAACATAAAACCATGGAAGAAATATCAGGTCGTTTGACCAATGCATGTTTGGGAAATCCCACATGCATGATATAGGTATGTTCAATTTGGGATGCCTATAGTAAAAATAGGAAAAATTGGGATTTAGCTGATTTGGACCATTGCATGTCCATGAAACTTTTGAAAATGGATTATAGGGATTGAATATACCTCCCATGGAATGTTTGGGATTTTTGGAATCAAAAATCCCATTAATTGGAATTATTGGAAAAATATACCTAGATAGGAAATAAAATTGGATCTAGGGCATATGAATTTATTTAATTCTAAAAAAATTTCACAAGATTTATTAGGACATTTATCACCTCTGTAAAATTTAGGGGACTTTTAGGGGATGTTAAATTTGATTTTAAGTAGAATTTACCATTATGCCCATTATGAGAATTAATTAAAAACAAGGGAAATTATTGTTTAAATATTATGGAAAAATTAATAGTAGCTTGTTTCTGTGATTAAATCCCAATTAAAAATTTTGAGAATTTTGGATGTCTCTATATTCTTAAAACCCATATAATGGCATCTTGGTAATATTGTTCATTTGGATATAAGTTAGGTTAAATCACTGTTTTGGATTTTTAAATTGTTTATTTAAATTTATTATATCAACATGGATCCTGGGTAATTTTCCTAGAATTTCTGATTGTATAAACATTTTACTTTATTTGGAAAGTAGTCAATTTATGATTTAAATATTAAATAGAAATTAAATGGATTTTCACATGGGAAAATTGTGAAACATCGTAAGAAGTCAAATGTGACCTCATGGAACATCTTATAAATTTTTTAGGTAGTCTGGACCATTATATATAATACCTCATGTGCAAGGCGACCCAGGTCACTCAATTAAAAGAATTAATTTAGGCCCTTAAATCCTTAGGAAAATAGTGAAACCTAGGATGGTCAACATCATACATCTTAGCAAACCATGATAAATAATTAAGGGCAGTTAGCCCAAGAGTTGGGATGACACGTCATATGGGTCAATAATAGGTCGTGGATTCGCTTAGTATAAATAACACATAACACTGGGACCCATAAGTGATAAGGTCGTCAATTGAGATGGAGTCAATGTTGGAAAGATAAACCCTGGTTGGTGTCCAATAGGTCACTTCTGGATAACAAGTGGTAGAGTGCAAAATCCCAAGGATAGTAACTAAAACTGAGATCGGCGGAAGACCGACGATCTCCCAATAACATCCTAAGTTATTAGGTTTGTCCCAGAGTAACAACGAGAGTTTGTTATGGATCATGGGTAGATATAAATAAAAATAAATATCCTTGTGAAAGGGAACTTTGGGCTTCAGCCCATTGTAGTTCCTAGTGCCCCGGAGAGACCTTCACTGGGCATGCCCTGGGCAGTCCTAGGATTTACCCTAAATTACTAAGTAAAACTAATACTAAACAAGAGTAGTCTAATAGGCTAAGAGAATGTTATTACAATCTCACCCGTGAAGGGTTGGAGGGTTTTCAGGACAGTTAGTCATGCGAGTCAGATGCTCGAGAGTTTGACATCAGAACGGGTTTGGTCCTGCAAGCTGGAGATTGGGGTTTAGATACCTTGTATGTGTATAGAAACAAAACAAGTGGCATGTCATGCGGTACTGGCCCAATCATCACACTGATGGTAGTACAGTGACTCTGGTGAGGTGTGAGGTTGGAGGGGCCAGTAGGTTGTTTAAACTACGGTCCAAAGGACAATCAACGAAAATGCACACACGACCAAAAAAGTCTGCCAGTTTGCAAGCATTAGTAGGCAGAGACTCTAGAGTGCACCTAGGACGTATACAAAGGCATACGAAGGGTCTGGGCTTGGTAGTATGTATACTCACCTAGGAAGCGGAAGTGCCCGTTCTGCTGTTGCCGTAGCCACAACAGTGGTACCAGAGAGTGATGCTAGCTCCAAAAAGTGAGAACTAATGGTTTGTGATCACAGAGTCGTGTGGGTGAGTTGAACTTGCATGATTCATAAAATGCATGCATAACATACATTCATACTAGGTCATACGCAACATAGATCCTTATCATATAAATTTGTATGGGCTCTTTTATATGATAAGTTATATTTGGAAACCTTAACTTATAAATTTATATGGGCATTCATATAAGTTACGGTACTTCTGTGATGGTAGATTAGTAGTAGCATATTCTACTTGCCGTTATTTACTTGTTAACTTACAACACCTTACTTACTTTCTATACAGTTCTTCATACTTTCCATATGCTATATATATAGAACTGCTAGAGTAGAAATAGATTGATACTATATATACTTGGTAGTATTACTCCACTGTCACCTGCTTCTTTTTATACCCCTTATTGTCCTCCGCTTTGTACTCCTGCTCGATTCCTAAGAGTTGCGGGGGCGAGGTGTGGAGGAAACGACTTAGTCGGTATGACTAACAGTCGATTTTGACCAAATTATTTTAGGAGCTCGAGGAGATGGAGTACCAGCACGACTAGCAGGACGAGGTGGCAGGACGTGAGGAGTCTATACCACCACCACCTTCTACTACTACAGCCTGTCATCCGTTGGGACGACCTTACTGAAGATAGATTAGATTTCGCATGTTGTCATTATGTGTGAGAGAGATTTGATATCTTGTACAGGGCATAAGCCCTTTCTCTTTTTGTGTACTAATTTTGGACTGTTGTACTTTCATTTTCATATATATATGATAGTGTTGTGACTTGTGGACTAGCTGTTATTTACTCTGCTTTATACTTCTATATCTCGATTGGCCGAACAGTTTATATGATCATACTAGCTGGCAGGATCGACTTCTTGTGGTGTCTACTAACCCGTGAGTAAGTGTCTCCGTAAGGCGGCGATTTTGGGAATAAGACTAGGGTCCCCCTTGGTAAGGGGAGGGGTCTTACAAACTTGTATCACTTGTACAAACGATCATATGAGAAGAATCCAACAACACTAGGCCACCCCTGCTCGAGCATTAGTTTGTGGACAAACTATGCAGTAGAAGATATGGTGTGCCTATGAGTAAAAAAGTCACATAATTCAGTCCACCTAAGCAATTGAGTTAGGCCAATTGTAATATAAACCTTACCTTTATGCAGCCTCTGCAGGTCGCCGTACCGGAGAATGTGGTCCCTCCCCTCTGGATGCCATTCCTTTTCAGGAGATGGAGATGGGACAGACCCTGATGGCAATTCTTGAGGCCTTTAGAGCCCAGCAGGTCCCAGCACAGCTGCCAAATCCGGGATCAAACTTGTTAAGTGCCTTCAAGAGCCTGTCCCCACCGATGTACCACAGGACAGAGAATGCAGTAAAGACCGCAAAATGGATTAAGGACATAAAGGAGATGCTGGCAGACATCAGCTTCCCTGTCAGCCAAGCAGTACCTTTGGCATCTTCTGCATTGGATGTCCTTACGAAGAGGTGGTGGAAGTCCATACTGGACTCCACATATGCTGAAAGGGAGCTGTCAGATATCTTATTGTAAGAATTCAGCGAGGCATTCTTGGATCAATTTTTGTCCACCACGTACAGGGATGAGCTAGAAGAGAGGTTCTTGAACCTCAAATAGGGAACCAAGTCAATGATCGAATATCAGAGTGAGTTTTCCCATCTAGCCAGGTTTGCAGGGATTCATGAAACGGATGATAGATGGTATGCCAAGATGTTCTACTGAGGGATTAAGGAGTCTACCGGATAGGCTCTACTGTTCATCTCTTATGGCATGTCGATATAGATAATAGAGATGGCCAAGAAGCTGGAGGCAGACCAGCTAATTGTGCAGAGTCGAGGAAAGAGGCCGCTAGATGGGTCATCTTCCGGGGAGAGCAGTAGGGGCTCCCAGAGAGGCAGAACGATTGGTTACAAGAGGTGTGGGGGACATTATTTGTCCCAACTTCAGGCAGGAGCAGAGGCCTCCTACAGTTTTAGCTCCCCCACCTCTACAGGTGCCTGGCCCGATCAGGTAAGATCACCATGACCAGTGGCAGGTAGTTTGTTATGGGTGCCACCAGCCGGGGCACTATAGATCTTAGTGCCCGCATTAGTTTCATCCACTCCTTCCTCCACATCCTCCTCCTCCTTCACCTCTGGTGGACCCTCTAGCACAGCAGGGAAGAGTCCAAGGATGAGGTCGAGGCCGAGGCCGAGGACATTATGGCCGAGGAAGAGGGCAAGAGCAGATGTACACGTTAGACCTCGCCGAGCCGAGGAATCCCGAGGAGTTCATCATAGGTACTTAAATTATATTATGAATTTAATATTTTATTCAATATATAGGACATGACCTTGTAGAATAAACAACAAAATTAAAAACTCAAACCAACCTCAAGCATAGTCTTTATTAGCGGCAAGACCGCTCATACACTGTTCGAGATGGGTGCCTCGTACTCATTCGTATTAGAAGAATTTGTGGAAGGACTAGAAGGAGTGGAATGATTCATGGGCTTGATGATGAGGGTGAGGATACCAGACGGATCAGAGCTATTATCATCTGCCAAGTGCAACATGGAGGCAGAAATTGGAGGGAAGGCATTTGAAGCACCGATAATGATCCTTAAAATGCCAGACTTCGACCTGATCCTGGGCATGATGTGGTTGCTTTGGAACAATGCCCAGATTGACTGCCCATCGAAGAGGATCACATTGAGACATGGTGTAACATCCCTCAAACAACTAAACCCCCTAGGAGTGGTTTTGTAATTAACTAGGTCATGAAGACTAAGTGGACCTAGGAATATACGTGAAATCATTGTGGTCTGCAGATGGTAGATTCTTAAGCCCTTGTTTAGGATAATCATGACACTCCAAGACCCCATCAAGACCTCACCAACCTATTGAAAGGACCTAAGGGTCCATTGGAGTCAACCCAGGATGGCCAAGTTCACCTAGGACCATCCTAGGCCTAAATAGGGCAAGATGCCCTAGCTAAGGGCAATGTGCCCCTAATGAGCCCAACCAAACCTACCAAGGTCTCCCTAGACCTAAAGTGGTGTCAATGGGTCACCAAGGACCCCTTAGGGTCAACTCAAATGGTCATGTTGACCAAAGTCAGCTCTAGCCCCAAAATGGTCAAAGTGCCCTTACAAAAGGACAAGTGACCTCCAAGATGCCAAGTCAACCCTTCACAACCCTACCTAGACCTTAGGCGAGTCCAATGGGTCACGAAGGACCCATTTATTGGGACACAAAAGGTCAAATTGACCAAGGTCAACCTTAGTGAAGGTTAGGTCAAACTTAGCTCAAATGGGCTAACCCAGGCTCAAGCCCTATTCACTTGGGCTAACCACCTTTTAATTAGTTAATGTCATGAATTAATTGGCTTTAATTATGCTAGTGTGATGAACAAATTCAGCCGTGAGAGGGAAGGAGAGAGAAAGATTCAATTCCTCTTTAATGGAGGAGAGAGAAAATGAGTAAAGGTCATTCATGGACTAGGGAAGCCAAGGCCATTCTTCTTTGCTTTGTTCATCTCCCCTAACAGCCCTGAGAAGATCAAGAGCCTTTCCAGGCTTTTTTACTAACTGGATGCAGAGAACCACCATTGCCGAGCCAAGCTTTTAATGGCCATTAATGGCCATTGATGACTTGGCCTCTACCCTCCCTAACTGAGGCTTAAAACACCATCAGTGGCCTGAAAGGAGTTTTCCCCACAACTTACCTGAAGAATTTGAGCCATTCCACTGTGTAATTGCAGAAACCCGAGCGACACCACCACCACCATGATGACCCGACGATCGGCGCGACTCCAGACCACCACAAAGGTCCTCCCCTTTTTATTCTTCCATAGGTAGATCGTAGGACTAATTAGGGTCAAGGTTCGGGCTCAATTGAGCCCGATCAGATGTTCGTTTTCCTGGTTTTTGAAGAAAATTGAGATTTTCGGGATCCCTAGAAAACGTCCCCCCGGCGGCTATGCCGCCGTCTGGCGATAGCCACCACCTCGATGGAGGTGGTGGTGGCGGCCGGCCAGGGAGGTGGTCAGGAGGCCGGCGGTGGCGGCTGGAAGAATCTCCTGGTTGGGATGTTCCTGGCCGTTAGATGGAGGTAGACGATGACCAGGGGATACTGGATGTGCTTTAAGATTCGTGCTAGAGATTATTTAAACTATAGGTTATATTTTCATATCATTTCATTTTTGTCACAAAAATTATATCTAATGTTTCTATTTATTAAAAATACCTAGGGACACCTACAGAAAAAGTGGTAAATATCAAAGTTGTAGCCCTATGTGTGTACTTTATTTCAAAATTAGTTTAAACCAATTTGGGCGCCTGGTTTGAACAAGGCACACATTTTGGTGGGGTCTATACCTAGGGCTAAACAGAGATTAAAATGTGTGCCCCCACTTCACCAAATTTCCAAATGACCATAAATTTGGACAGGGAGTCAACCTAAGCTATACCTAGGTCCTGTCCAAAAATAGGAATTTTTGAAGATAATATTTCTATAGTTTTAGAAATTATTTAATAATCCAAGGGTAATTTAATTTAGGGACCTAAAGACCTACAAAACCTCCCGAATTTTGGTGAGTAGTTCTTAGGGTCATTATGAGGTTCTGTATATATTTTCACCTCATTTATAGTTGATTTGATTGGGAAATGAGTAAACCTTAGTTTTGCCCCTAAAAGGGGTATTTAGGTGAAAAGTGCATCTTGTGGGTTTGGGTGCCCAAACCACCTCAACAGTAGAGGCTGAGATTTGGGCCACTAGTTTGACATGACATTTAACACTCTCATAGGTATTATGGGGTGGTTTGTGGTAGGATTGCCCTAGGACCCAAGTTCAAACCCTAAGTTTGGACGTTGGGGGTTTGAGAAGGGTATGGGGCCAAATTCCCTTTTATGGACTTGAAATTTAATGGAAAGGACCCTATGGTAGTTAAAGTCCTCTGATGGAACTTTTAATGGATTTAGATATGGTTAAACCCCTCAAACCCTAACCCTAGTTTAGGTCACAACCCTTATACATGTAAGACAGGTCACCAAAACTTTATGAAAAGCTATGAAACTTGGGTAGTCTGGTCATATGGTTAATAAAAGCATTTGGTGATTTTATTGGTAATTTTGGAACAATACATTTAGTACCTCCTTTATAAAACATGGAATTGTCCTTGATAGTCTTTTATTTATTATGATCACACTGTTTAATAGGAAGTTATGAAAATTGGGAAAGAGGGTATTATAGGACAATATACTCATACTTGAATTTTATTATAATTTTTAGATCTATATTTCCAGTACTTTCTTCACAAGTTTTTAAAAATTCAATTATATTCAAAAATGGATTCAGAGCTCAATGATTGATTTAAAATTGTGAAATTCATGTAAAGGTGTATTAAAGGTCATTATGCACATGTGGAAAATTTATATTATAATTTTAAGATGAATAAATAAAGTAGTTATTTCATTAATTTAAAAAGAGGTTTACTGTTCTAAATTAAAATTAGAGCTCATTATTCACTGAGAAGTTTGGAAATTTTGTCAGAAGTGTTTTTAGGGCATATTAGTCATGCTTGAATTTTTTTAATAATTTTTGGAAGCTTATTTACAATACTTACTTCTTTAGCTATTAACTATGTGATTATATTTAAAATTATGGGTCAAGGGTTCAAACCTGGCCAAAAAAATTGGGAAACTTGAATTTACTGTTAAATAGCTGATTAGTATTTACAATAATTTTATGGAAGCATTTTGCATGACTGTAAGGGCCACTTCATATTCAAACTAGGGCACTTGGATTTTTAGGAGAAATAAATAAATTGTCAGATAAATTAGAAAAATTCCAAGTTTCGGGATTTAGTCTATAAGTATCATTATAGGCCTCCATTAATTATCTTAGGTTGTTTGGATGAGGATTTAGTATACCTCATATTATGCACATCATATAGCATAAGATGGTTCTGCTTTTAGTAAAACTGCGGAAATTGTGTTAACATTGAGAATGGTCGTAGGGAGATGGGATGGGTGTTTACTGATTTTGGTAAGTGGATTGGAGTAAACCATTAAAGTTGGGAAGAGTAGGTAGAAGAGTTGTCTAAGTTTAGGTGGTACTTTGGATCGACGAAAGATCGTCTATCCGGTGAAGGGAGAGAGAAGGTCAAAACATTAAGGTTAGAACCAGTGTAATACTAAAGGGATCGGGAATCGGTGTATTAACCAATAATAAGTGTCTTGTGAAAGGGTGATTTGGGCTTCACCCCATCATAGTTCCTAATGCCCTTTGAGAGCCCTTCACGGGTATGCCGGGGCAGTCCTGAGCTAACATAAACAGTAGGCAAAATAAACTGCATAAGTAACTAGCATAACTGGGGATTCACTTTCTCTCACCTCGATGTCTCGGGATGTTAGGTTGGGTCACTCGGGCTTGTAGGCTCGGTGGATTTTGTGATGGTTAGGTTGGCCAGGCGAGCTTTTGGCTCGGTTGTTGATTGTGAAGGACGGGATGGTCCAGGGAGCTTTGACTCGGTAGATGATACATATGGTTCCATGTGCATAAAGCATAATGTGGTGGGTCTTCAGTATTGGAGGGTCGATGTACCAACGCCAATACTTTCACTCGGCAAGTGTTGTTTTGCACTTCACCAAATTAAGTCCGGTGCACCAGCCGGCAAGAGTATATAGGAGCTCCGCTTAGTGCACCAGCATCGAGGCGTACTATAGGTCTGACTGGTAGTGCAATTACCAGTTTAGATGTGGGCGAGGCCAAACCCAGCGCTTCCATTTGCCACTACGGAGCTATCCTAGGAGGTTAGGCTCCAAAAAGGGAGAACTAAAGGTCTGTGTGCACAGAGTCAGGTGGGTGAGTTTCACTTGCATGTTCACATCATAACATATTTTAAAATCTTACCATAATCATTGCATATAACCCCTGACACCTATTGTATAAAGTGGTATGGGACGATTTATACAATACGTAAGACCCCCCCTCCCGGAAAAAAAACACATCACGAGGGGAGTCTTATCCCCAGAACAGCCATCTTGCGGTAACGCTAGCACTCAGGCTAACCTGTACCACAAGATGCATATCCTGCCGGCTATATCCAATGTAAAAAAATGCCAACCCAACCTAACATCAAATCAGAAGTCAATCCACACATATAAGTACATAGGTCCAAAATACAAACAATAAAAGAAGCAACAAGAAGCTTTTATACTATCAGAGTACTAGTAGAATTTGTACAAAGGGTAACATCAAGAGTCTCTCAAAGACTTATATAAGTCACTGACGGTAGCGATGGCACCGTCCCTTCAGGCCCTGTCGTCCTGGCCTTTTTGTCCTTCTGCATAACCTGCTACTGCTCTGTCTGCGGGGTTTCCTCCTAAAAAGGAAGACATAGCAATCGTTAGTTATAAACACTAAGTGGCTATCACATCCACTCCCCCGACGACTCCTTGCCACCGGGCGGAGAAAGAGACAAGGGTACAAAATATGTAGGTAGCATATAAGTAGAAGCAGATGGTGAATCTGTATAGTATCATGATTAAAAGAATAATGTGAGTATATCAATACTAACAACATTCTAATCCAGCAATTCTACCAAGCTATACCAATCAATCAGGCATATAAATCTACAACAGGAAAGTAACTTAACTTATAAGAATGCCCATACAAACTTATAAGTTAAGGGTAGGCTTAACAGTAGAGTAACTCATCGTATAAGAGTGCCCATACAAACTTATACGATGAGGATCGTGTGAATGTAATTTATGTAATGATATGAATGTTATGTTATGACTCACCCACGATTTCGCACAAGCAATTGCTATGTCGACACAGACTTGTAGTTCCCACTTTTCGAGCAGGTAGCTAACCTCTCAAGCGTTATTTGTCGTGGCCAGATGGTGATAGTGTAGCGGGCTTCTCCACTACTAGGCTGGCATCCACACTTCCTAACCTAGGCCTCCGTATGCCTAAATGCTAAGAACATAACAACGGAGCTCACACTCGTACTACGGCTCAGCGAGAGTCCCGGGTAGATGTGCACCGAGAACAAAGCCCTGAAATGGACTAGGTTGTGAACCAGAAGGAGCCTCGGAAGAAGCACAAGGAACAAGCCCAAACGTTCACTTGGCATGGAAGGAGCCAGTTGAATGAGCACCAAGAACCAAGCCCAACCGCCCAATGTCTAACCGTCAATTCCCGTCGGTATGAAGACTGATGAGCCCGTAGACCTGCCACACTATCCTTAACAAGGATTACGACACCACGTGTCGACTCACACCGCATGCCAATTTCAAATCTCGAGCTTAACATCACACAAGGGCCCCTCACCGACTCCCTTATCAGCACAATCGATCAAGTGCAGCAAACACTCAAGCAATAACAACCCTTCCCCATTTTCCTGCATCCAAGTATTCTATGGTTCCTTGTAAACCTTAGGTGGCAAGCTATCTAGTACGACATAACAACCCTCTCCGGTTCACTTAAGGATTTAACAACTAAATCACATTACCCTTTCACCATTAAATTTCCCAAACCATTTGTTCCTTAAATTTCTTCACACCATTTGTACAATCGTGGTTCACTAATTTCCACCAAATTATTTCATTCAAGTACGTTTCACTACGCTTGTTGTCTGATACAAATTTATCAACAAATTCCATTAATCGTTCGTTTATTATGGCATAAAGAGAATCAAGCAAACCTCAATGTTAATTTGTTACAATGTCTCTACTGAATCCAAATTCGATTCTACACAAACACAAGAATTTTAGGTGCAGGATGCTTTCTGGACAACAAATTCGATCGTACATTCCCGAGGCTACAGGAACCCGGTGATGGTGTTTAACCATTCGTTGGAAAGGTATTTCCTTAAACAACAAACTTTCGTATTCAGTCCTTCACCCAGGTCAGACCGTAACACACATGAACTCAGCCTCTAAGACTACTACATTCAGTATACAATTTCTGCACGTTTATATTATCATCCAACAATTTCGATCAGGCTTCCCTATGGATATAGACTTTGCACGAAGATGTGTAACCACTCGTTAAAACGGTATTTCCATGGGCTATGACTTTCGTTTTTATTTTAAAGCACAGAACTGGTCGTTTCATACCTGAAAATGGCCACGAAGATCACTGCGCAGAAAGCAGATTTCTGCGCGCATCTTAAGGCGGAACAAACGACATCGGTTCGTCTTCCTCCTCTAGCTGATCTTCCCAAATCACAACAAGAAATTCCTTCTCCCTTATTCACCCTCGTAAGGCCATTTTTCTTCACGAGACCATCCCCCATCATCACATTGAAGGAAGGAGAGGTTGAAGATGACTAAACCCTAGAACACAAGTCCTAGTATGGCCCTTTGCTAGAAATCATTATCTCACACATCAAGACTCTTTTGAGTCGATATCTCGCCTAGGAATAACTAGAGATCTAGCACCAAGGGAGAAGGGAGGAAGCTCACCTCGTTTTCGATAATTCCACCATTTCCATCCATGGATCTCGTCACCCTTTTGCGGCGGCATCTTCTTCAACTCGGCGGAGATGGTTCCTCACGGGATGAAGATTGCTCCAGCACCAGTCTCTCCACAAGAAACGGCTTGGAAAGAAGATAAAAACGGCCTAGGTTCCAAAAAATCTATATATATAGAACCAATACGGGTAGGGCACGCCCGTGTCCCTACCCATGTCGTGCTCAGGTGAAGTGTTGTCGACGGTAAGAGTGTCATTTGGACACAAACACGGGTGGAAACACGCCCGTGTCCACTACCCGTATCAAGCGATATGGTCGTGTTCAAGCCCGTGTTCTACCTGTGTCCTTCTCGGGAGACACGACCAGCTTCCTAAAGATATGAACACGGGTAGGGACACGCCCGTGTCTCTACTCGTGTCCTGCTCAGGAAACTCTTGGACACATTGAACATGGGTAGGGACACGCCCGAGTCTCTACCCGTGTCCTGCTTGGGACACACGACTGATGATGTCAGTTATACACATGGGTAGGGATACGCCCGTGCCTTTACCTGTGTCCACATTCACATGGGTAGGGACACGCCCGTATCACTACCCATGTCCTTCTCTGGAAACTCCACAAATTTACAACCCAGGTACCAGAGCACCACACGGGTATGGACACGCCCGTGTCACTATATGTGTCCTACTATATACTAACTTCTCTTCCCATACACAAGTGTAAGCCTAGTTGTCAGCACTCCCTGAGCCCTAATCGTCTATCCTAAATCAAAAGCGCGCACGAGGGCCCTAGCGCGAATTGGGACATTACAAATCCTATAAAAAAATAAAAGATTTTGTCCCCGAAATTAGGCTAAGGCTATGGGAAGAGGAAAGCGTGAAAATAAATAAATTAAAACATGCTTTTAAATTTTACCTGAAGGAAACAACTCCGGGTAGCGCTTTTGCATCAAGTCCACAACACCTTTACCAAAGGAACCCTCTTGCGGCGCAAAATCCTTGTCTCGTTGTCTACTATTAGGACTGGGTCTAGTCATACAGATCTATCGGTCGCTACTGCTCCATCAATGGTGGGAATATGTTGATCGGGCCGCAACAGCGCATTCCGGAGCGACGACACATGGAATATGTCATGAAGATTCTCCAGCTCTGGTTTTAACTCCAACCGGTAGGCCAAAGGGCTAATCTTTTCCAATATAGTTTAAGGCCCAACATACTTTGGGCTGAGCTTCTTCATACCACGTACCTGTGACACTCTATGCATCGGCCGGATCTTCAGGAACACTTTGTCTCCCACTTGAAATTCTACCACCCAGGGCTTTGCATTATAGTATTTAGCCTTCCGACTTTGAGCCTCAAGCATGCGGTCTCGTATTAGCCTAACCACCGCATCGGTAACATTGATGTATTTAATACCAAAAACCTTCGGGTCCTCATTTTGTACCCATGACAAGGTGGTTCTACACCTTCTTCCGTAAAGGGCTTCATGGGAAGCCATCCCGATACTGGCCTGGTGACTGTTGTTATATGAAAATTTCACCAGGGGTAAGATACTTTCCTTCGGCTCTCCTCTATCCAATACACACAGTCTCAACAGGTCCTCGAATGTTCTGATGGTTCTCTCAAACAACTTGTCCATCTGAGGATGGAATGTTGTGCTTAAGGTAAGACGTGAAACAAGGTATGCATGTACGGCCCTCCACTCCTTAGAGGTAAACCGACCATCCCGGTCAGAAACAATTGTCTTTGGAACACCGTGATACCATACTAACTGCTCCACAAAGAGGCTTACCAAACATCCACATGAGCTTCTTTCTTCAAAGGAATAAACTGGGCTACCTTCATCAGGAGGTCAACGATTACCCATACTTAATAATTCTCTGAGCGTGAGCGAGGCAAACCGTGGACTAAGTCCATGAAGATATCCTTTAAATTCCACTCGGGGATGGGCAATGACTGTAATAACCCACCGGGGCTCCTACATTCTGCCTTCACCATTTGACAGGCCTCGCAGTGCGTAACAAAATATCGGACGTCCCTCTTCATTCCCGGCCAACACATGGTCTTCCGCAGGTCAGCGTACATCTTGGCAATCCCAGGATGCATAGAATACTTGGTGCAGTGTGCCTCTCTCAGGATATCTTCCCGAATTTTACAGCCCTGGTGGATGTAAAGCCGGCCAGGGAGATGAACGAGGCCGTCTTTTAGAGAGTAATCATCAGTTTTCCCATCTTAAATTGACTTGATTGACAGGGCAAGAGCCGCATCCTTTCCTTGCTCTGCCCGGATTCGGTCTCGAATATCGCAGACTATGCTCATCGCGGTTAAGTACTCTATAGACCCTTCTGATTGTTTTTTGTATACCAGGGTGATCTCCATCTCTTCGAGCATTTGGGCTAGCTCCATTCTCATCAATCGAGACTCCGAGTTCGATTCCGGTAACTTTTTGCTCAAAGCATCAGCTACTGAATTTGTGTTTTCGTGGTGGTAGTTCAAAGTGAATTCATAATCACAAAATACTCTAACCACCTCCGCTGTCTCAAATTCTATTCCTTCTATGTATGCATGTACTTTAGATTCTTATGGTCTAAAAAGATCTCGCAGTGGACGCCGTATAGATAGTGTCTCCAAATATTCAAGGTGAACACCACCGCACCCAATTCTAGATCATGTACCGGGTAGTGTATTTCATGCTTCTTCAGGTGTCTTGAAGCATATACAATCACATGCCCGTGCTGCATCAATACCGCTCTGATCCCTTGATACAACGCGTTAGTGTAAACATAAAATCCCTCCCTCCCAGATGGAAGGGCTAGGATGGGTGCGGATGTAAGTCGGTCCTTCAGTTCCTGAAATGCAGCATCACACTTGGGTGTCCACTCATACGACAAACCTTTCTTTGTCAGTGTAGTAAGAGGAAGGGAAATCTTTAAGAACCCTTTTACAAACTTGCGATAGTACCCAGCTAGTCCAAGGAAGCTCCGCACATCGGCCGTTGACTTCAAGGGAGACCACTCCTTCATGGCACGCACCTTCATGGCACGCACCTTGGCCAGCTCATCCCATTGGGGAGCCCATATTCTGTTTGTTAAATAGAAGGATGGAATCTTGCGATTATGTATAGACTATCGGGAGCTCAACTGACTTGCGGTACGGAACACCTATCCGCTACATCAGATCGATGAGTTGTTCGACCAATTGGTAGGAGCGCATTGGTTATCCAAATTGGAATTATGTTCGGGGTATTATCAGTTGAGAATACAGGAGCAGGACATTCTGAAAACGGCCTTTCGCTAAGGGTACGGCTTGTACGAGTACAGTGTGATGTCGTTTGGGCTCACAAATGCCCCTTCAGCCTTCATGTGCAAGATGAACAAAGTGTTCGAACCTTTTCTAGATGTGTTCATCATCGTATTCATCGATGACATTTTAGTCTACCTTAAGACAGAGGAAGAGCATGTCGAACATCTGACCTTGGTACTGAAGAAGCTAAAAGAGCACTCCTTGTTTGCCAAGTTCAGCAAGTGCAAATTTTGGCTCCAAGAGATTGCCATCTTGGTCCATGTGATCAGTGGGGCTGGGTTAGCTGTGGATCCGGCCAAGGTGCGTGCCATGAAGGAGTGGTCTCCCTTGAAGTCAACGGCCGATGTGCGGAGCTTCCTTGGAAACATGCGATTATGTATAGACTATCGGCCGATGAATACGTCGATGAAAACAATGACAAAGATGTCCAAATATTGATCAAATACCTTGTTCATCAGACTCATGAAGCCGAAGGGGCATTTGTTATCCCAAACGACATTACGGTGAACTCGTACAACCCATATCTTGAACTGAAGGCTGTTTTCTTGATGTCCCCTTCTTATATTCTCAACTTCTAATACCTCGAGCGCAAGTCTAGCTTAGAAAACCAATGCACTCCCACTAGTTGATCGAACAACTCGTCGATCTGAGGTAGCGGGTAAGTGTTCTGCACCGTCAACCGATTGAGTTCCCGATAATCTATGCACGGATGCAGGGTCCCGTCCTTCTTCTTTAAGAACAATACAGGGGCTCCCCAGGGTGACGAACTGGGGCAAACAACCCTGACTCCACCAGTTCTTGTAGTTGAACTCTAAACTCCGCGAGTTCTTTTGGGGCCATTCGGTAAGGGGCCTTGGATACAGGCTTGGTACCCGGTACGAGATTAATTTGGAAGTCAACCTCTCTATGCGGGGGTAATCCTGGTAGTTTCTCAGGAAATATCTTGGGGAAGTCCCGCACCACCCGTACGTCTTTTTCGTCCAATTCTACTTCTTTCAACTTGAACCAGATCATAAAAACTTCATCCCCCATCATGTGCACTTTTACAACCTGAACGGATGATAACGTCAGACGAGGTGCGAAGTTAATACCTTGGAAGATGACGTCGGAGTCTCCATGTCTCAAATAGATCCGCTTATCTGCCTAGTCAATCCTTCCAAAGTGCCAGTCCAACCACGTCATGCCCAGAATGATGTCAAATTCCGGTGTTTTCAAGACAGTGGCAGGCGTAATGAAATTCCTTCCCTCAATAAGTACCTCAAGCTTGCACTTAGCGGTTTCAACCATATCCGAGTCGTCCGGAAGGCGCACTAGCCGGGCTATTCCGGTAAAATATTGCACACCCCCCATGTCCTTAATAAAATCCTCGGAAACAAAGGAGTGTGAGGCACCGGTATCGAAAAGCGTATAGGCAGTCTTTCCGCCAATTATCACGGTGCCTAAGTACCAATAATTAAAACTTATTGCTAGATAGCTAGTATGTCGTAAGCAACTTTAGTTTAACATAGAAAACATGAAAGCTTACTGCACGTACCTACAATAACATTCTTGGGATTCCATTCTTGCGACATGTCTAGCGCGTACACTTGATCCCGGGCAGGGACGAGGTTACCTCCTCACGGTCCTCGTCCTCGACCACTCAAGAAACCCCGCCCTCGAGGGGCCACCGGAGGGAGAGCGAGAGGGGAATTCCCAAACAATTTCGGGCAAAAGCGTCTAATGTGACCCGGTTGGTTGCATTCAAAACATACCAGCCCAGGACGCCTCTCGAGTTGCTGAATTTGTTGAGGCAGTGGCGATGGGGGCAACGCGGGAATTTGCGGAACCGGATGCTCCACCCTATAGTTTCGGTGGACACGCCCTCCACCTCCTTGATATCCTCTTCCTCTTCTAAAGTCCTTTCTCCTTCTATTTCTCGGGCCCGCTTCCATGACGCCCTCTATAGGTCTCTTACCACTACCCAAGTGGTCCGTCTCCAATCTTTTTTCCATATCGATGATCTCTGCCAAGCTAGCATCCTCTATAAACAAAAGGGACTGCCTTAGGGGGTATTGCAACCCTTTGTAGAAATGCTTGGCATAACCTCTATCATCCAACTCATATGAGTCCGTGAACCTTGCGAGATGTTGGAACTCCCGTTGGTATTCCGTAACCGTCTTCGATCCTTGTTACAGTAGAAGGAACCTCTCCTATGGTTCATCTCGAGCGGATGAAGGAATGAAGTTCTCAAAGAAAACATCTGATAACTCGCTCCAACTTATCTCTGTATAGACTCGGCCTTAGAAGGTGGATCCCATGAGTGATTTAAACCACCTCTTAGCATATAACTCCAAGGTAGACACCGCCAGTGACACAGCCATGTTGGCTGGACAACGGATACCAGCCAACAACTCCTATACTGTGTCAAGCCATTCTTCCAAGCATACGGCTGACTCCGTCCCAAGGTAAGTGGGAGGGGAGAGAGCCCGGAAGGCGCTCAGCCAGTTAGTGCCCGGAGCCTGTTGTAGCACCGGAGGCTGCTGTGCCCTAAAAGCATCCAAGATGGCGGTGAGCGTCTGCCCCAACTCGGACTGTTGGAACTGAGTGGGTATGGAAGGGGCAGGAATGCCCCCCAACGGCTCAACACGCACTGGAATCTATACGAAGAATGCAAACTTACGGTCAGGTTGGCTAATCTTAAGGTCAGAGTAGTACAAACTTAGTGTGAATTACATATGGGCACACCATTGCTTCTTCTAAGTCAGTTTGTCCCCAAACTGACCAGTCGAACGGGAGTGGCCCATTATTGAATGACTTCTTTAGGTGAGGATCGTGGCAAACTGATACCATTTGTAAGACCCCCCTCCCAGAACACAAGACACGGCACGAGAGGTGTCTTATGCCCAGAACAACCGCCTTGGTGTAGCACTAACACTCGAGCTCGCCTGTACCACAAGACGCCTATTCAGCCGGCTACAACCAATATCAATATATATATTGTAACATCCCATTTTCGGCAAACCCCTAGGAGTCGGTTGGTCGTGACAGAACCCTAGGAAGCCCAAAAATTGAAATAAATCGACCAAGATTTCGGGTCACAGGTTGGTCACGCCCGTGACCGACCCGTCACGCCCGTGACCGACCCGTCACGCCCGTGACCTAGGGCGTGACTCCTTCGACGATCGTCGATCTCAGGGAGACGATCGTCGGGCGCAGAATTTTCAACCCGGCCCTGTCACGCCCGTGACCAAGGTGTCACGCCCATGACCTAGGGCGTGACCACCCTTCGACGACCGTCGATCTCAGTTCGATGGTCGTCGACCTCAGAATTTTCCATTCGGGCATGTCATGCCCGTGACCCAGGTGTCACGCCCGTGACCAAGGGCTTGACCCCCCCTTCGGTGATCGTTGATCTCAGCGCGACGATCGCCGAGCGCGGAATTTGCCTCATGACCCTGTCACGCCCGTGACAAAGGTGTCACCCCCGTGACTTAGGGCGTGACCACCCTTCGACGACCGTCGATCTCAGTTCGATGGTCGTCGACCTCAGAATTTGCCATTCGGGCATGTCACGCCCGTGACCAAGGTGTCACGCCCGTGACCTAGGGTGTGACCACCCTTCGACGACCGTCGATCTCAGTTCGACGATCGTCGACCTCAGAATTTGCCATTCGGACATATCACGCCCGTGACCCAGGTGTCACGCCCGTGACCAAGGGCGTGACCCCCCCCTTAGGTGATCGTTGATCTCAGTGCGACGGTCGCCGAGCATGGAATTTGCATCATGACCCTGTCATGCCCGTGACCAAGGTGTCACGCCCGTGACTTAGGGCGTGACCACCCTTCGACGACCGTCGATCTCAGTTCGACGGTCGTCGACCTCAGAATTTGCCATTCGGGCATGTCACGCCCGTGACCAAGGTGTCACGCCCGTGACCTAGGGCATGACCACCCTTCGATGACCGTCGATCTCAGTTCGATGATCGTCAACCCCAGAATTGGCCACCCGGGCCTGTCAAGCCCGTGACCTATGTGTCACGCCCGTGACATTGACCGAAACGACGGTTCAGGCCTGAAATTATTCTAACACGCGTGGTAATAAGTGCTGGTGTGGGAAGTTACACCAGGAGTAATTACGGGCCATTTTTCCTTCTGTAATTTTATAATAAAGGAGAAAGTGCTGGTCCAATAGGAATCGCCACCTGGCAAACACCTATTCATCTTCCACCATTTCTTATCCCTTCACTGTAACCGAAAAGTTATTAAGAGGAGCCTTCATGACCATTAAGGCTTTACCCTTTCGCCTCCCCACTTAATGACTTATAAAAGACCCCTTAGAGCAAGATGAGAAGGTTACACTCTTGACCAAACGGACTCAGATCTTTGTACCTTGCTGCAGGAGAAGTTCAGCAACGCCACCACCGCGCCATAGCACCCCGTCGTTCATCTCGCCTCCAAACCGCGAACAAGGTCCTCCTCTGCTTGTTCTTTCATGGGTAGATCTTAGGATTCTTAGAAAGGAAGTTCGTGCTCAACGGAGTCGGACCTATCTCTCATTTTCGTGGAAAACCATGAAAAATGTATTTTTGAGTTCGCCGGAAACCGCCACCTCCGGCGGCCATACCACCGCCGACCGCTAGCCATCGCATCAACGGAGGTGGTGGTGGTGGCTGGCCAGGGAAGTGACCGGGCGACCGGTGACGGATCGCAAAGAGCTACAGGAAATAAGAGTTTCTGTGTTCTTGTTTTCGGGTTCTATAGAAGATGAACAGTAAAAGCTGTTTATAATATATAAATTATATAAATAATTTATAAGGAAAATATACCTAGATGAGCACATTTTGATGCTGCAAAACAAGGCACATAGAGGCAGTTTTAGGAAAAATGACCAGTCACAAATGTTGTAGCCCTTTGAGTCTAGATTAATTTAAAATTGATTTCAACTGGTTTGGGTAAGCGGTTTGACGGCAGAACCCGTTTTAGTGGGGGCTGTACCTAGTGTTGGGCAGAATTTAAAATGGATGCCCACTCTTCGTCCCTGGTCCAAATGACTTGAAATTTGGGCAGGTGGTTAAACATAGCTATACCTAAAGGCAGACCAAAAATGGGAATTTTTGGAGATACTTTGCCTAAAGTTTTTGTTTTAATTTAATTAAGTTAGAGAAATTTATTTGAGTGGTCAAATTACCTCCAAACCCTCCCAAATTTTGGTGAGTGGTCCCTGGCTATAAAACCTAGATCTGTACAAAATTCCAACTAGTTTGGAGGAGTTTTGGGTAGGAAATCTTCTACCCTTAACTAGGCATTAGTGAGACATCTTTTAGTAAAAAGTGCACTGAGAGTTTGGAAAGGTCAAATCACCTCAACAGAGGCTGATATTCTGACCTCTGACTTAGAAGGGTGTTATAACCTGCTTGGAGATAAACGGTGATGTTTAGGGTTGATTTACCCTAGGATCCAAGCTCAAACCCTAAATGAAGGGTTTTGAGGGTTGTGAAGGACATGGGGGCAATTGCTCTTGTATTGCCTTGAAACTCTGCAGAGTTGATACTAGCACGATAATAATCGTCTGGATGGAACCTTGGAGAATTTGTAGACAAGTAGATGCCTCAAAACCTTAATCTTAGCTTTAGGTTAAAATACTAATTAAGCACCTTCCATCACTAATAATTATCTAAAGGCTGTGAAACTCGGGTAGAGTTAGTTTTGATGTGGGTAGAGTTTATAGAAATTTTACTGGAATTTTATGATGTTTATTTCCATCACTTCGTTTGTAAAGTTGATTTTAACCCCTATTGATGTTTTGATTATTTGTACCTTTCTGTTCAAGAGAATCTCATGAAATCTTGGAAATATATATTTTAGGACAGAATGATTACCCCTGAATTTTTATATAATTTTTAGTTGAGTACATCCAGTACTTCCTTCACAAAAGTTAAAAAGGGGTTCTATGCTTGAAAAATTATTTAGGGATGATTTTATTACTGAAAAAATATGAAACTGGGCCAGTGCTAATTTTAGGCCTTTATCTACATGTCATAAATTATTTATAATTTTTGGAAGAATATTCCCTTTACTTGGTTCATAAATAATGGGAGATAGTAATTATTGCTAAAATAGTTTTAGTGCCCTTTTGATGATAGAAAAATTATGATACTTTGGATTTACCCTATTGAGATAACTGATGCGCGTAAAATACGGCAAGCGTACCGGTCGCTCAAGTAATAAAGTTGGGAATGAATCCCCGGATGTCGGTCTCTTGAGGAATGCAATTGGCGTCGAACGATTTAGACTCTGAAACTATCGTTATGAGAGTTAATTGAAATAAACAGAAAAAGAAAGGGGCTTTGGTTGGTGGTCTTACGACCGATTACACTAATTAAACTATGCGGGTCGCAATCACCGCTTCTCAAGGCGAGATGGATGTAGCGGCCGCGATGCCGTACTTCGATTGGCGAGTGGACGGAAATCTAGCGAGTGAGGTGATTAGTGCGGAGCAAGCTTGAGTGAAACTAATGTGTGGAGTGGAGTGAGATGGAGCGAGGCGCATCGAAGAATAAATCTCAAGAGCAAGATGAAATACAACTAATAACAAAAATGCTAGAAGTTGATGTCCATTACAAGCACATGCATTTCATACAACAAGAGAAAGAGAGAAATGCACAACCAAGAGATTGAAGATCCACCGCGGTTGTTGGCCGGAGGTGCGGGTTGTCAATCCGCTTCCAAGCGCAGTCCGAGGAGGGCTTCCGGTACCACCGAGCTGTCACCTCGAGGGCCTGTAACTCCGTTCTCTAGGGGTGCTTCGTCTTCTTCCTTGGTGGAAAGCTCGGAGAAGAATGCTTCAATGGCGGGAGGATCGCCGGAGGCTGCGAAATGCTTCGGAATCACCGGAGAAGGTCCTCCCGTTGGTATGGATGAAGGTGGAGGTGAATGGGACTTGCTGGAGGGCGAAACGGCGGACCGGCGAAGGTTCCGTAACAATCGTCCCGCCCTAATTCGCGGAACAGCGTATTTATAGCTTGCAGAATAAATAGCGCGCACGACCACTGGCGCACGACCAGTGATCGTGCGCGACCAAGGTCAGCGCCCGTGCGTGAGCAACCTGCAGACCTGCATCAGAAAATCAGTAGTCGCGCACGATCTGCAGCGCACGATCAGTGATCGTGCGAGGCAAGGCTGATGATCGTGCGGAAATAGCCAGACAGACTTTTGCAAAATGGATATGACTGCGCACGATCGGCGGCGCACGAGCAGTGGTCGTGCGCGGTATGGCAGTGATCGTGCGGAGGGTTCAAGACAGAGTTTCACAAATGAGACCGGGCTGCGCACGATCAGTGATCGTGCGCCAGGAGGTCGATGGTCGTGCGTGGGTAAAAACGCACGACCACTGACTCCTTTGCCAAAAATAGTGAAACGCCTATCCCGAATGCCCTCACGATCCCCGAACCTGCAGGACAACTGCACGGGACATCGATCGTGGCAATAATAGCAACAATAATCAAGATGAAAATGCACACATCACAATTAGGCTAAAAGGATGCACCAGGCGTGTAATGCCGGAGCTAACCAAAAGGAGTACTAATGGCGCTAAATAGTGTGTACAGACATGGAAATAGGCCTAGATGAGTCCAAAATATAGTATAAAATAGGGACTCATCACACCCCCAAACTTAACCATTTGCACGTCCCGGGCAAATAATCACGTTGTGGGCTCTAAAACGGCTAGCTGACGTAGTAATTACAACCTACAGTAGGACGAGAAATCGAGAAGCTCAAATGCGTAAAAAAATATAATAGAAAGAGTTTCTAATCATGCAATGCAATTTATAATTTTCGAAAAACGTAAATAGATACTGTCACTACTCAAAGAATGAATTCCGGAGAATCGCACGGTCATGGGAAGGCAGAAAGTAGGCAAGTCGGATGGCGAGGTATTGCCAAAGACCGGGGCTCATGATCACCTCCAAAGGAATCCACCAATGTCGGGGGCCATATGCTTGCCCGTTCGCACTTTCTCCACGATGCGGGTTTGACTCGAGCGTAAATCCGTAGGACTTGAGGTGAAGAGTGGGGCTTGGGTGTAGATGTAGGTATGGATGGACAAGATGAAGACGAAGGCTACGCACAACCCAACGGAGCTCGCACACATCAGAATTCTCGCTAACAACATGAATGCGAGTGCACCACACCCCCAAACTTAGCTTTTACAACATGAGTGGGTGCACCGCCTACCATAAAACAAATTTCTCAATTTCAGATTTTTTCATTTATACTTTTTCTTTTCTCTTTTCTTTTCTTGGTCACATTTTTCTTTTCTCTTTTCTTTTCTCAATAATTCAGCATTTATAAACTTTGCGGCATATCCACACGTTCACAAAATCCGCCCATCACAACAACCCAACGAGAAATTAACGAAACAAGAGCTCAATGCGGGTGTGCGACTAGGAGTGGCTTGAGGCTTTGGTGACTTGCATGTGGAGCTGATCAAAAGGGAAGGTAGGCTCAACGGGGCTAGCGAGGGCTATGTTAGGACGGGTGCAAGGATCAACCGGGCCAAAATGATGGCCTACGTCACGCTCACGCTCGACTAACCGGGCACCAATGCTTCGAAAGTCGCTTGGGGCAAGTTCTTAGCCACCGAGAAAAGTGATCCGTCCTCCCGACTCGAGCAAAACAAAGCCAGCGACGCTTACACACATGCCTACACTACCGCGAGATCACTCCGGATTCAGAAGTTGAGTAGGACAGACAGTATTTACGAATATAGAAAAATATAAAATGCAAGCATGAGAAGAAACTAGCTCTATACAATTCCTACACAACGTGAGCACTCGATTAGGAGCACTGCACGAGTTTCGAACTACTGTACGACAAAATCCTACGTCAGCACCACAATCTTAAAACTTACACAACATAAGTACTCAACCCGAGCCGCGCGCGTGGTAAGAGTGCGCGCTCATGTGGGTGCAAATGTGTGCGCACAGCAGGAGTCTACAAACATGAAGCATAAATAAATCTACGGTGTGCGAATGAAATGTGCTCGTGAGTGCATAGGCGGCTCTTCCCCCCAAACTTGAATGAAAACAAGATCAACATGCAAAATAGCACTAGAATAAAGTCTACAGGGAAGAGTGTACCTATGCTCCGCAGAGGGAGCATACCGGAAGATGGCGTTATGAGTTGATGGAGTTGCTGCGCCGCACCAAAGAGAAGCTGAACCTGCGATTTGGGCCAAAGACAAGAAAATACAAAAATAGAAAATTAGAAAAAGAAAGGGGACCGAATGGTCCGAGCATGGGTTGTCTCCCGGATAGCCCTTTTGTTTACCATCCTTAAGGTGGACCAAATACCTGTTTTAGCAGTTTATAAATAATGTTCGTGCAGAAAAAGAAAATAAAAGTGCAAGAATATAAAACACAGAATAATGTCTAAGCAGAGCGACGAAAAAGCAATCAACTCGGCGCCGATTTGGGGCGAGTCTCTCGGTGGAGTGCGAGGGGGGAGCAGAATTTTTCATGGAATCATGAGGGAGGGATTTCCCCTTGCTCAGCTTATACGCTTCCTCGCGCCGGAAGGTGGAATAACGCTTATCGCGTAGGCGCTTAGCCTCCTTCATCTTCTCCACCGTGGGAGACTTCCACGCAGATTTTTCCACAGTTTTCGCAGATTTTGAAATCAATGGCGTCATGTCCGGCACCGCGACGGCGACCGGATCGGCCCAAGCAACATTACGCCTAACACAGTCATTAGAATTATTACAAACTGAATTGTTCAGGGATTTCTCCCGAATAAAACTACTAATGTCATTGTCTTCAGTCGCTTTTGGGGGACATGGAACAATCGCCGTGTCTTCCACTGACTCGATCTCCTTCACGGTCACTACCACTTGCTCTACATCGGTCTTCTCGGGAGGTGCTTCCTTGATCATTTCGTCCAAACGGGCGGCGTTCAAAACTTGAAGTCCCAAATTTTCCTTGGATCCTGCATTTCTTAGCAAAACAATTTTTTGAATGTTGGAGGGGTGTGCGGAAATATCATCGATGGCGGACGCATCGGTCGGCCAGATGACACATCCTTTGGAAAAATCCAAGGATGCGCCACTGGCCGTCAGGAATGGGACCCCAAGTATTGGAATGGAGTCGTTTTCTTTAGGTCCCATAACCTGAAAATCAGTAGTAAAATGTTTTCCATTCACCTCGATCTCAACTTTCCTCACACCGCCTTCGGTAGCAACTACATCTCCATTAGCTAAAATGAGTGACTTCCGGTCATCGGTGTTAATTTGTAATTGCATCTTCTCAACATCCTGCAGAGTGAGGATGTTGCTCGATGCTCCGGAATCACAAAGTGCGGTCGTTTTCACATCATTGATCATACAATTTATCACGAGTTCGTTGTTGTTCCCTAGCCTTTCCTCTCCCAAGCTTTTCCCTTGTTCATGGGGATTTCTTTCTGTGTTGCTTGGGAGGGTGCCGTGAGTACGCTCGGAGACCATTTGAGCCAATTGGCCCAACTGCGCCTCAAGCTTACGCATAGAAGCGGCTTGGTTAGTCATATTAGTATGGGACACTTCAACAAATTTCTCAAACATTTCAGCCAAAGAGTTGGTTTTCACAGCGGGAGGGCCTTGGGTGTAATTCGGGTGTGGCGGCCGCGGTTGGCTTCCGGAGGCGGCGGCATCATTTTGATGCTGCCCCGGTTGCCATCGTTGGCCTGGCGCGTTTTGATTCCACGAAAAGTTCGGGTGATTTCTCGCACCCGGATTATACGCATTTCCATACGGCGCACCCCTGTTTTGATTAGCAATAAAATTAACTGTTTCATTAGATAAGGCGGGATCATATGTTACCTCCGGTCCAGGGCACTCGAAGCTGTGATGATCGGATCCTCCGCATCCTTGACATGAGATGGCCAACACCGGAGCAGCAGCAGCGGGCCTTGATGCTTCCACAGCAAAGATTCCACTTGTCCCACGGGGGGTATTCCTTCCCGCAGTCCAAAAGGCGCTGTGCGCGGCGGTGTCCTGCAGAACTCTCAAAGCATCCTCAGGAGCAAGGTTCATAATTGTTCCACCAGAGGCGGCATCAATCATGGCGCGGTGCTGAGGCTCGATGGAGAAGTAGAAGCTCTCCACGAGATTCCACGTTTGGAAACCGTGATTTGGGCACTTCCGCAGCAATTCATTAAAGCGCTCCCACACCTCCGCTAAGCTTTCTTGGTCGTTTTGCCTGAAATTGGCGATGGCACGTCGCATGCTCACAATACGGTCGACTGGATGAAATTTGGCTAAGAACTTCGTGGTGAGAGCATCCCAAGTTGTGGCGGTTCCAGGAGGAAGGGAATGAAGCCATGACTTGGCTTTGTCACGTAGAGAGAAGGGAAACAGACGGAGCTTGACCGTGTCATCGGCGATCCCAGCATAGCGGAACGTGGCGCAGATTTCCGAAAAATCCGCCAAATGAAGATGGGCATCCTCAGTGGCCATTCCGGAAAACTGCGCATTGTTCCGGATGATGTTTAGAATTGCCGGCTTGATCTCGAACTGCTGGTTTGTGATCGCCGGTCCGAACCCAGGATATATGCTCCCCACAGTGGGAGTGGTGTAGTCTCTCATGGTTCGGACATGCGGCGGGTTTACCTCGTTCTCATCCCCGTTCCGGTTGTCATTGAGATTACCTCCAACATGCACTCCGTTGTCATTGTTCAAAAGATCTCCCATTCGGACTGGATTAATAGCAGCGGCACGTCTTTGCGCACGAAGAGTTCGCTCGATCTCAGGACCGTAAGCAACGAGATCTCTCGCGGCACGTCCCTGCATCCACTGAAACAACAAGACAAAAGAAAAAAAAAATCAAAGAGCACTAACTCTTATAACAATACTTCCAGAATCATAATCGTTCAACAGTTGCATTCCCCGGCAACGGCGCCAAAAACTTGATGCGCGTAAAATACGGCAAGCGTACCGGTCGCTCAAGTAATAAAGTTGGGAATGAATCCCCGGATGTCGGTCTCTTGAGGAATGCAATTGGCGTCGAACGATTTAGACTCTGAAACTATCGTTATGAGAGTTAATTGAAATAAACAGAAAAAGAAAGGGGCTTTGGTTGGTGGTCTTACGACCGATTACACTAATTAAACTATGCGGGTCGCAATCACCGCTTCTCAAGGCGAGATGGATGTAGCGGCCGCGATGTCGTACTTCGATTGGCGAGTGGACGGAAATCTAGCGAGTGAGGTGATTAGTGCGGAGCAAGCTTGAGTGAAACTAATGTGTGGAGTGGAGTGAGATGGAGCGAGGCGCATCGAAGAATAAATCTCAAGAGCAAGATGAAATACAACTAATAACAAAAATGCTAGAAGTTGATGTCCATTACAAGCACAAGCATTTCATACAACAAGAGAAAGAGAGAAAATGCACAACCAAGAGATTGAAGATCCACCGCGGTTGTTGGCCGGAGGTGCGGGTTGTCAATCCGCTTCCAAGCGCAGTCCGAGGAGGGCTTCCGGTACCACCGAGCTGTCACCTCGAGGGCCTGTAACTCCGTTCTCTAGGGGTGCTTCGTCTTCTTCCTTGGTGGAAAGCTCGGAGAAGAATGCTTCAATGGCCGGGAGGATCGCCGGAGGCTGCGAAATGCTTCGGAATCACCGGAGAAGGTCCTCCCGTTGGTATGGATGAAGGTGGAGGTGAATGGGACTTGCTGGAGGGCGAAACGGCGGACCGGCGAAGGTTCCGTAACAATCGTCCCGCCCTAATTTGCGGAACAGCGTATTTATAGCTTGCAGAATAAATAGCGCGCACGACCACTGGCGCACGACCAGTGATCGTGCGCGACCAAGGTCAGCGCCCGTGCGTGAGCAACCTGCAGACCTGCATCAGAAAATCAGTAGTCGCGCACGATCAGCAGCGCACGATCAGTGATCGTGCGAGGCAAGGCTGATGATCGTGCGGAAATAGCCAGACAGACTTTTGCAAAATGGATATGACTGCGCACGATCGGCGGCGCACGAGCAGTGGTCGTGCGCGGTATGGCAGTGATCGTGCGGAGGGTTCAAGACAGAGTTTCACAAATGAGACCGGGCTGCGCACGATCAGTGATCGTGCGCCAGGAGGTCGATGGTCGTGCGTGGGTAAAAACGCACGACCACTGACTCCTTTGCCAAAATAGTGAAACGCCTATCCCGAATGCCCTCACGATCCCCGAACCTGCAGGACAACTGCACGGGACATCGATCGTGGCAATAATAGCAACAATAATCAAGATGAAAATGCACACATCACAATTAGGCTAAAAGGGTGCACCAGGCGTGTAATGCCGGAGCTAACCAAAAGGAGTACTAATGGCGCTAAATAGTGTGTACAGACATGGAAATAGGCCTAGATGAGTCCAAAATATAGTATAAAATAGGGACTCATCAATAACCTACTAATTATTATAAAATTTGTTGGACATCTTGCATGAGAACTTAGGGTAGTTCATGTTCAAACTGGTAGCGCTTGGGATTTTTGGAAAAATTAATTATATGTCAGATAAATTAGGAAAATTACCACATTCTCGATTTAGGCCATTTATATCCTGATAAGTCTCCAGTAAATAATTAAGGGCATTTGGATTAGTTTGGGATCGTTGCATAACCAGTTCGTCTTATAGTCTAGGTCGGTCTGCATACAGCAAATTTGTGAATTGCAATAGGACATGATCCGAGAAAGTCATTGGAGTTAATCATTTTGTCTGGGTGGACAATTGTGGAGGAAATCACAATAGGAAGATATGAAGAGTAGAGAGAAGTAGTGGTAGCTAGAGATAAGAGGTGCTCGGGTACGACGAAAGATCGTCCACCCCGGTGGGAATGGAAGAGTCTTAATACTCTAGGGTTAGATCTAAAGTAACTAAAAGAGGATCGGGTTAAGGGAGATCAACCAATAACAATAAGTGCCTTGCGAAAGGGAACTTCGGGCCGTAATGTCGCCGTCTTGGTTCCTAGTGCCCCTTGAGAGCCCTTCACGGGGTATGCCGGGGGCAGTCCTAGGCTAACGTAAACTGTAATAACAAACCGACAAGAGTAACTTAGTAACTAGGGCTGCACCTTTCACAAACACTGTTGGCACAGGAAGATTGATGAGAGCTTCGGCTCGGTAGGTTAGGAGACGGACGGGATGGTCCGGGGAGCTTCGGCTCGGTTGGTTTGGAGAGGGATGTTTTGGTCCGGGGAGCTTCGGCTCGGCTTTTGTGTGTTTACGATTAAACTTGCATGTGCATTAAAAGGAATGAAAATTAAGGTGGTGGGTCTTCGGTATTGGAGGGTCGATGAACCGATGCCAATACGCTGACTCGGCAAGTGTGGTTAGCACTTTGCCAACAGAAGTCCGGTGCGCCAGCCGGCAAGAGTACGCAGGCGTCCGCTTAGTGCACCAACCGTTGAGGCATACGATAGGTCTGACCGGTAGTGCTTTACTGGTTTAGAGGTGGGCGAGGCCCAACCCACCGCTTTCGTCTGCCACTACGGAGGTATCCTGGGAGGTAACGGCTCCTAATTGGGGAACTAAAGGTCTGTGTGCACAGAGTCGGGTGTGTGAGTTGCACTTGCATGTTTCATCATACCCACTTACATGTCATAGCATAATCGATTCATTTAACCCTGACACCTAAAGTATAAGTGGTATGAGATGCTTATACGTTAGGACCTGCAAAACGACCCCTTGGTCTATAAGCTTGTGTGGGCAAGTTTATAAATCAAAGGTTAATTTCAATATATATACAGGCTGTTGTTTGATAACCGACACCCCAACATATAAGTGGTATGGGACACTCTATACGATGGGAGCCTTGCAGAAGATCTCTTGGCTTATGCGCTTTCGCACATAAGTTAAAGTTACCTTTCTTACTTTCTGTTTCTGTCATATTATTATAGAATTGCTAGATTAGTTCCGCTGCCATTTGTTTCTTGATTAAATCTCCACCTTCATGTCCTTCCCTTTCTTCCTCTCCGCTCGGTACTTAGGAGCCATGGGGGAAGGGGTAGGGGATGATAGGGCTTATTCTTTATGACTAACGGTTTTCAAACCGCATCATTTAGGGGATCGTGGAGCCCAGCATGGAGGAGCGGCCCCAGAGACCGGTGCGCTTGGAGATGGGGCAGTCTAGCTCTGGAGTTCATACAGCCGGGACCGTGAGTCTCGACCCTGAGTAGTTTCTGTTTTAGCTTCCGCATGAGAGATTGTAGTGAGGACATGATGTATCGGGCATAAGCCCACATTTATAGTACTCTAATTATTGTTATTCTGTGGACACTCCCTTCGTGGAGATTTTATTTTATATATGTGATTTACTTTCAGTGGACTTGCTCTTACTTCAATTATTGTGCTACCTTTCTGTGATCGAATTGGCCGGCAGAATCGGCGCCTTGTGGTGATGACCCTTCAGGACATGAAGGTGTCACCGCAAAGCGGCGACTCTGGGCCTAAGACCCCGGGTTTTAAAAAGAAAAAAGGGGGTCTTACAAGTGGAATCAGAGGAAAACATCGATCAGAAGAAAGTAGCAGTCCACAAACCCTGGGTCACCCCCGCGCGAGTTTAGTTTGGGCACAAACTAAGCAGCGGAAGCAGTGGTGTGCCCATATGGGGATCGCATATAAATTGTCCACCTTTATGTAATATTTGACATTTTCTCAGTATATGTTTTTGTTACGCAGCCTCCAGCACAGCCTACGCCACAAGGTGGAGTTCAACAGGCTCAGGATGTTGCACCACCCCCACCGGTCCCCACTCCATTCCTTCAGTCAGATATGGGACAGACTCTGACTTCCATCCTAGAGGCTTTCAGGGCCCAGCAGGTTCCGGTCTCGCAGCCAAATCCGGGGACCAACTGGCTGAGCATCTTCCGGGGTCCTTCTCCCCCGTCCTATTTGGGGACAGAGTCGGCAGTTCGGACGGAAGAGTGGCTGGATATCATGTACGAGATGCTGACCGGGATACGGTGTCCCTGGGAGGAGAGGGTGGCTCTGGTTGTCTCTTGCCTGGAGTCCCATGCAAAGAGGTGGTGGAAGACGCTGTTGGACACGACATTTGCCGATAGGGATGTTGCGGAGGTTACCTGGGAAGAGTTCAGGGAAGCACTGCTGGAGCATTTCGTTCCGCAGTCGGCCAGGGATGAGTTGGAGGAGCGGTTCTTACAACTGAAGCAGGGCACCCGGACCGTGGTGGAGTACCATCGAGAGTTCGACCATCTGTCTCGATACGCAGATTCTTACCAGCTGGACGAAGCAGGGTATATCAGGAGGTTCTATAAGGGCCTGCGGGAGGACTTGAGGGAGGCTTTGTTGTTTGTATCTGATGGGCCTATCTCCCGGATTTTGGAGATGGCAAAAAGGATTGAGGCAGATTGGCACGCCACCCGGGGCCGGAAGCGGCCAGCAGAGGATCAGGGACAGAGAGGTAGAAATAACCAGCGGCGAGGTGCTGTACCAGAGGGGAGGAGGACAGAGGACCAGCCTCGTCAGGACGTGAGGCAGGAGCCGAGGGAACAGGCGATATTGGCCCCTCAACCTCTTCGGAAGCAGGAGATGCCGAGACCTGGGGGAATGGCGTATCCCCCACCAGAGTGCTTCCTTTGTCATCAGATTGGGCACATTCGGAGGAACTGCCCCCATGAGGCGGGCACCACCTCCAGCACCATAGGGCGGCCCACCAGCTCAGCATTACGGAGGCCGAGGACGCAGCCGCGGTCGTGGATACCAGGGGGGAGATCGTAGACAGGAAAGGGAGCAGGTATATGCCTTGGACGTTGCGCAGCCTCTAAATCTGGAGCAGGTCATAGCAGGTACGCTGCAATGCTTCTTTATTTTCATAGAATTTCCCTTTAAATAGTTAAAACTTTGAATCGCACTAGATAGATTAGCAATGAAAGTAAAACTCACTATAGAACCCTAAGACATCTAATCACACCAGGTATAGTCTTCATTAGTGGCAAGCCGGCCCGCACGCTGTTCGATACTGGAGCTACTCACTCGTTTGTGTCGGAGACGTTCCTAGAAGGACTGGAAGGCGTGGAGCGATTCACAGGCTCGAGGATGAGGGTGCGACTACCGGATGGATCTGAGCTCCTTACCACGGATCACTGTAATATGGAGGCAGAAATTGGCGGAAAGGCGTTCGAGGCTCCAACGACGAATTTGAAGCTGACGGACTACGACCTGATCCTGGGCATGGTATGGCTGCACTGGAACCATGCCCAGATTGACTGCCAGGCGAAGAGGATCACCGTGAGACACGGGGACTCTTTCATTATCATTGAAGGTATAAGACCTGTCTCTCGTATACTCTTATCTTCGGTACAGGCCGTTAAGGCCCATCTGCAGGGAGAGGAGGTCTATCAGATTCTATCTGAGATGGCGGAAGTTAAGGAGTCTGTGACAAGACATCCCGGTGGTGCGAGATTTCGCTGACATCTTTCCAGAGAAATTGCCAGGACTACCTCCACACCGAGAGCAGGACTTTCAGATACAGCTTGTGCCGAGGGCCAAGCCGGCATCTAGGGCCCCTTATCGGATGGCCCCAAAGGAGTTGGCAGAGTTTAGGACTCAGTTGCAGGAATTGGTTGAGGCAGGATTTGTTAGACCGAGTTCCTCGCCATGGGGAGCCCCGGTCCTATTCGTGAAGAAGAAGGATGGGACACTTCGCCTGTGTATCGATTATCGAGCACTAAACAGGCTGATCGTCTTGAATACCTACCCACTCCCACGGATAGACGAATTGTTCGACCAGCTGGAGGGAGCCCATAATTTCTCGAAGCTGGACTTGAGGTCAGGATACTACCAGCTACGGATCCAGGAGGAGGATATCCCGAAGACGGCCTTCAGTAGCAGATATGGCCTGTATGAGTTCACCGTGATGCCCTTCGGGCTCACGAATGCTCCGTCGGCGTTCATGAGTCTCATGAACCGGGTTTTCGAGGCCTACCTGGATGTGTTCGTCATAGTATTCATAGACGACATCATGATCTACTCTAGGACGGAGGAGGAGCACACTCGGCATCTGGCACTGACTTTGGAAAGGTTGCGGGAGCATCGCCTTTATGCAAAATTCAGCAAGTGTCAGTTTTGGTTGAAGGAGGTGGCTTTCCTAGGCCACATTATCAGCGGAGCCGGGTTGGCGGTGGATCCGGCAAAGATTCAGGAAGTCCTTGATTGGCCGCAGTTAAAGACAGCCACCGATGTACGAAGTTTCTTGGGACTTGCCAGGTATTACCGGAAGTTTGTGGAGGGGTTCTCTCAAATTGCCCTCCCACTCACGTCTTTGACGAAATAGGAGGCACCTTTCGTTTGGACCCCGCAGTGCCAGGCAGCTTTGCAGGAGTTGAAGGACCGACTCATCTCAGCCCCTATTCTGGCCCTTCCATCTGGAAAGGAAGGATTCCAGGTGTATACCGACGAATCATACCAGGGGATGGGAGCAGTGCTGATGCAGAACGGACACGTCATAGCATATGCCTCCCGCCAGCTGAAGACCCATGAGAAGAACTACCCAGTGCACGACCTTGAGATGGGAGAGGTCGTTTTTGCTCTGAAGGTCTGGCGCCATTATCTTTATGGAGTCCACTGCGACATCTACTCCGACCACAAGAACCTGAAATACGTGGACACACAGAAGGAGCTGAATATCAGGCAGAGGCGCTGGGTGGAGTTCTTAGCAGATTATCAGTATGAGATGCACTACCATCCAGGGAAGGCAAACGTGGTGGCCGACGCGTTGAGCCGGAGAGCTGCCACTTCCGAAGCTGGGCCCCAGGTTATGTCCATGGAGCTAGTACGGTCTTTCAGAGATATGCAGATATCCCTACTGTCCGAGGACTATCCAGAGCTGTATAAGGAGTATCTGACATCGATGGTGGCCATAGACGATATTCGGGATCGCATTCGGGACGGACAGAGGACAGATGCGTGGGCAGAGCCGATGTTCCGAGCCTTGGAGGAGGGTTCGACGGGAGATTATTCCCTGAGAGATGGACTGCTACATTTCAGAGGCAGAGTATATATACCCACAGGAGGACAGATCCGAGAGGATATTATGACGGAGGCGCATTACAGCCGGTACTCTGTGCACCGGGGGATCACAAAGATGACCGCTGATCTGAAGAAGACGATGTTTTGGCCGGGCATGAAGAAGGGCATTACGTACATCGTGACCCATTGCGAGGCGTGTCAGTTGGTGAAGGCGGAGTGCAGGAACCCCGCAGGATTATTGCAGCCACTCCCGGTGTCGGAGTGGAAGTTCGACGATATAGCTATGGATTTTATACATGGTCTTCCCCGGTCTCGGACGGGGAACGACTCGATCTGGGTGATTGCTGATCGGTTGACGAAGGTGGCCCGCTTTATACCAATCAGGAAAGATGACTCGGTGGGAGTGCTGGTACGGAAGTTTGTGGAGCAGTATGTCCGATATCATGGCGTGCCCCGGACGATAGTGTCGGACCGCGATGGACGGTTTAAATCCAGGGAGTGGCCATCAGTGCAGGCATATTTGGGCACCCGATTGACTTTTAGCACGGCCTTTCACCCTCAGACGGACGGGCAGACAGAGCGCACCAACCAGACCTTGGAGGATTTACTACGATTGCCTATATTGGACCGAGGGGAGCCGTGGGAGAAGATATTACCGTTGGTCGAGTTCTCCTATAACAATAGCTACCAGTCCAGCATCAGGATGGCGCCTTATGAAGCCTTGTATGGAAGAAAATGTAGGACCCCGCTTTCTTGGGTTCAAGACGAGGACCCGAAGGTGTTGGGATCGGATTTTGTTGAAGACACCGAGGCACAGGTGAGACTGATCAGAGTTAGGATGTTGGAGGCGCAGAGCAGACAAGCTAAGTACTATGACGCCCGACATCATCAGGTGGAGTTCCAGGTAGGGGACCGAGTGTTCTTGAAGTTCCGGCCCATGCACGAAGTCTCATTATTGCGCGGTCGGATGAAGAAGCTCAGCCCTAAGTATATGGGCCCTTACCGGATCTTGGAGCGGATCGGACCCCTAGCCTACAGGCTAGAGTTGCCACCAGAGCTGGCAGCTCTACACGACGTCTTCCACATTTCTTCGCTGAGAAGGGCTTTACTACGCCCGGAGCAGCAGATTTTGACCACCGAAGGGCCGGTAGCTTCAGACCGATCTGTTCACTTGGAGCCGGTCCGGATCGACGACAAAGGAGTACGGATCTTGCGCCGCAAGAAGATCCCCTTAGTCAAGGTTCTGTGGAGAAACCACGGTCAGGAGGAGCACACCTGGGAACCGCAGGACCTGATGAGGCAAAAATACCCGGAGTTGTTCAGTCAGGTATACCTCACCACCTCTTGGTATACTATAAATTACCTTCTTGTACAAAACCGGTAAGATTAGATAAGGAAAATTGAGAACCTAGGCATGCGCAGGAAAGTAGGGGATAATCTTTTGTTTATTGGGGAGATTGCCTTCGTTTATCAAATAAGTAGTCGCTTGAACCCAATAGAAAAATCGTATGGGATGTTACAAGTTTAATTTATTCCGATAGAAATCCCCGTAGGCTCAACCTCAATTTCGGGGACGAAATTTTTGTTTTGTTTATTGGGATTTGTAACATCCCATTTTCGGCTAGACCCCTAGGAGTCGGTTGGTCGTGACAGAACCCTAGGAAGCCCAAAAATTGAAATAAATCGACCAAGATTTCGGGTCACGGGTTGGTCACGCCCGTGACCGACCCGTCACGCCCGTGACCTAGGGTGTGACTCCTTCGACGATCAACGATCTCAGGGAGACGATCGTCGGGCGCAGAATTTTCAACCCGGCCCTGTCACGCCCGTGACCAAGGTGTCACGCCCGTGACCTAGGGTGTGACCACCCTTCGACGACCGTCGATCTCAGTTCGACGGTCGTCGACCTCAGAATTTTCCATTCGGGCATGTCACGCCCGTGACCCAGGTGTCACGCCCGTGACCAAGGGCGTGACCCCCCCCCCCTTCGGTGATCGTTGATCTCAGCGCGACGATCGCCGAGCGCGGAATTTACCTCATGACCCTGTCACGCCCGTGACAAATGTGTCACGCCTGTGACTTAGGGCGTGACCACCCTTTGACGACCGTCGATCTCAGTTCGGCGGTCATCGACCTCAGAATTTGCCATTCGGGCATGTCACGCCCGTGACCTAGGGTGTGACCACCCTTCGACGACCATCGATCTCAGTTCGACGGTCGTCGACTTCAGAATTTGCAATTCGGCCATGTCACGCCCGTGACCAAAGGCGTGACCCCCCTTAGGTGATCGTTGATCTCAGCGCGACGATCGCCGAGCGCGGAATTTGCCTCATGACCCTGTCACGCCCGTGACCAAGGTGTCACGCCCGTAACTTAGGGCGTGACCACCCTTCTACGACCGTCGATCTCAGTTCGATGGTCGTCGACCTCAGAATTTGCCATTCGGACATGTCACGCCCGTGACTAAGGTGTCACACCCGTGACCTAGGGCGTGACCAGCCTTCGATGTCCGTCGATCTCAGTTCGACGATCGTCGACCCCAGAATTGGCCACCCGGGCCTATCATGCCCGTGACCTATGTGTCACGCCCGTGACATTGATCGAAACGGCAGTTCAGGCCCGAAATTATTCTAACACGCGTGATAATAAGTGCTGGTGTGGGAAGTTACACCAGGAGTAATTACGGGCCGTTTTTCCTTCTGTAATTATATAATAAAGGAGGAAGTGCTGGTCCAATAGGAATCACCACCTGGCAAACACCTATTCATCTTCCACCGTTTCTTATCCCTTCACTGTAACCGAAAGGTTATTAAGAGGAGCCTTCATGACCATTAAGGCTTTACCCTTTCACCTCCCCACTTTCTGACTTATAAAAGACCCCTTAGAGCAAGATGAGAAGGTTACACTCTTGACCAAACGGACTCAGATCTTTGTACCTTGCTGCAGGAGAAGTTCAGCAACGCCACCACCGCGCCATGGCACCCCGTCGTTCATCTCGCCTCCAAACCGCGAACAAGGTCCTCCTCTGCTTCTTCTTTCATGGGTAGATCTTAGGATTCTTAGAAAGGAAGTTCATGCTCAACGGAGCCGGACCTATCTCTCGTTTTTATGGAAAACCATGAAAAATGTATTTTTGAGTTCGCCGGAAACCGCCACCTCCAGCGGCCATACCACCGCCGACCGCTAGCCATCGCCTCAACGAAGGTGGTGGTGGTGGCTGGCCAGGGAAGTGACCGGGCGACCGGTGACGGATCGCAAAGAGCTACAGGAAATAAGAGTTTCTGTGTTCTGGTTTTCGGGTTCTGTAGAAGATGAACAGTAAAAGCTGTTTATAATATATAAATTATGTAAATAATTTATAAGGAAAATATACTAAGATGAGCACATTTTGATGCTGCAAAACAAGGCACTTAGGGGCCGTTTTAGGAAAAATGACCAGTCACGAAAGTTATAGCCCTTTGATTCCAATTTAATTTAAAATTGATTTCAACTCGTTTGGGTAAGCGCTTTGACCGCAGAACCCGTTTTAGTGGGGGCTGTACCTAGAGTAGGGCAGAAATTAAAATGGATGCCCACTCTTCGTCCCTTGTCCAAATGACCTGAAATTTGGGCATGGGGTTAACCTTAGCTATACCTAAAGGCAGACCAAAAATGGGAATTTTTGGAGATACTTTGCCTAAAGTTTTTGTTTTAATTTAATTAAGTTAGAGAAATTTATTTGAGTGGTCAAATGACCTCCAAACCCTCCCAAATTTTGGTGAGTGGTCCCTGGCTATAAAACCTAGATCTGTACAAAATTCCAGCTAGTTTGGAGGAGTTTTGGGTAGGAAATCTTCTACCCTTAACTAGGCATTAGTGAGACATCTTTTAGTAAAAAATGCACTAAGAGTTTGGAAAGGTCAAATCACCTCAACAGAGGCTGATATTCTGACCTCTGACTTAGAAGGGTGTTATAACCTGCTTGGAGAAAAATGGTGAGGTTTAGGGTTGATTTACCCTAGGATCCAAGCTCAAACCCTAAATGAAGGGTTTTGAGGGTTGTGAAGGACATGGGGGCAATTGCTCTTGTATTGCCTTGAAACTCTGTAGAGTTGATATTAGCACGATAATAATCGTCTGGATGGAACCTTGGAGAATTTGGAGACAAGTAGATGCCTCAAAACTTTAATCTTAGCTTTAGGTTAAAATACTAATTAAGCACCTTCCATCACTAATAATTATCTAAAGGCTGTGAAACTCGGGTAGAGTTAGTTTTGAAGTGGGTAGAGTTTATAGATATTTTACTGGAATTTTATGATGTTTATTTCCATCACTTCGTTTGTAAAGTTGATTTTAACCCCTATTGATGTTTTGATTATTTGTACCTTTCTGTTCAAGAGAATCTCATTAAATCTTGGAAATATATATTTTAGGACAGAATGATTACCCCTGAATTTTTATATAATTTTTAGTTGAGTACATCCAGTACTTCCTTCACAAAAGTTAAAAAGGGGTTATATGCTTGAAAAATTATTTAGGGATGATTTTATTACTGAAAAATTATGAAACTGGGCCAGTACTAATTTTAGGCCTTTATCTGCATGTCATAAATTATGTATAATTTTTGGAAGAATATTCCCTGTACTTGGTTCATAAATAATGGGAGATAGTAATTATTGCTAAAATAGTTTTAGTGCCCTTTGGATGATAGAAAAATTATGATACTTTGGATTTACCCTATTGAGATAACCTACTAATTATTATAAAATTTGCTGGACATCTTGCATGAGAACTTAGGGTAGTTCATGTTCAAACTGGTAGCCCTTGGGATTTTTGGGAAAATTAATTATATGTCAGATAAATTAGGAAAATTACCACATTCTGGATTTAGGCCATTTATATCCTGATAAGTCTCCAGTAAATAATTAAGGGCATTTGGATGAGTTTGGGATCGTTGCATAACCAGTTCGTCATATAGTCTAGGTCGGTCTGCATACAGCAAATTTGTGAATTGCAATAGGACATGATCCGAGAAAGTCATTGGAGTTAATCATTTTGTCTGGGTGGACAATTGTGGAGGAAATCACAATAGGAAGATATGAAGAGTAGAGAGAAGTAGTGGTAGCTAGAGATAAGAGGTGCTCGGGTACGATGAAAGATCGTCCACCCCGGTGGGAATGGAAGAGTCTTAATACTCTAGGGTTAGATCTAAAGTAACTAAAAGGGGATCGGGTTAAGGGAGATCAACCAATAACAATAAGTTTCCTTGCGAAAGGGAACTTCGGGCCGTAATGCCGCCGTCTTGGTTCCTAGTGCCCCTTGAGAGCCCTTCACGGGGTATGCCGGGAGCAGTCCTGGGCTAACGTAAAATATAATAACAAACCGACAAGAGTAACTTAGTAACTAGGGCTGCACCTTTCACAAACACTGTTGGCATAGGAAGATTGATGAGAGCTTCGGCTCGGTTGGTTAAGAGACGGACGGGATGGTCCGGGGAGCTTCGGCTCGGTTGGTTTGGAGACGGACGTTTTTGTCCGGGGAGCTTCGGCTCGGCTTTTGTGTGTTTACGATTAAACTTGCATGTGCATAAAAGGAATGAAAATTAAGGTGGCGGGTCTTCGATATTGGAGGGTCGATGCACCGACACCAATACGCTGACTCGGCAAGTGTGGTTAGCACATTGCCAACAGAAGTCCGGTGCGCCAGCCGGCAAGAGTACGCAGGCGTCCGCTTAGTGCACCAAGCGTTGAGGCGTACGATAGGTCTGACCGGAAGTGCTTTATTAGTTTAGAGGTGGGCGAGGCCCAACCCACCGCTTCCGTCTGCCACTACGGAGGTATCCTGGGAGGTAACGGCTCCGAAAGGGGGAACTAAAGGTCTGTGTGCACAGAGTCGGGTGTGTGAGTTGCACTTGCATGTTTCATCATACCCACTTGCATGTCATAGCATAATCGATTCATTTAACCCTGACACCTAAAGTATAAGTGGTATGGGATGCTTATACGTTAGGACCTGCAAAATGACCCCTTGGTCTATAAGCTTGTGTGGGCAAGTTTATAAATCAAAGGTTAATTTCAATATATATACATGCTGTTGTTTGATAACCGACACCCCAACGTATAAGTGGTATGGGACACTCTATACGATGGGAGCCTTGCAGAAGATCCCTTGGCTTATGCGCTTTCGCACATAAGTTAAGGTTACCTTTCTTACTTTCTGTTTCTGTCATATTATTATAGAATTGCTAGATTAGTTCCGCTGCCATTTGTTTCTTGATTAGATCTCCACCTTCATGTCCTTCCCTTTCTTCCTCTCCGCTCGGTACTTAGGAGCCATGGGGGAAGGGGTAGGGGATGATAGGGCTTAGTCTTTATGACTAACGGTTGTCGAACCACATCATTTAGGGGATCGTGGAGCCCAGCATGGAGGAGCGGGCCCAGAGACCGGTGCACTTGGAGATGGGGCAGTCTAGCTCCGGAGTTCATACAGCCGGGACCGTGAGTCTCGACCCTGAGTAGTTTCTGTTTTAGCTTCCTCATGAGAGATTGTAGTGAGGACATGATGTATCGGGCATAAGCCCGCATTTATAGTACTCTGATTATTGTTATTCTGTGGACACTCCCTTCGTGGAGATTTTATTTTATATATGTCATTTACTTTCAGTGGACTTGCTCTTACATCAATTATTGTGCTACCTTTCTGTGATCGAATTGGCCGGCAGAATCGGCGCCTTGTGGTGATGACCCTTCAGGACGTGAAGGTGTCACCGCAAAGCGGCGACTCTGGGCCTAAGACCCCGGGTTTTAAAAAGAAAAAAAAAGGGGGTCTTACATATATGCCAACCCGACCAATATAATATAAGAAATCAAATCCACACAAGCTATAAGTCCAAAAATGCAGTAATAGAGAAGCAAAAACATGCTTATATAAGATCAGAGTACAACTATAAAATTGCCTCGAAGGGCTACAATAATCCCTCACACACATCTACAACAGACGGTAGTGACGGCACCGTCCCTTCAGGCCCGGTCATCCTGGCATGGCTGGTCTTCTCCACGACCTGCTGTACCATCTGCGGGATTTCCTCCTAAAAAGGAAGACGTAGCAACCGTTAGTCATAAAGACTAAGTGGTTTCACATCCTCTCCCCCGGCGACTCCTCGGCACCGGGCGGAGAAATAGATAGTGTACAATATATGTATATAAGCAAGAGTATAAACAAGCAACTGGTATAACATGTAGTAAGATAATCTAACGTTTCTACCATCTATCACAACATATGAATATAGAGTTATAACAGAAAGTAACTCAACTTATATGGATGCTCATACAAGCATATAAGTTGAGAATCATTCAGCAGTAAGTAACTCATCATAAAGGAGTGCCCATACAAACTTATACAATGAGGGTCTTGTGTATATAATGAGGTGCAGTGTTATGTACGTGATGAAATGACTCACCCATGATCACACACATGCAATTGCTATGTCGACACAGACTAGTAGTTCCCACTTTTCGAGCAGGTAGCTAACCACTCAGGCGCCAACCGGTGTGGACAGACGGTGACAGTAGAACGGGCACTTCTACTACTAAGTGGGTATCCACACTACTTCACTTAGGCCTCCGTACGCCTCAACGCTAAGAACACAATAGCGGAGCCCATTCGTACTACGGCCTAGCGGGTTCACTTGGGTAGATGTGCACCAAGATAATAGCCCTGAACTAGCCTATGCGTAACACGGAAGGAACCTCAGAAATAAGCACGAGAGTCAAGCCCAACCGTTTACTTGGTACGGATGGCTCCCCAGGACATGAACACCGAGGTATAAGCCCAACCGCCCAATATCTATTTGTCAACTCCCATCGGTATGACGATTGGCGAGCCCGTAGACCTGCCACACTATCCTTCATCCAGGATTATGACACCGCATGTCGACTCACATCGCATGCAATTCAAAAACACCGTTGCATGGAAGGAGCCTCTGGGAAAGCACGAGGACCAAGCCCAGCCATCCAGTTTACTCATCTCAACACCATTCCGACTAGTGACGGCAAACACCGCATATATTACCTTTCACAATGCTACCCGTAGTGAGACGACACTCTAAGCATTGGACTACTAAATTTCATTCTATCAATTCAACATACATATGGGCATAGTTTATTCATCTATATGTCATACCGAATGATTTCAACATCATATAACAGAATGCGTATAAATGATAATCTACCAATTTATATAAAGCCATTTCGTTCGATTCAAGCTTGCTTTACAACTCGTTATACAAATTCAAATTAACAAACTTTACCTTCATAACACTACGGTGGTTATCATAAATGAGTTCACCCGAACCTCGAATTAGATTGCAACATTAATTCCACCGAATCTAAATCCATGTTATACACTACCCAGAAATTTAGGTACAGAATAAATCTGGAAAACAACTACAACCGAAGATTCCCGTGGCTTCAGGAATGCGGTGAGTGCGTGTAACCACTCGATGGAAAGGTCTTTGCATTTGCTACAACCTTTTTGTTCATCCTGCAACCCAGATCAGACTATAACCCACATGAAATTGGCTCCAAAGCCTGCAAGTGTACAAAATATGATTTCTGTGCGCTTAGCTTACAACCCTTACTTAGATCAGACATTCCCATGGCTACAGACTTCAACCGAAGGCGTGTAACCACTCATTGGAAAGGTAATTTCAAGGGCTTCAACGTTTGTGTTTAGTCAAAAGCCCAGATCGGACCATTCCCTGCCTGAAAACAGCCAAGAAGGTCGCTGCGTGGAGAACATAGATTTGCCATGCATTTTGAAGCGGAATGAACGACATCAATTCATCTTCCTCCTCAAGCCGATCACCCCAAATTGCAACCAGAAGTTCCTCCACCCTTATTCTCCCTCTCAAGGCCACTCCTCCTCACGAATCCACCCCCATCATCACTTTGAAGAAGGGGAGGTTGAAGATGACTAAACGTTAGAACAAAAGTTCTAGATTGGCCTTCCTAAGAAACCTTCTCCTCACACATCATGTAAGACCCCCCTCCTGAAACACAAGACACGACCGAGGGGAGAATTATGCCCAGAACAGCCTCCTTATGGTAGCATCAGCACACAGGCTAACCTGTACCACAAGACGCCTATTCTGCCGGCTAGTCTCAAATATCATACTTCCAACCCATCAATAAAATAATAAACACAGAAGTCATGATCCACATAAAGTAAAAAGTCCAGAAAAGCAGGAAGCTACACAAAGGGTCCTGAAAATATCAGAGTAAATAAAAACTTTGCCCAAACGGGCTACATCATGAGTCTCTCAAAACTCACATCAGTCACCGACGGCAACGACGGTACCATCACATCAGGCTCTATCGTCCAAGCCTGACTTCCCTCCTACATAACCTGTTGTTGCTCTGTCTGCGGGGTTTCCTCCTAAAAAGGAATACATAGCAACCGTTAGTCATAAAGACTAAGTGGCTTCACATCCGCTCCCCCGGCAACTCCTCGGCACCGGGCGGAGAAAGGAAACAAGTACAATATATATATATAAAGCAGGAGTAATCAAGCAGGTGACAAGGAACTGGTAAGAATAATATATGTACAAAGTAAGCTAGCAGTTCTATTAAATCTAATAATAAATCAGCAGGTAATCTATAACATGAACAGTAACTTAACTTATAAGAGTGCCCATACAAACTTATAAGTTAAGGTTCGGCTTAACAGAAAAGTAACTCATCGTATAAGAGTGCCCATACAAACTTATACGATAAGGATCTTGCATATGATATGAATGATATGATATGAATGCTATGCAATGATCGACCCATGCTCACACACATGCAAGTTGCTATGTCGACACAGACTTGAAGTTCCCACTTTTCGAGCAGGTAGCTAACCTCTCAGGCGTCAACCGTCGTGGCCAGACGGTGACAGTAGAGCGGGCATCTCCACTACTAGGTGGTATCCACACTACCTGTCCCAGTCCTCCGTACGCCTCAACGCTAAGAACACAACAGCGGAGCTCACATGCGTACTACGGCTCAGAAGGGGTCTTGGGTAGATGTGCACCAAGAACACAGCCCAACCTCGCCTTTGATTTCGAATCGGAAGGAACCTCGGAATCGCACGAGGCGCAAGCCCAACCGTTCTCATGGCGCGGAGGAGACCTCGGGTTATGGACACCAAGTGTCTAGCCCTACCGCCCAAGGTCTAACTATTGGCTCCCATCTGTGTGACGACTGGCGAGCCCGTAGACCTGCCACATTCATTATCTCAGTATCGCGACACATCGAGTCGTCGAACACCACATGCACCATCACAACTCACTCGATGCTACCCGTAGGGAGACTACATCTCTAAGCATCGGTTATCAACAAAACCCATTAGGATCAGATCACGGTTACAAAATACTCTCCCAATAAAGTTCATCACAATCACAACTATCTATTCAGTCGATCACCTCAATTCATCACATGATAGCTATATTCTACAACCAAGCTCAACCTCCATTGATCACTAGTCATCTAATCTCAATTCACATAACCATTAACCTAGATGGCTACCAATGTTAAGCACAACATTCATATGTTTAATTATAGCATCATGATTAAGGGAGCCAAAGGATATAAATTGCACATCATACTTTCACGAGAGTACACTTAACCATGAGCATTATTATTGTATAGCCTGCCACCAAAACTGGAATTCCAGGAGCTACAAGAATCTGCTATAAACGCTCAACCCCTCGTTGGAAAGGTATTCACAAGGTCCACGACTTTCATGTTGAGTCAAAAACCAAGATCTGGTCTCATCACACCAGAAATTCGACTCGAAGTCTGCTGCATACAGGATACAGATTTCCTGGACAAAATTTTCCCCCAATCGCAGCAGACTCGAACGGACTTTCCTGTGGCTACAAGTATCGCCTGGAAACGTGCAACCACTCGTTCGAAAGGTATTTTTAAGGGCTACGACTTTTATGTTGAGTAAAAAACCCAGATATGAACAGAACTCCTCCAAAACTGGCGGCGAAGATTGCTGCGTGCAGAAATCAGATTTCTGCACGCATCTTAAGGTGAGATGAACGGCATCCGTTCATCTTCCTCCTTGCACCGATCTCCCAAAAACTTCTCCAGAAACTTTGTCCACCCTTATTCACCCTCACAAAGCTGTACTTCTCCACGAATCACTCTCTCATCTTCATTTTGAATGATGAAGAGGTTGAAGAAGACTAAAGCCTAGAAAACAACCTAGGCATGGCTTTCCCTAAGAAATCTCTTCCTCACCATCAAGACTCTATGGAGTCGATGTCTCTCCTAGAATATTAACTACAGATCTAGCACAAAGGGAGAGGGGAGAAAGCTCACCGAGTATCCATGCATGTTCCCCATTAGTTGTGTATGCGGTATTTGCACGTTGATCCATCCATTGTTGAATCTTGCTGAATCGGATCACGTTGAGTGTGCCAGATTTGAATGATGTAAGAAGTTATTATCAAGCCATTACAAACACTGCTTCATCGAACTGACATCACTTCTTGCCAATTGTTGTATGGAAACTTGGGATTCTTCTTCCAAAAAGACAAGACTAATCCATGAATATACTGTGGAGGTGTACAGTTTATCCCAGTTGCAACAACATTTTCAGATGCAATAGTGATAGAAGCACGATCAACAAATGAACCACCATTAACAACACTATATTCATCATTGTCACTGAAGGAAAACCAAGCAGAAAACTCTAAATTCATTTTCCTTGAGGACCTCAACAGAAGCCTTGAACTCTACTTTATTTTTGAGTTATTTCAAAAATAGATAGGATCAGGAGGTGATTTGCAAGCACCTGCGGCCTTCCCTTATGAGAATCTTTCCAAGTCACCAAGTTTATTACTCCCAAATAATCATCTAGATATTCAAAACCATCTGCAAGATAATCTCCAAAGCTTCCAATGGAAATTGCAACCAGAATAGTGCCGAAATAATAATGTTCCAGATGAACCTTCCAGATGAATTCGGTAAAACTGACAACACTTGGAGCTCAGAATAGGATCGGTGATATCAGCGCCATTTGCCTCTAGCTAGGTCAAGAGATGATTTAATCAGACATACATGGTGGAGAGAGATGCTGTCAGAGTTGTGCTTGTCGTGACGAGCGGCACCAGAGATGGAAATTGCTGGAGTGGGGTTGCTGCGAGATGTGCAGTGTTGGAGAAGAGTTCTGATCTGGAAGAAATGGAGGAGATCTAACTTTCCATGTTCAGATCTGGACTAGAAAAAGAGTTTGCCGGAGGAAGTGTCACCGGAGCTAGGGAGGAGGTCTCGGCCATGGAGTAGCTGTAGAGAGATAGAGAAAGTGAGAGAGAAAAGGAAACTCTGCCATGAGCGTAGACGGCGGGGGATACTGGGAGGAAGAGGGCACGGGTAAGTGATTTTTAACCTAAATTTTACTTATATACATAGTATATTTAATATTAATATTAATATTATTATTATTTAAGTTTTATGTTCAAGTGCCAATACAAAACTCAAGAGGACACGAAAACTGTCCCGAATGGGCTCGTTACGATCATCTCGCCGATACACACGTAACGATATGAGCCATGATACATTTCAAGTTTGATTGCTCAAATTATGCTCTCTAAAGCATTTGCGGACAATTTACTTAAACTTTAAGTTTGTCCAAATGACGTCGAAATCGTGAACGGATGACTCTGTTAGACTTGTAATATCATTATGAATCTGATAAAACAATTTGAGATCATGTCCATGGCCGTTATGTAATGACACAAGTCACTCGGGGGGTCTAGCTCTAATTGGGATGTTACAAATCCAATAAACGAAGAAACAATTTCGTCCCCGAAATTTAGGTTGGGGCTACGAGGATTTTCTGGATGAGAGTAAAACATACCCATCATGTACAGTTATGGATACTTCACCCATAATAATTTCGAGCTCATATATACATTCTCAATCGTCACAATTTGTACATAGAATCTAGACTGTATGAGCACCTCCTATCTTGTAAGACACAGACTAATAGTGACACACACTATTTCAGAATAACTACATTTGTTTAAGCTGATTCAGTTATGATTTAAATTCAATTACATAAACTACAAGAAGGTATTCCGCGAGGACATAGTGAGTACGACATCATGCAGGCTACTTATTTATAAAACCACGATGCATTAGGCTACCGCTATCAAATTCTCTGCCATAGTACATGTTCCATGAACCAACAAAATGTCAAATCAACAACTCCTTTATACCGTACAAGACTGGATCTCAAAGCACTAGATCCCTAACGCAAGTGTCATTATCGTTTTCCTTGCACCAATATCTTTCATGTCTGTCATGAGTCTCCAACACACACCTCGATAATCTTATATAGCTTATAATATCATCACATTATATATGTAGACCAGCGCACTGACGCAACCATTGTGAACTCATGAGTACTAGAGACTACATTTAGAATATCAACATTCATCTTAAAACAATAAGTCTTAGAAGGTGGATTAGCCAACAAGGCTTCTATATGGGTTTTGTGTACATATAAAGTATCTTGAGTAAAATCTACTCATCACTTATTCACACCTTACAAAGTTCAATATACATCTCGTGATTTCACATGGTCTTAAAGTTTATCATCATATTTATGATATAATTGCAAGAGTTTGTTAACCAAACACACCACGCAACAAAACCTTAGCATCAACAGTGTTTCGATTTGAACCATTTATCGTTAATTTTATGATTTTGTAAGCACACCTTCTTGATCAATAATCAATACAACTCCAACTTAACAAATCTCAAGGTGTCCCCCAAAATTTGTCGAGCGGTCGTCAAATCGATCATTGATCACTAAGAGGCACTACAACACTATAAAGAAAAGGATTTAAGTTTTCATTCAGCTACACCCTCAGTCTAAAAGTTAAGGAGTTTAAAACAGTTAACCGAGTTAACTGATTATGATAGTTTCTCATAAGTGTGTGTTCGACATAAGAGAAAGGTAACCTAAATGAACCAACATTCTAACATAACCACCAGAGATAAATATCACACATGTGCTCGTTGTGTTGTCAGTGCACTAACAACACATGAGAACTTTTTGGTGGGCAAATCAAATTGTTGATTATAGTGATTATATCTTGTCAATAAATTATCTAACTTCGAGGTTTTCCAACACAACAAGAGGAATCAACCCGAGATCAAATGAAGGTCAACGAACTCAGATTTGTTGAGGGTGTGTGCGAGAAGTTAAAATTATTTATGAAGGTTATGGTCATTAAACCTTCAGATAGCAATTTCACTAGATTGGTTTGAAGTTATATTATCCCAAGGAAAATTGAACATCACCGAATTATAATCATTAATATATTATCTCCACAAGCATGTGATTCCTATCTGGTGGGCATTTCTCCAAGTCCCTAGCTATTCAAGTCATCATTGATTACACTTTGGATCTAAAATCTCTTAAGTCCAAAAATCATTATACACATGAGATTAGTATCCATATATTCAAGTAATAATTAGACTTCACTTCCAAAGTCATATCATTATCCTCCAAGAACATGAGGACCTGAGTCAAGTGCTACTTGGGTGTAATCTAGATTCTACTTAGACATGCACCGAATTAAGAATTCTCATCAGTTTTCTCTTGTGAACTAGGTAATTTTATTTAATGAACCTCACCAACTGAGAACATAAGCATTACTAAGTTGGATTGCGCTAATACGACATTTAAGAAATATGTTTTGTCGAGGCGACAACGTAACTCGTACACTTAATTATACGTAAACTATCTTTTAAACATTATTGTTTCCTCAACTTTAGATCTTTTGATATCGAATTTGCCTAATTTCTTTGAACACTTTCAAACGACTTAAACACATTTTGCTGAAGTGGCGTCATTATGCATTAAGGAATGCACGACCACTTCTCAGATTGTGTGTTAAGTAATTATCTCTCTCATTTAACTCAAAAATTTTAGAAACTTCGCAGTGTCTCTTTGTGAATAGTATATTCCAGATGCACGTGCTCCAACATTATTCAAAATAAGGGCATGATTCTCAACATGATAAACTATTTATAAATTAAATTCCAAATACCCTACAATTTCAACCAGGGATCATTCATATCAAGTTTATTTCATAATTGATTATTGAGATTTTATATCACCAAACCAAGTCATATTTTAAATTCTGATAATTTCAACATATAACAACTATTAATTAAACCCAGTAAACTTATGGAAATCGTGCTGCCCAATAATTACACACAATTTTGGAGTCCTCCCTAAAATGGATATGATGTTATGTATCAAGTTTCACGTCCTTTGGGTAGTTATCTAGAGAGGAGTTCAACATGTAAGTTTTTGTTATCCGCACCTCAAGCATGTGTGACCTCTTTCTAGGCCAAAACACTACGGATGAGTCTTTTTATGAGTCCATACTTCAAATTCCACAATATCTTAATCACAGATGAAATATAGTCATCATCATTCGCGTAATATTTGAATAAACCAAAACCTTAATATCATATGTTTGTGACATCTCACTTTCAAAATAAGATCTAAGGAAAACCCAAGTCGGTACATAATAAGCCCAATAAATGAAGAGATAAGCCCCAGTACACCCTGGGCTGAGTTTCTTCCACCACTAACTCGATACATTCATCTCATGTAAGCGCACAATCCTAAGTGGCATATAGTCCTTGACTTGACGTTCATACCAAATAAATCCTTGTATCGAAGCACCTCTATATCAGTCCTTGAGACATATTTATATAATACATGTTCTAGCTCCTCAATGCTACCATTTACAACAATCTTTTATGGGTCGACATGTTCCCGATCCCAAAATGGTCACTTTCTAGACTCATAGTCTTATTTAACGTAAACTATAGTGGGGAGCACCACAGCATGGGTACGAACAACAAACTTACAAGTCTCATAGTATTCCAACAGTATATTATACATACAACTTCTCCTCAAGGTGCTCCCAACTTCACAAGAAGTTATACGAGGTTAACCTGGTGTAATACTTGGAAAATTATATGTGCATTAAACTCTATCATTATAGTCATTCTCGTGAATCTTATCGTCTGGACATACCATACCCGAGGTCATTTTTAAGCTAGGGTACGACATAAAGTGTCTTTGACAGCAAAATACGGGTGTGATCCTAGTTAGGTTGGCACTATATCTAAGGGTTAATGGACATACTTAATGTGAATCCCACATGGGCACACCACTGCTTCCGCTAAGTCAGTTTGTCCCCAAACTGACTAATCAAACGGGGGTGGCACCATTGATCAATGACTTCTTTAGTTCAGGATCGTTGCAATCTGATACCATTTTTAAGACCCCCTCCCGGAACATAAGACACGGCCGAGGGAAGTCTTATGCCCAGAACAGCCGCCTTGTAGTAGCATCAGCACACAGGCTAACCTGTACCACAAGACGCCTATTCTGCCGGCTAGTCTCAAATATCATACTGCCAACCCATCAATAAAATAATAAACACAGAAGTCATGATCCACATAAAGTAAAAAGTCCAGAAAAGCAGGAAGCTACACAAAGGGTCCTGAAAATATCAGAGTATATAAAAACTTTTCCCAAACGGGCTACATCATGAGTCTCTCAAAACTCACATCAGTCACCGACGGCAACGACGATACCATCACATCAGGCTCTATCGTCCTAGCCTGACTTCCCTCCTACATAACCTGTTGTTGCTCTGTCTGCGGGGTTTCCTCCTAAAAATGAATACGTAGCAACCGTTAGTCATAAAGACTAAGTGGCTTCACATCCGCTCCCCCGACGACTCCTCGGCACCGGGCAGAGAAAGGAAACAAGTACAATATGTATATATAAAGCAGGAGTAATCAAGTAGGTGACAAGGAACAGGTAAGAATAATATATGTACAAAGTAAGCTAGCAGTTCTATTAAATCTAATAATAAATCAGCAGGTAATCTACAACATGAATAGTAACTTAACTTATAAGAGTGCCCATACAAACTTATAAGTTAAGGTTCGGCTTAACAGAAAAATAACTCATCGTATAAGAGTGCCCATACAAACTTATACGATAAGGATCTTGTGTATGATATGAATGATATGATATGAATGCTATGCAATGATCGACCCATGCTCACACACATGCAAGTTGCTATGTCGAAACAGACTTGAAGTTCCCACTTTTCGAGCAGGTAGCTAACCTCTCAGGCGTCAACCGTCGTGGCCAGACGGTGACAGTGGAGCGGGCGTCTCAACTACTAGGTGGTATCCACACTACCTGTCCTAGGCCTCAGTATGCCTCAACGCTAAGAACACAACAAGCGAAGCTCAAATGCGTACTACGGCTCAGAAGGGGTCTTGGGTAGATGTGCACTAAGAACACAGCCCAACCTGGCCTTTGATTTCGAATCGGAAGGAACCTCGGAATCGCACGAGGCGCAAGCCCAACCGTTCTCATGGCGCGGAGGAGACCTCGGGTTATGGACACCAAGTTTCTAGCCCTACTGCCTAAGGTCTAACTATTTGCTCCCATCGGTGTGATGACTGGCGAGCCCGTAGACCTGCCACATTCATTATCTCAGTATCGCGGCACATCGAGTCGTCGCACACCACATGCACCATCACAACTCACTCGATGCTACCCGTAGGGAGACTACATCTCTAAGCATCGGTTATCAACAAAACCCATTAGGATCGGATCACGGTTACAAAATACTCTCCCAATAAAGTTCATCACAATCACAACTATCTATTCAGTCGATCACCTCAATTCATCACATGATAGCTATATTCTACAACCAAGCTCAACCTCCATTGATCACTAGTCATCCTATCTCGATTCACATAACCATTAACCTAGATGGCTACCAATGTTAAGCACAACATTCATAAGTTTAATTATAGCATCATGATTAAGGGAGCCAAAGGATATAAATTGCACATCATACTTTCACAAGAGTACACTTAACCATGAGTTAACATGAGCATTATTATTGTATAGCCTACCACCAAAACTTGAATTTCAGGAGCAACAGGAATCCGCTATAAACGCTCAAACCCTCATTGGAAAGGTATTCGCGAGGGCCACGACTTTTATGTTGAGTCAAAAACCCAGATCTGGTCGCATCACACCAGGAATTCGACTCGAAGTCTGCTGCGTACAGGATACAGATTTCCTGGACATAATTTTCCCCCAATCACAGCAGTCTCGAACGGACTTTCTCGTGGCTACATGTATCGCCTGGAAATGTGCAACAACTCGTTCGAAAGGTATTTTCGAGGTCTACGACTTTTATGTTGAGTTGAAAACCCAGATATGAACAGAACTCCTCCGAAACTGGCGGCGAAGATCGCTGCGTGCAGAAATCAGATTTCTGCACGCATCTTAAGGTGAGATGAACGACATCCGTTCATCTTCCTCCTTGCACCGATCTCCCAAAAACTTCTCCAGAAACTTCGTCCACCCTTATTCACCCTCACAAAGCCGTACTTCTCCACGAATCACTCTCTCATCTTCATTTTGAATGATGAAGAGGTTGAAGAAGACTAAAGCCTAGAAAACAACCTAGGCCTGGCTTTCCCTACGAAATCTCCTCCTCACCATCAAGACTCTATGGAGTCGATGTCTCTCCTAGAATATTAACTACAGATCTAGCACTAAGGGAGAGGGGAGAAACCTCACCGAGTGTCCATGCATGTACCCCATTAGTTGTGTATGCAGTATGTGCACGTTGCTCCATCCATTGTTGAATCTTGCTGAATCGGATCACGTTGAGTGTGCCGGATTTGAATGATGTAAGAAGTTATTGTCAAGCCATTACAAACACTGCTTCATCGAACTGACATCATTTCTTGCCAATTGTTGTATGGAAACTTGGGATTCTTCTTCCAAAAAGACAAGACTAATCCATGAATATACTGTGGAGGTGTATAGTTTATCCCAGTTGCAACAACATTTTCAGATGCAATAGTGATAGAAGCACGATCAACAAATGAACCACCATTAACAACACTATATTCATCATTGTCACTGAAGGAAAACCAAGCAGAAAACTCTAATTTCATTTTCCTTGAGGACCTCAACAGAAGCCTTGAACTCTACTTTATTTTTGAGTTATTTCAAAAATAGATAGGATCAGGAAGTGATTTGCAAGCACCTGCGGCCTTCCCTTATGAGAATCTTTCCAAGTCACCAAGTTTATTACTCCCAAATAATCATCTAGATATTCAAAACCATCTGCAAGATAATCTCCAAAGCTTCCAATTGAAATTGCAACCAGAATAGTGCCGAAATAATAATGTTCCAGATGAACCTTCAAGATGAATTCGGGAAAACTTACAACACTTGGAGCTCAGAATAGGATCGGTGATATCAGCACCATTTGCCTCTAGCTAGGTGAAGAGATGATTTAATCAGACATACATGGTGGAGAGAAATGCTGTCAGAGTTGTGCTTGTCGTGACGAGCGGCACCAGAGAAGGAAATTGCTGGAGTGGGGTTGCTGCGAGATGTGCAGTGTTGGAGAAGGGTTCTGATCTAGAAGAAATGGAGGAGATCTAACTTTCCATGTTCAGATCTGGACTGGAAAAAGAGTTTGCCGAAGGAAAGTGTCACCGGAGCTAGGGGAGGAGGTCTCAGCCATGGAGTAGCTGTAGAGAGATAGAGAAAGGGAGAGAGAAAAGGAAACTCTGCCATGAGCGTAGACGGCGGGGGGTTTCTGGGAGGAAGAGGGCACAGGTAAGTGATTTTTAACCTAAATTTTACTTATATACATAGTATATTTAATATTAATATTAATATTATTATTATTTAAGTTTTATGTTCAAGTGCCAATACAAAACTCTAGAGGACACGAAAACTGTCCCGAATGGGCTCATTACGATCGTCTCGTCGATATACATGTAACGATATGAGCCATGATACATTTCAAGTTTGATTGCTCAAATTATGCTCTCCGAAGCATTTGCGGACAATTTACTTAAACTTTAATTTTGTCCAAATGACGTCGAAATCGTGAACGGATGACTCTGTTGGACTTGTAATATCATTATGAATCTGATAAAACAATTTGAGATCATGTCCAAGGCCGTTATGTAATGACACAAGTCACTCGGGGGGTCTAGCTCTAATTGGGATGTTACACATCAAGACTCATTTGAGCTGATGTCTCGCCTAAGAATATCTAAGGTCTATCACCAAGGGAGAGGGGAGGAAGCTCACTTAATTTCCTGGGGTACCACCATTTCTGGCCATGGATCTTGTCATCCTCCTCGGTGGCATCTCTTTTTCCTTGACGGCGGTGGCATTTCTCCTCCTCCAAGGTTTTCTCTAGCAAGATCTCCTCCTTCAGGAAGTTCTCTCAGGAAAAAGGGCTGGAATGAAGAGTGAAAACGACTAGGGTTTAACTTTTCCTTTTTATATAGAAGTGACACGGGTAGGGACACGGCCGTGTCCTTACCCGTGTCCTACTCTAACGAAGCAGCTCGACTGTCATTTCGTGCCCCTACACGGGTACTGACACGCCTGTGTCGGTACCCATATCCAGGTGACACAGCCATGGTGGTTGCCGTGTCAATACCCGTGTCCTGGTCGGGACATTTCTCATTTTGCTTGCCTTGGAGCACACGGGTAGGGATACGCCCGTGTCTCTAACCGTGTTCTTCTCTATCCAGACTCAAATCCATGGCACTCAAATCCATGGAACTCAACTCCATGGAATACGGGTAGGGACACGCCCGTGTCTCTACCCATGTCCTGCTCGGGAAAAAACACACAAAGCTATTTCACTAAAAGCCATGGTCACTCAACGCCACTAAACACGGGTAGGGACACGCCCGTGTCCCTACCCGTATCCTTCTCGGGACACACCACTCAATGTAATTTTATTACAACTCACCCCCATGGAAGCTCAGCGCCACTTAACATGGGTAGGGATACGCCCGTGTCCTTACCCGTGTCATACTCAACACAGTTTTAAACTTATTTCCTTGTTCTCCGCGAGTGCGCACCTGATTGCCTACACCCCGTTGAGCCTACACCAGCTCTCCCGGCACCAAAAACACATACAAGGGGCCTAACACGAATCGGAACGGTACAGTGGCCCTACTAGTACTATTATCGGTGCAATACCCTTACCCATGTCCCAATACCACCCACAAATATGACCTTCTAATTCCTTTGTCTATATGCCTCAAATTATTTATCATAGGATTGTATGGACCTATATGATGACCATGATGATTTCAAAAATTTTCCAAATTAATTACACCATTAAATTAATCCAATTAATTATTCAGGTCATTTAACACATGAAGTATAACATATTTTAATCCTACTGATGTAAGAAATTTTCCTGACCTATAATATGGTGAAATATCACTATCTTCCAAGAATCATAAATTTCCTTTAAGTATTTCTATTTATTTTTTAATTAATACAAAATTAACATAATTGTCATTTTCCAAATGAAGTATAAGGAATTCATTAACCAAAATTCTAGGAAAATTACAGAGTACATGTATTGATAAGCTAAGGCTAAATATAGAGTTTCATAAACTTCTAAGGTATAATGGCCTCACAATTCCATGTTCAAGTAATTTACCAAAATGCCATTATGGGTTTTGAAAATTATTGAAACTTCCAAAAATATTGAGATAATTATACAACGTTCTTTATACAATATTACATCTCTAGAAATTTCCAAAATTTTTCTACTGCATATTTCTATCAATTTCCAATTAAATTCAAAAAGGGCAAACTGGTAAATCCACATAACTCCAGTTACAAAATTCATAAAATAGAGAAATAAAATTTATAGGAGTTAACTATGTCCTCTTTGTGATCATGGCAAAAATTTGGGGAATTATCCCCATGCTAAATCCATTTTCCAATTTATTTATAAAAAAGGCCTAATATTTCAAAAATTCTAAATAATGGGATTTTTGCTCCAAAAAATCCCATTATTACTGTGAGGGGTGTAACTCATCATACTAAACCCATATCCAGAGTTTCATTTACATGCATGATGTTAAAGTGGCTACATCCATATTTTGGAGATTTTGCTAAACGCACCCCATATACATATATACCCTACACATGCAGTTGAAATATCTCCACATGTAGTGGGCCAAAATGTATGAAATTTCTACCATATGTTTAAAATGTCCCTAAGGGAATGCCACAAAATTTTGGGGCCCACTATAGCCATAATACTCCAAATATTTCATTTATTTAAATTTGAGTATTTTAATAAAAACTTTATAAAAAGTTTTCCCAAAAATTTCAATTTTTGGCAGGGGCTAGATATGCCATTGATAAGACATGCCAAAAATTTTGAGTCATGTAAACTTCTGGTTTGGTAAGGGCATGCATTTGAAGTTCTTCCCTTTCCTAGGACCAGTCCTTGAAAAATAGCCCTACAGGAAAATCTACTGGGTCAATTTACAATTTTAGGGTGGCATTTTAAAGTTAACTCAAAGGGCTGCATATTTTATGTTCATTTCATCATATGTAAATGGCTCTAAGAGCCCTGTTTTTGACATGCAATTGGGCTGAAATAGTGTGACAACTATGTCACTATTCATAAATACAAATCAAATTATGTTTAAATAAAACGCACGAATCTTGAAGCATAACTGATGGCATCCCGTCATCATTCCCAAATTGCCAACGGCTGAGATTGAGTCATCCTGGGCAATTTTGTCTGGCTGTTTCTGGCCAAATGAGCCGGCACCACTACCGGCTATCATCGCCACCACCGTCGCCAAGGTGGTGGCAAGGTTTTCACGGTGATGGGGCAGCCGGAGGAGGCTCCTCTGGCGATCCCGAGCAAGAAGGAAAACTCGGGAAATTCACTCTATGCTCACATGGCATCGGGCTCAATGAGCCCTATATCTCTCCAAAGCGATCTAGGATGCTAGTACTTGTAGAGGTGAGGAGAAACAGACCCGAATGGCAGCCTGGCGGCAAGGTTGGCGGCGGTTGGCCATGACCGAGCTGCTCCGACGATCTTCTGCTCAAATCCTAGTTTCTCCACCGTTTTATCTGCTCCAGGAGTCGTTCTCCACTCGATTCCACCCACTGAAGCTAATGGAGGAGTCGATTTTGGCTGATGGTGGCTGTATAAGGAGATGACATCAAGGGGAGCTCAGGTCATGCCTTGGTGGTGTCACCAATGGTGCCAAGTGGCCACCATGCTGCCAAAATGCTCTAGAATTCTTCTGGGTTGCCGGCCAACAGTCTTGTGTAGAAAGAACAAAGGCCAAATGGCCACCATTCCTCTCTTTCCTCTTCTTTCTCCTCTTTTCCCATTTTGCCCTCATGCATGCACCCTCTCTCTAGAACCAGAGGGGTAGGGGTGGTCATTGAACACTTGGGCTGACCATGGGCCACAATTGGTGGGCTTAGTCCAAGGAGAGTGGGCTTAGCCCTCATTTTCTCCTTTAGGTCAAATAGGTTGACTTGTTGAACATGGAGTTGACTTGGTCAACCATGTTAAGTGGGCTGACCCCACTTGGTGGTCATGGGTCTATTGGCACCATCCAACTTGGGTTGGGTCAATATGGTGCCCTACTTAGGCTTGAGTGGCCTATAGGTATAGGTTTGACCAACTTATGCCTAAGGTTGACTTTGGTCAACTGGGGTCAAAGGCTTGACCAAATGACATGCCCAAGAGTCCATCTAGGTTATATTAGGGTTAGGGCAATGTGGTGGGTCATGGTGTGGCTAGGGTTTCTATTTAGGCTAGTTTGACCTAGTTTGACTTTGGTCCTTTAGTGTGCCCCACATGGTTACAACCCACTTCCTAGGTTCAGACCTAGCTAAACCCCTATCACCCACCCCATTCCTAACCCAATCTAAGTTAAGGGGGGTCTAAGAGTAATATGGGATGTTACAAAGATACACCGTGATTTAATTTTTTGAGTAGAAATAATATATTGATATGCCTGTAGAAAATAATAAACTATTTTGAATAATTAGGAATTTCCTCTACTGTATTTCTATGCGCACGAGCATGCAACTTTGCATGGTACCCTACCATTGAAATTTCTCAGTGTACTATTCATTTTTCTAGTCGACTTGAGAGATGGTTTGCTTGGGACAAGCAAACACTTAAGTTTAGGGGTGTGATGAGTCCGATATTTATAGTGTTTTTTGGACTCATTTGGCTCGATTCCACTCACTTGCACTACACTTTTACATAATTATTGCAATTATTTCACTTACTCTCTATTTGTACAGAAAGTGCACATTAAGGCCCATTGTGCTGTGCAATTGCAAACTTTTTGTTGCAGGTAAGCACATGGTGCTCCCTATATTATTTTATGTTGTTTTTATTTTTGTTTTTGTGTGGTGGAGGTATGCTTCAGATTATGTTTTGCTGTGCAGGTGGCTGATCGCCAATGCTGCCAGAATTCCTTCCTATAGAAATCGCACAGTCGCGCTTTTCCTTGATGTATGAATGATGTAGCCGTGCGATTCCTACATAGATTATGACTGGTAAGCTGCCTCGACCCATGCATTTTGTGTGACTATGGTTGGTTTCAACTGCATGTGATCAAAACAAATGAACTTATCTCTTTGTTTGAAAATTTTTATGTAATTATGTTCGTGCGTTTTCTTCACGTATAGTTGGATTCTACCGAGCAGAAAGGAATTGCACGATCTATTTAGTTTGTCATGGTTTTTCTGTGGTATATTGATACTCATGCATTTTGTTTACGCACAGGCTATTTCGCCAGTGCGTGATCAAAATCGCATGATTTCTTGCTGACCAAGCTAGGTGATTTCTGCTCGATAAAATTCACATGATGCACGCACGGTCGTGTGTTCAACCGTGCGTGCCTATTTTTCTGACCTTTAGTATTTAAGCGCAGAATTTTGCCCAGGAGCTCTCCTCCGCCCCTTTCCATCGCTCCATCGCCACCCACTTTTGGGAGGTGCTCTGACCTCAAAACTCTTACAAATCTAAGGCTTTGATATCCTATTGTCCCCCTCAATCATTTGTGTGCTCCCAAGTTCCATTTTGAGGTTATTTTTACAACACCTTTGGAGTTCTCTGGTGAGAGCATTGCCGAAGATGATTCACGAAGAAGACGGGGTCATTGTAAGGTGGTGATAGCCATTCTCTACCCTAGAAGGCAGTTGAAGACCAAGCACGGATGATGATTGATAACCCTACTATTCCCGTCGCAAACCTTCTACGAGACTTCGTGCTTTTGTTGTAGTCTCACTTCATCATTGTTGCACTTTTTTTATAATGAATGCTTGGTTGAAGGAATAATTTTTGTCTGAACCCCAATTGCTTTTATTGTGATTTTTCCATGTTTATGTGGTTATGTTGTGGTTTATCCGAGTGAGGAACACCTCTATCCCATCATCTCCATCCATCCATTATAAGAGTGGATGCACTTACAATTACTTGTGTCGTGCATTGCGAAGGGGTGCTTTTGACCCTCATATACACTAGTGCAAACCATTCCCTCCGCTTGCATTTTTCACCCATCCTCCTACTGACGCAGTGTTTAACAGCCAGCATAGCCTGCATCTTCCAAGTGAAGTAGTGATTGTGACCAACATTAGTTTGTTAGTTTGTTATTTTTATTTTAAAAACCCAATTCAAAACTTTTTGTTAATTTCAAATATTTATAATTCAATTTCTAAATGGTAGAATCATGCGCCGTAACAGGCGTTCCTTCAAGATCTATACTTGATGGGGCAAAAGGCAAGTTCATCGGTCGCTCATGTAATTTAAAACGGGAAGGATTTCCCTGAGTATCGATCTCAAAGGAACACAGGTTAGGGTGCTCTATTATATCGTTTGGAAAATTAATTATAAAGATTTAAAATTAAGGGACAGCTTTGGACTTGGATTTGAAAATCAAAAGAATAATTGATAAAACTTTTTTTAGACTAAACTATTATCATATTTTCTGTTTTATAATGTACAAATCTTGTTTCTTAAGCTTTATTTTTATCTTTATTATGTTAATTTTATTTCCCTTAAGTGTTTCCTCTCTTTCTGCAGGTTTTGTGAAAATAGGTCAAAATTGGCCTGACACGCCCCCCTGTCACGCCCTCCCCGGGTGTGACCTAGGGCGTGTCACCTTTTCCAGAGGATCCCAAAAGACAGAGGAAAATAACCGGAAAAATGGCTGTCACGCCCCCATGACACGCCCTCCTATGGCGTGTCCCCGGGCGTGACCTGGTGCGTGTCGCCCTCTGCCCGAAGCTTGCAGCTGCATTAAATGCCATTTTGTCTCAGCACGCCAACCGTACTGTCATGCCCCCCATCACGGGCGTGATACAGGGCGTGAACCCTCCTTTTCCAATGAATGATGGATTTCCGACCAATGATTTCGACGCGACGTACGTGTCACACCCCACCTACACAGGCGTGACTATGGGTGTGTCGACCGACGTACCAAAGCAATCATCCTTCCCTCCAGATTCCAGCACCCGAGGTCAATGTCATACCTATCACGCCCCCTGACACGCCCCCTAGGGCGTGTCGAAGGGCGTGACCAACCCGTGAGCTTTTCCTTTAAATTAAGACCCCCTTCCCATTTCAGGAAGCTTTGGGTTGAGAGGGGAGGTGCTGCCCCTTGGTTTCTTGCTTCCTTTTCTTGTTTTTTATGCTTTTATCTCCCCCTCTCTCTCTTTCTCATTTTAGTTTTTCTTAATCCTAGTTTAGTTTTAGATTTTGTAATAGCTTTTATTGTAATCTTTGCTCTTGCTTAGTGCTAATGGTACGGCTAGAATAGGATTTTCATTTCATGCAAATGTAATTTTCATTTCCTAAGTGTAGCTCTCTTGATTATTAATAAAAGTGTTGTTTTTTTCTCCTTGTTTACTTTGGGTTATCATGCTATTCTACTCATCTCTCCCACTCCACTGCACCATGAGTAACTAATCCTCCTTGTACTCGATCTTGGTGATCCGAGGTTCGAGCGATTAAGTTATGATGCTTTGAATTTACCTTTTCTTTTTAGGGTTTAGGCCTTGGATTACTCTTGACTTTTCATGGGTTGGAGGTATATTATCGATATATACTCTCTACGTTTGCTTTCATTCTAGGCTAGCCAAGAGGCCGATAGAATGAAGTGAGCATTCAAGAGTAAAGGGAGTTGTACGCACCCCTCAAGATAGGCAGACGTTCCAAATCTCCCGGATTGGAGTAAAATCCAATAGTGGGGTTCATCCCGTAAAGCGAGCTTTAGGCCTCTGATTTAGATGAGAGTCGGTCGGACCTTCCTAAACTCAGTTGGGCATGACTTCGAGAAAAGCGTGTTCAAGCTTTAGGAACCTTGATGAGTCCCTATTTTATACCTTATTTTGGACTCATCTAGGCCTTTTTCCTCAGCTTTGCACTACCTTTTAGCGCCATTTGTACTTCTTTTGGTTAGCTACGGCATTCCACGCCCTGTGCACCTTTTTTGCCCATTTCTGTGCTTGTGTGCATTTGCATTCTTGCTATGATCATTATTGTTTGCTGCGGCTGCCACGATCGATGTCCCGTGCAGTTTTCCTAAAGGTTTGGGGATCGTGAGGGCATTCGGGATAGGCGTTTCACTATTTTTGGCAAAGGAGTCAGTGGTCGTGCGTTTTTACCCACGCACGACCATCGACCTCCTGGCGCACGATCACTGGTCGTGCGCAGCCCGGACTCATTTGTGAAATCCCTGTCTTGAACCTTCCGCATGATCACTTGCCATACCGCGCACGACCACTGCTCGTGCGCCGCCGATCGTGCGCAATCATACCCTATTTTACAAAGTTCTGCCTGGCTATTTCCGTACGATCATCAGCATTGCCTCGCATGATCACTGATCGTGCGCTGCTGATCGTGCGTGATCATTGATTTTCTGATGTAGGTCAGCAGGTTGCTTGCGCACGGGCACTGACCTTGTTCGCGTACGACCACTGGTCGTGCGCTAGTGGTCGTGCGCCCTATTTATTCTGCAAGCTATAAAAAGCCCTGTTCCACGAATTAGGTTACGCACGTTGTTACGAAACCTCCGCCAGTCCGCCGTTTCGCCCTCCAGTAGTTCCATTCGCCTCCACCTTCATCCCTACCATCGGGAAGACCTTCTCCGGCGATTCCAAAGCATTCCGCATCCTCTGGTGATCCTCCCGGCCATTGATGCATTCTTCTCCGAGCTTTCCACCAAGGAAGAAGACGAAGAATACCTAGAGAACGGAATTACAGGCCCTCGAGGTGACAGCTCGGTGGTACCAGAAGCCCTCCTCGGACTGCGCTTGGAAGTGGATTGACAACCCGCAACTCCGGCCAACAACCGTGGTGGATCTTCAATCTCGTGGTTTTGCATTTTCTCTCTTTTCTTGTTGCATGGAATGTTTATGCATGTAATGAACATCAATTTCTAGTGTTAAATTGATCATTGGTGTTTCTTCTTGCTTGGGAGAATTATTCTTTGATGCGCCTTGCTCCATCTCGCTCCACTCCACACGTTCGTTTCACTCAATTTCACTCAGCACTAATCACCTCACTCGCTAGACTCCCGTCCACTCACCAACCGAAGTACGACATCGCGGCCGCTACATCCATCTCGCCTTGAGAAGCGGTGATTACGACCCGCATAGTTTACATTAGTGTAATTGGTCGTAAGAACACCAACCAAAGCCCCTTCTTTTTCTGTTTATTTCAAATAACTCTCATAACAATAGTTTTAGAGTCTAAATCGTTCGATGCTAATTGCATTCCTCAAGAGACCGACATCCGGGGATTTATTCCCAACTTTATTACTTGACCACGCGTACGGCTCGAGTTGATGTATTATTTTGTGTAAACTTTAAGATGGTGGTGCTGACGTAGGATTTTGATTTAGAGTAGTTCGAAACTCGTGCAGTGCTCCTAATCGAGTGCTCACGTTGTGTAGAAATTGTATAGATTTAGTTTTTCTTTATGCTTGCAATTTATATTTTTTTCTGCACTCGTAAATACTGTCTGTCCTACTCAAATCTATGAATCCGGAGTAATCACTCGGTAGTGTAGGAGTGTGTGTAGGCGTCGCAAGCTTTGTATTGCTCGAGTCGGGAGGACGGATCACTTTTCTCGGTGACTAAGAACTTGCCCCAGGCTACTTTCGAAGCATTGGTGCACGGTTAGTCGAGCGTGAGCGTGACGTAGGCCATCACTTTGGCCCGGTTGAGCCTTGCACCCGTCCTAACATAGCCCTCGCTAGCCCTATTGAGCCTACCTCCCTTTTGTTTCAGCTCCACACTCAATTCACCAATGCCTCAAGCCAATCCTAGTCGCACACCCGCGTCGAGCACTAGTTCCAAGCATTTTCTCGTTGGGTTGTTGATGTGAGAGGTGGTTTTGTGAATAATGTGGATTTTCCATCTTGTTATATTAGCTGAAATTCAAGAATTTGAAAAAGAAAAAAATTTATAAAAGCAAAAAAATTGTGAAAAAGAAACGAAAAAGAGAAAATAAAAAGTATAAATGAAAATCTGTTTTTTTTTTAGAAATCTGTTTTGGGGTAGGCGGTGCACACACCCATGTTGTAAAAACCAGGTCTGGGGGTGTGGTGCACTCGCATTCATTTTGCTAGTGGGAAATCTGTTTTTGTGCGAGCTCCGTTGGGTTGTGCGTAGCCTTCGTTTTCATCTTTTTCATCCATACCTACGTCTACACCCAAGCCGCAACTCTTCACCTAAAGTCCTATAGATTTACGCTCGAGTCGAACTAGCATCGTGGAGAAAGTGTGAATGGGCAAGCATATGGTCCCCGACATTGGTGGATTCCTTTGGAGGTGATCACGAGCCCCGCTCTTTGGCAATGCTCCACCATCCGACTTGCCTATTTTCTTCCTACACATGACCGTGCGATTCTCCGGAAATTCAATCTTTGAGTAGTGACAGTATTTATTTACGTTTATTGAAAATTATAAATTGCATAGCATGATTAAAAACTCCTTCTATTATATTTTCTATGCACTTGTGTTTCTCGATTTCTCGTCCTACAGTATTTTGAAATTGGTACGTCAGCTAGCCATTTTTGAGTCCACAAGGTGATTATTTGCCCGGGACGTGCAAATGGTTAAGTCTGGGGGTGTGATGAGTCCCTATTTTATACCTTATTTTGGACTCATCTAGGCCTTTTTCCTCAGCTTTGTACTACCTTTTAGCACCATGAGTACTTCTTTTGGTTAGCTACGACATTCCACACCCTGTACACCTTTTTTGCCCATTTCTATGCTTGTGTGCATTTGCATTCTTGCTATGATCATTATTGCTTGCTGCGGCTGCCACGATCGATGTCTCGTGTAGTTTTCCTGCAGGTTTGGGGATCGTGAGGGCATTCGGGATAGGCGTTTCACTATTTTTGGCAAAGGAGTCAGTGGTCGTGCGTTTTTACCCACGCACGACCATCGACCTCCTGGCGCACGATCACTGATCGTGCGCAGCCCGAACTCATTTGTGAAATCCCTGTCTTGAACCTTCCGCACGATCACTTGCCATACCGCGCACGACCACTGCTCGTGCGCCGCCGATCATGCGCAGTCATAACCCATTTTACAAAGTTCTGCCTGGCTATTTCCGCACGATCATCAGCATTGCCTCGCACGATCACTGATCGTGCGCTGCTGATCGTGCGCGATCATTGATTTTCTGATGCAGGTCTGCAGGTTGCTCGCACACGGGCGCTGACCTTGTTCGCGCACGACCACTGGTCGTGCGCCAGTGGTCGTGCGCCCTATTTATTCTACAAGCTATAAAAAGCCCTGTTCCGCGAATTAGGTTACGCACGTTGTTACGAAACCTCCGCCAGTCCGCCGTTTCACCCTCCAGCAGTTCCATTCGCCTCCACCTTCATCCCTACCATCGGGAAGACCTTCTCCGGTGATTCCAAAGCATTCCGCATCCTCCGGTGATCCTCCTGGCCATTGATGCATTCTTCTCCGAGCTTTCCACCAAGGAAGAAGACAAAGCATACCTATAGAACGGAATTACAGGCCCTCGAGGTGACAGCTCGGTGGTACCGAATGCCATCCTCGGACTGCGCTTGGAAGCGGATTGACAACCCGCACCTCCGGCCAACAACCGCGGTGGATCTTCAATCTCGTGGTTTTGCATTTTCTCTCTTTTCTTGTTGCAAGGAATGTTTATGCATGTAATGAACATCAATTTCTAGTGTTAAATTGATCATTGGTGTTTCTTCTTGCTTGTGAGAATTATTCTTTGATGCGCCTCGCTCCATCTCGCTCCACTCCACACGTTCGTTTCACTCAATTTCACTCCGCACTAATTACCTCACTCGCTAGACTTCCGTCCACTCACCAACCGAAGTACGGCATCGCGGCCGCTACATCCATCTCGCCTTGAGAAGCGGTGATTGCGACCCGCATAGTTTACATTAGTGTAATTGGTCGTAAGACCACCAACCAAAGCCCCTTCTTTTTCTGTTTATTTCAATTAACTCTCATAACAATAGTTTTAGAGTCTAAATCGTTCGATGCTAATTGCATTCCTCAAGAGACCGACATCCGGGGATTTATTCCCAACTTTATTACTTATGCGACCGGTACGCTTGCCGTATTTTACGCGCATCAAACCTCCATGGTCAAGGACCTTTACACTATTAAGTTTAGGTTTTTATACCATTTTATTAGTCGTCTTTAGCCGTGGTGATTCTTGATCAAGTGCATTTCCATTTCATAGTTTCAGCCCTTCATTATAGTCACTTCTAATAGCTCCTTAATTAATTGCAGTTGTTCTCATTCTAGCAAAGCTTTATTTCTATAATTGCACTTAGTTTCTCAAACCCTAGTTTTTCTGTCGATAAAATAATAGCCTTCGTGTGTGTAAGTTTATTCAACAGTTCCCGGATTTCAATACGACACTTGTGTCCTCTAGCTACAGTTTGATAGGTATACTTGCCTCATTGGATTGCTAGTTCAGTTGCTTTTATTTTCTTCGAGCCTTAGCAACCACCATGTTTTTGGCGCCATTTTTGGGGATCAACTTTCGTTGATATATTGAAAACACGAACCTATTAATTTTATCTCTTCTCATCTTTACCCTCCTTCTAAAAAATTTTAAAATTCAAAAATTTTTTATTACCGCTTTTAATAGTAACCAACTTAACAATTTTTCTACACCACCAAATTCTCTTAAAAAGGGCAAAGCGGCTTTAAGTGTCGCTATCTTGTCTAGTACCTTGCGAACCCTTCACCGGGTAGTCCTTGGGAATTTTGGGAGTGAATATATTTAAAAAATCTATTTCAAAAAAAAAAATCTAGCTTTTCTTTCTAGTTTATTTGATTTCTCTTTCTTCTCTTCTCTTATTTTAGTGCATGACCCGCGGGAGTCCGTCGGTTATTTTGGACTTGTACCACGAAATTGAGCGTACTCTTCGAGGAAGATCGCGATTTCAAGGCCCTACTTCCCAAATACCGTTTGAGGACTCCGAGTCATTCTCTACTCTAAGAATGGAAGAACCCAACGTAGAGGAAGCCGTGCAAAGACCTGTCTTATTATGCACGACCGAATCTCAAGGGAACAGAATCTAGAATAGTTCGCCCTGCTATAACAAATAATAACTTCGAAATAAAGCCTAGCATAATTCAAATGGTGCAGCAGTATGTGCAATTTGACGGACTTCAAGATGAAGATCCGAACGCACATATAGCAAATTTTCTTGAAATTTGTGACACATTCAAGATAAATGGTGTCACAAATGATGCAATCAGACTAAGACTCTTCCCATTCTCTTTAAGAAATAAAGCTAAGCAGTGGCTGAACACTCTACCTAAGAATAACATAACCACCTGGAATGAATTAACTGAAAATTTTTTGGCAAAGTATTTTCCGCCAGCTAAAACTGCAAAACTTATAAACGACATCTCTGCCTTTGGACAAATAGACTCTGAAACCCTATATGAAACTTGGTAGAGATTTAAAGAATTATTAAGGTGATGCCCACATCACGCACTGCCTGTATGGTTACAAGTGCAGACGTTCTATAATGGGCAAAATAAAAGCACAAAGAAAATGATAGACGCAGCGTCTGGCGGTACTTTCAATCATAAGACATCGGAAGCAGCTCTTGAGCTTTCTGAGGAAATGGCCATGAACACTTATCAGTGTAATGTGCCTAGGTCCTGCCCGAATAAGCCTGCAGGTATCTTTAAAGTGGACAACGTCTCCCAGCTTGCCTTACAGGTTTAAATATTAAGCAAAAAGATAACAGAGATGACTGCTGCCTCCTCCCCTCAGGTATGGGAATCTGCAACTCCTGCCCCTGAACAATTAGATTTTGTTAACAATATGCCTAGAAATGCTTTTAATAATTATTCTGCTACAAATTTTCATCCTCCTGTTTTTAATTTTCATAATTGTTATAATCCTGCCTTAAGAAATCATCCGAATTTTTCGTTGAGTAATCCATCGAATGCTATGCGCCCGCCACCACAAAATGATTTTTCTGCACCAGCACCACCACCTTTTAAAAATTATCAAAAACCTCCATGCTTGGAGGAGTTACTTTCCAAATATATCGCCACAAATGACGCTATGATAAGAACCTTAACTAGAAGAATAAAAAGTCTAGAAAATCAAGTAGGACAGCTTGCTAAAATTATTTCTGAGCAACCCACAGTGTCTCTTCATTCCAATACCGAGCCCAACCCGAGAGAGCAAGCGAAAGCTATAACTCTTCGGAGTGGGATGCAAGTTCCCGGTATGGTTAGTGAAGAGCCCGAGAAAAGCTCCGCCCCCGCTTTAAAAAATCAAAGCTCCACCCCCGTTTTAAAAATTCCACCCTCTGCTGAAGAAGTTATCACCCACATTTTAGAAAACGATCTCACTCAACCACCCATCTTTAAAAATAATCCAAATCCACCTTACCCTTTGGAACATAATAAACAACGTCAGGACGATCAGTACTCTCTTTTCTTATAAATGTTTGAGCAAATCCCCAAAAATCTGCCTTTCCATGAAGCAATTTCACAGATGCTGAAGTACGCCAAGTACCTTAAGGACCTCCTAACCAACAAGAAGAAGTTAGAGAACCTTTCGGACGTTACATTAAATGCCAAGTGCTCCGCGGTTTTGACAAGCGGCTTACCAAAGAAAATCAGTGACCCGGGTAGTTTTTCTATTCCGTGTGTCTTTGGTAATCTTTTTGTCAAGAATGCATTAGCCGACTTAGGTGCGAGTATTAACCTGATGCCCCTCTTGTTGTTTAAAAAGTTAGGAATTGGTAGCCTCAACCCTACACGCATGAGCATCAAGCTCCCGACAGATTCGTTAAGTACCCGTTAGGAATAGTGGAGGATATCTTAGTAAAAGTCAACAAGTTAATCTTCCTGGTGGACTTTGACATTTTGGACATTGAAGAAGATGTCGAGGTTCCCCTGATCCTTAGCTGACCCTTCCTTGCCACCTCCCGAGCTGTCATTAATGTTGCAATGGTAAGCTCTTCCTTCGAGTAGGCGATGACGAAGTCACTTTCTCTTTCACACCTTTGATGAAAAACACCTTAGCAAATGATGATTCCTGCTTTTTCATAGATGTTGTGAGTGATGAATACTCCTATTGCCTATCTGATTTTGAAAAAGAATTCTCCGCATTTTGTTCCTCCTCTTCTCTTCCAAGTGAATCGCTACACCTAAGTGGAGAGAGTGTAGAATCCTCTTGTATTTTATCTGATTTTGAAAAAGAATTTTCTGATTTTTGTTTCTCTTTTACTCTTCCAACTGATTCGCTGCAAGAAGCCGCCTTGGCCACCAGCTCCGCCCCTTTTAATTTTCCGTCTAAAAAAATCTACGAAGATATTGTATTTGAAAAACAAAGAATTTCTCAAACCTCTTATGAAGAACCCCCTACCCTAGAACTAAAAGAACTTTCTGAACATCTCAATTATGCCTTCTTAGAAAAGAACTCCAAGCTGCCAGTTATAGTTTCGGCCTACCATACGGATGTCCAATATGAAAAACTCCTTTTAATTTTACGTAAACATCGTCGAGCTATTGCTTGGCAGATATCTGATATTAAGGGCAAAAGCCCATCCTTCTGCACTATTAGAATTTTAATGGAAGATAATTCACGTAACTCCATTCAACCTCAGCGCCATATAAACTCGAACATGAAAGAAGTAGTTAAGGGAGAGGTTATGAAATTATTAGACGCAGGAATTATCTACCCTATATCAGACAGTTTGTGGGTTAGCCCTGTTCAGGTAGTACCAAAGAAGGGAGGGATAACGGTAGTTAGTAATGAAAATAACGAATTAATCCCGACACGGACGGTGACGGGTTGGCGTATATGTATAGATTATAGGAAGCTGAATGACGCCACCCGCAAGGACGACTTTCCTTTACCGTTTATCGACCAGATTTTAGAACGATTATCCGGCCATAGCTTTTATTGTTTTCTCGATGGCCTCTCGGGGTATTTTCAAATTCCCATCTCTCCCGAGGACCAAGAGAAAACTACGTTGACTTGTTCCTTCGGCACCTTCGCCTACCGAAGAATGTCGTTTGGATTGTGCAATGCGCCAGCAACATTCCAGCGATGTATGCTAGCTATCTTTGATAAGTACGTAGAAAGCATTATGGAGGTATTTATGGACGATTTCTCCGTGTTCGGCGATTCGTTTGATAGATGTTTAGAAAACCTCGAGAAAGTCTTAGAACGATGCGAAGAGACTAACCTTGCCCTAAATTGGGAAAAATGCCATTTTATGGTTAGGGAAGGGTTAGTTTTGGGACATAATGTTTCTACGAGAGCTATTGAGGTAGATATTGCGAAGATAGAAGTTATCGAGAAGCTGCCACCGCCTACGAATATAAAAGCTATAAGAAGTTTTTTAGGTCACGGTGGTTTCTTCCGCCGCTTCATAAAGGACTTTTCTAAGATCATCAAGCCCCTTACCCATCTTCTAGAAAAAGGTGCCCCCTTCATTTTTGATGACTCTTGTCTTTCTGCCTTCGAGTTGATTAACGAAAAGTTAATTAACACACTGATTATGATAGCGTCGGTGTGGGACCTTCCATTGGAGATAATGTGCGATGCGAGTAGTTTCGCGGTGGGAGCCGTATTAGGTCAACGGATATCTAAAAACTTCCACCCTATATATTACGCTAGTAAAACGCTCACATCTGTAACACCCCAAAAAGTCTAAAATATGGATTTGAGGTGCAGGTTGGTTTACATGGCCTGGGACACGGGCGTGTCCAAGGGCATGTCGGGGGTACACGGCCTGGGACACGGGCATGTCCCAGGGCGTGTCAAGCAAATAATAGGCATTTTGAGTCAGAAGATTACACGGCCTGGAACCAAGCCTTGAACACGGCCATGTCAGATTTGACACGGGCGTGTCCGATGCCGTGTGCCTACCCGTGTACTGCTGGTTGAGTTTGGAGCTCGATGAAGCAGGGGGACACGGGCGTGTCTCATGATTGACACGGGCGTGTCAGGTTCGACACGGGCGTGTCGATGCCCGTGTTCTGGTAAAGTTCAGTCGGTATGAATACCGCGTGTGCCGCTTAAGGGTACACGGCCTGTGACACGGGCGTGTCACAGGCCGTGTCAGCCAAAAAAGTGGGTTTTTGGGAAAATCGTGGCCGTTCATTTTCTCTCTTTGGATCCAAGGGCTCAGGTGATTCCTGGCTGGATTAAAACAGCAGAGGCTGATGAAGAGTTCATTCTTCATTTGGTTAAGGAAGAGAGAAAGAGAGAGGAGGAAGAAGAAGGAGGAGGAGATCAAGCCACCGGCGGAGCTCCCGTGGTCCGATTCGTGATCTGAGGCCAGCATTGTGAAGGCAAAGCTGCTGCGGTTCTTTCTCACCGGCTAGTTTTCGATGGCTCCCAAGAGATCGACAAGGGTAACGATCTCCCTTCTTGGACATGTGAAGTCCTTATTTTCTGCATTGCATAGGGAAAACCCTTCCCCGCGAGTGGGCGGTGGGTTGTGGTGTCCCTTGGGGTAGATATGTGAAGTCCCCCTTGTTAGAGTCCGGAATTGGAGTACGGATCTAGGCATGCTGTGTGAAGCCCATCTGGACATGCTTGTCTGGATTGGTGATGCTTGTTTGCATATCGGAGAAGGCTCCGTGATTATGGCTTGTGTTGCCTTGTGCCTACCTGTTGCTTGGTGCAGCAGGAAGTAATGGATGAATTCTAGGAAATGAAGAGTGTTGGATGCAACTCTTGTGGCCGTGCGTTGCCACTTTATGAGCGGTTGAGCCGTTGGGCTGCAACTCGATGAAAAGGCAGATTGCCGAACAGGAAAGGTAAAACCGACCTGTGCCTATAAATTGCCATGGATACTTCCGTATTCGAGGTGGCACGGCGACTTGAGTAATAGGGGGTGGCTGATCCATACCTGCGTTAGGTCCGTCCGACTTGGAAGCCTGGTTATGGGTTTTGTTGGAGCGCCTAATGAGAGTCTTAGGCCCGCGCACCGAAAAGACTAGAATGCTCAAATACTGTGTAGACGGTGGTATTGACCCTGGTATTCTGGTACACCAAGAATGTGCCCTAAGTGCACGGACTGTCGGGCCGTGTGGCCGATAGTTGTGATGGCTTGAATGTGCCTGCGCGCACATAGTTGCTATATGATGATGTCATGCTATGCAGGGAAAGAATGCTAATGCCCCGAGAAAGGGGTAGGATTGTTATAATTGGGTCAGCTGAATGCTGACCGTTGCATTGTTTGCCACCATTTGGGTGGATTGTTGATGTAGGGATACCGGGGGATATCCGAAGATCAATGGATTAAGCCTATTATCCTTCACGTTCGACTCGTTATGGTTAAATCTTATTTTAGCAACTTCGCCTACGCAATACCACACAAATAAATCTATCAATTAACGCTAGCCAACGGGTAGCCAAACCGGTAGGGATCAAATAAGGGCTATGAGGCCAATATTTGATCAAGCTAAATGGACGAATATTGCGTCCGGCCGAGCGGCGTTGTACCAAAAGAGATCTACCGAAATAGAGACGATTCGGATTAGGTAGATCTCTCCCAACGAAAAGAAAAAAAACAAGGGGGCTCGCCAAACCCGCTGAATCAAATAACGTAAGCAAGAAAAACAATACAAAAGTAATCCACCACGATGGGTTTCAATGATTTCAAAATTAACGCTACGGATAAAAACACCACTTGAATATTCAAGAAAAGAAATCACACAAAGAAATAGAAAAGGTCCGTTACCCCAATCGGAATAGATGATTCCGATTAATTCTCTACTTGGAACGTTCTCCTCAACGGCTCCGCTAGAGTTGCGCCGGAAGGAGATGAAAATCTTGCCCGCCTTCGTCGCGTCACGCCGGTGCTAGGATTCCACAAGGAGGCAAACTTGCCTTGGCCGTTTTCTTCACAAACAAAGGGGATGGAGGGTTCCTTATTGTTGGTCGGATTTGTTAGGGATGGATGGAGGAGGCGGCTAGGGTTGGAAGCAAAGGTGTGAGGGATGGAGGGTCGGCTTTGTGAGAGGTGATGGGTAGGCCGGCGGCTTGTGGTTGGAGGGGGATAGGAGGCTCGGGTTGAGGAAGTGGAGGTGTAGAGGGGGAACCGAAATAGGGAGAGGAGGAAGTGGGTGGCCGGCGGCCAAGGAGATGGGAGGAAAAGGGAGTTCGGCCAAGGAGAAAGAAGGAGAAGAGAAATTTCCAAGGGGGGAAAATTTTAGGGTTTTCAATATTTCATTCTTCAATACCTAAAATGAGAACAAACATGCCTTTATATAGGCTACACCACTCCATCTCCTCCATACAAATGAAAACACTCATGATGGCTAATAACACCCATCATGACATGAAATAACTATAGTCTGTACATGAAATAAAATAGCTATGATGGTTATACGTCTCCATCTACATGAAATTAATACATGAAATAAAAATATTAATCTCACGATAAAATAGATAATAAACTATATTAATTCTCCATATTAATTTATTAATAATAATTATTAATAAACTAAAAAAATGGGCTTGCGCCGCGGGCGGATATTCTGGCGCCGTTCCACATGATCGTCACAGCGCCGCCAGACTTTATTTGGAGGCAGAGAAAGGGAATCCGTAAGCGCGCCATCATCGTCTTCACCTTGTTGAGGGCCGTCGTCGCCATCAATCCTACCCCTCTTAAAATTACTCATCACCGATGAGTACCGGTGCGGGGAGGCATCAACCTTTAGAACCATGAAGCGGCACACGTCACCACCTGGAGAGCAAAGCACATCCACCTGGAGTATCCTGTCATGCAATAAAATGTCCCTAGGGAACCTTGGAAAAGCATTAGGCAATAAAGGAAAACAAGCTTTAACATCATCAACCAACGTACCTCCAGAGGAGACCGGTGAAGAAAACAATCCAAGTAAAAACTCACTACCCATACCCAAAGAGAACAAAGTGGACCCACACGGAGAGATATGAAATTCAAGTGGCGGAGAATCGTATAGCGTTAAATCAAAAACATCAAAAACAAGGGAAAAATCCCAATCAGTGAAAGATTCCAAATGATATGCGTATTCTCCGAACGTTATGAAAATCCATACAGGGTCCAACTTACCAACTCGCCAATTTTCTAAAGTGCCCGAAGGCATCCGTTCAGGGACGAGAAACACCAAAACAAAATCGTCACTCTTAAAGTAAGACACTCTTTTTTGTAAGCTAGCAATAAAATGATATGAGATAATTTGTATAGCTAGCGCATTACGATCGTGCGTACATAAGAAGAAATCATAACTAGCATAATCCGGAGTGAGATTCGGCGACAAACTAGCGGGTAACTCATGAAATGTTACCACAGTGAAAAATTCATTTAAATAGTACCGAGAGAAATGGTTACGGTGTGGTGTGAAACCATGTGCAACGTGACTGACCCCATATGCAAAACATAAAGGTTTTAAGTCCGGGGGAATGGGGGCCTTAAAAGCAAAGATGATTTTTAGAGGCATAAACTTCGCAGCTCTAATGTGATACTTAAAATAATAACGCTTGGCACAAAGATATGCCAAGGTAAGCCGCTCTTCACTAATACAAGTAGACTTATATTTAAATTTTAGAACGTCATGAATACAAACTAACGGAAAACACTCATCACCAAATATAGACGTGGACGCTTGCAGACATGAAGGGAAGTGCGAGTGACCTACCTCAAAGTACCCATATTCCATCACGGATGTGTGCATGATAGGGTCAACAAATGGAGGAGGATAAATGCGTGCGATCGGGCTTGGCAGATAAGTTTGTCGAGGCGACATCACTTCATAAGGCACTATAGCCAAGGGATCACTAGCAGTCCGACTCGAAATCCCAAAACACGGATTTGACGTCCAGAAAGGAACATCCGGTTGCAAACCATTAAAATCATAGGAAAACTCAAACAGGGGGTTCACCCATACGGATAACTCATCCGACGTGTCTTCCAATTCATGAGGTAATTCGTGTAATTCCAACTCGGTGATCGGGTCAGAAGAAAGAGTTGGTAGCACGACAGACAGGAGAGAGTTAAGTTCATATTCCATATCAGGCAACGGGGTTAGCATCAGGGAATGCTTATCCGGTTCCACTCCAATAACGTCTTCTAGAAATAAAACTCTCTCGCTAGGACATTCTTCCAAACATAATTCTTCCCATGAGGTAGGGACATCGTCAAAAATAGGGGATAGACAAATCGAATCCAAGGGAGTATTATAATTAGCTTGAATCCCAAGCGGCGATGATATCATCAAAGAACTAACTCCCGGATGTATCACACTAAGATTATCCCAGACTGAACAACCATCCCAAGGTGACTCGTCCAATATCGTAGGAACAACTAATAAGCCAGGGTCAACCAATATAACATCGGGTCCAAGCAAGTCATCATCTAACTCAGTAACATGTAAGCTCTCTACATCGGACGACTCTACTGTCTCAGCCAACATAACTACTAACTCAAGATCATCAGCAGACTGTAACTCTTCTGTCTCAGACAAAATATCAATCGACTTAGGATCATCAAAAGATTCCACAACGGTTAGAGGGGATGACTGTGAAATGTCGTCGAAGGGAAGTGGGGGTGGTTCCTCAAATGAGAAATCCTCATCCAAGTCACTTGGGTAACCAATCTCCTCATCGTCACTCAAATTGTCATCAATAATAACCTCGTCCTTAGTGACGGGTACACTTGTAATCACAACCTCAGATTTCAAGAGAGAATCAACGACTAACTGGGGTAAGTTAGGAGGAGACTCACACGCTAGCGTACGATGGCACGGAGAGGCGTATTCATCCTTCAATATGGCCTTCATGCTATCCCAACTTAGACGTGATCTACCATACTTAACTATTAATTGAATCTCTTCCACTATCCAAAATAGTTTAGCTTTTCCTATCAACTTAAGTCTAGCTATTCGCACCATATCCGTGTTGTTCAAATCGTACCACTCAAAGTAATACTCCATATCCTTAACCCAATCTAAGAAAACACGTAGACCTCCTAAACCGTCATAAGTGGGGGTCATACTATTTGTGGGAGGGTAGATGTGGGAACGAGTAGCATGGACATCGTAAGCCATCCTAGCGCGAATCGGAGGTGAAAATTCACCCGGAATTAGTGCATGTGCTAGGGAAATAAGATCTGGACCACTTAACTCTATCAAAGACGGAATTGTTCCCGCTTAACCACTAAGGTTTTAAACATTTTAAAATAGGGTTTTTGCTGGAAAAATATAAGGATTATTAAAAAATTTTCTGGAATTTTTTTTATTAAGGAAATAAAAATCTAGGCCGCTATTGGCACACCAAATACTAAATTTTCAAATTAATTAATAAAAACAAAGTCTTGATGAAAAATAATTTTTTTTTTGTTTTATTACTGAAAATTATATGAAGAATTTCCAGAATTTTTTAATTTTTAATTTTGAAAAATATTTGGGCAATTAAAGTCGTTATTTGCAAACCACTTTGAAGGTAACTAGTTTTAGTGAATTTTCGTTGAAATAAAAATGTGCGTGCAAACGTGCCACATACAAGGGGGAGGAGTGCCAGTTAGGAAATTGACGTGAACCTCCCTATGATACCAAATTGATGTAGGGATACCGGGGGATATCCGAAGATCAATGGATTAAGCCTATTATCCTTCACGTTCGACTCGTTGTGGTTAAATCTTATTTTAGCAACTTCGCCCTATGCAATACCACACAAATAAATCTATCAATTAACGCTAGCCAACGGGTAGCCAAACCGGTAGGGATCAAATAAGGGCTATGAGGCCAATATTTGATCAAGCTAAATGGACGAATATTGCGTCCGGCCGAGCGGCGTTGTACCAAAAGAGATCTACCGAAATAGAGACGATTCGGATTAGGTAGATCTCTCCCAACGAAAAGAAAAAAAACAAGGGGGCTCGCCAAACCCGCTGAATCAAATAACGTAAGCAAGAAAAACAATACAAAAGTAATCCACCACGATGGGTTTCAATGATTTCAAAATTAACGCTACGGATAAAAACACCACTTGAATATTCAAGAAAAGAAATCACATAAAGAAATAGAAAAGGTCCGTTACCCCAATCGGAATAGATGATTCCGATTAATTCTCTACTTGGAACGTTCTCCTCAACGGCTCCGCTAGAGTTGCGCCGGAAGGAGATGAAAATCTTGCCCGCCTTCGTCGCGTCACGCCGGTGCTAGGATTCCACAAGGAGGCAAACTTGCCTTGGCCATTTTCTTCACAAACAAAGGGGATGGAGGGTTCCTTATTGTAGGTCGGATTTGTTAGGGATTGATGGAGGAGGCGGCTAGGGTTGGAAGCAAAGGTGTGAGGGATGGAGTGTCGGCTTTGTGAGAGGAGATGGGTAGGCCGGCGGCTTGTGGTTGGAGGGGGATAGGAGGCTCGGGTTGAGGAAATGGAGGTGTAGAGGGGGAACCGAAATAGGGAGAGGAGGAAGTGGGTGGCCGGCGGCCAAGGAGATGGGAGGAAAAGGGAGTTCGGCCAAGGAGAAAGAAGGAGAAGAGAAATTTCCAAGGGGGGAAAATTTTAGGGTTTTCAATATTTCATTCTTCAATACCTAAAATGAGAACAAACATGCCTTTATATAGGCTACACCACTCCATCTCCTCCATACAAATGAAAACACTCATGATGGCTAATAACACCCATCATGACATGAAATAACTATAGTCCGTACATGAAATAAAATAGCTATGATGGTTATACGTCTCCATCTACATGAAATTAATACATGAAATAAAAATATTAATCTCGCGATAAAATAGATAATAAACTATATTAATTCTCCATATTAATTTATTAATAATAATTATTAATAAACTAAAAAAATGGGCTTGCGCCGCGGGCGGATATTCTGGCGCCGTTCCACATGATCGTCACAGCGCCGCCAGACTTTATTTGGAGGCAGAGAAAGGGAATCCGTAAGCGCGCCATCATCGTCTTCACCTTGTTGAGGGCCGTCGTCGCCATCAATTGTCCCTATGCAGGTGCTGGAGAGCCAAGTGGTAAATGAAGGGCTGAAGCCCTACTACTGTTATTGCTGCTGCTGCGGCTAGCCCTGGAATGCTAAGCGAATGTTTTTGCTTGTGTTTCTTTTACTCATGTATGGCCGGCCTGCGCGCCGAGGTTTGTAAACCATACGGTGTGGAAAGAGGAACTATAAGGCCTTAAGGCCAAACTCTATGTATTTGTTGTACATTCTGTGGATATATATAAAGGTGGTTTATATATTTGACATTCCTGGTAGAGTTCAATTTACACCTTAAAGCTTCCGCTAGAATGCTCTGAGTTAGGATTCGTGTATGGTTTGGTATTATCCTGTGACCTCACCGTCTGTTTGGGGCATATAGTGTGGGGCCCCGGCCGGACCTTCTACTATACGTCATGTAACGGATGGAGTCGTTACATTTTGGTATCAGCTTCTTTCGGTCTTCCTCTATCGAATTCGTGGACGAATTCTTTTATGGGGTGGCGAGCACGTGTTTATGCGCCCTGCTGTAACGCTAATGAACTCTGGAATGTCCACTAAGGAATGTACAAAATCTTGTTTGAGGAATCTGCGCGTTCCTTTTTGTATTGTTTTGCTTGCATACGATCGCTAATATGTGTCTTGTCCACCTATAGGTGACGCGTAGCGGTGTTGGGCAGTCTGAGCCCCAGCGCTCTGATGAGAGTACGGCACTAGGTGAGGTGCCAACACCTCCTCCATCTGCGGAAACTGTTCGCTTAGTTGCTGAGGCTCTATTTGTCATGATTCAGCTGACCGGGCAAGCGCAGCCGGCAGTAGAACCAGTTCGTGTTGTTGTACGACCCGAGCCGGTTGAGGCTGTAGATCCACGAGCAGCTGACCGACAGTTGAAGCAATTCATGAGCTTCAGTCCGCCTACGTTTACGGGACTGGGATCCCCAACGCAGGCAGAGGATTGGTTGTCGCGTGTCAAGCAGATAATGACAGCGATCAGGGCGGAGGAAACTCTAAAGGTCACCTTGGCCACCTTCATGCTTGAAGGAGAGGCGCGGTTGTGGTGGGACGAGGTTGAGGTACACCATTTGGCGGGCAGGCAATTAACGCAAGTATCGATTGAGGAGTTCTCTCGAATATTTCTGGCAAAGCATGTCCCAGCGGCGCAACGCATTGCCATGGAAAATGAGTTCCAACGGTTAAAGCAAGGAGAAGATAGCGTGAAAATCTACTTGCATGAGTTTACCAGGTTGGGGCGGTATGCGGGAATAATCTTCGCTGATGACCAAAGGAAAACGAATAGGTTCTATGAAGGATTGCGGGATGAGTTGAGATTCCTGCTTTTGAGTTCAGTGAACCAAGGGTTTCAGGCGTTGGTTGATACTGCATGTGCGTTGGAGAAGGACATGCAGCGGGTGCAAGGGAATAAGGGCTTGGTTGTGTCAAAGCCAGAGGTTCAAGCACCTCGCCCTAGCAAATCATTCTACCAGAAGAAAAGGGGAAAGAGGTCCAAGCCATCTGATCAAATGACTACGACCGTTGTGTCGGGGGCGACATCAAGGCCGGATTCTCGTACATGCTATAACTATGGCCGGGTGGGGCATATAGCCCGTGACTGTCGGGTTGTTCATCCCAAAGGGGAAAAAAGACGGGTGCGTCTTATGCTGAGAAGGGAAAAGCGGTGGTTGATTCCTCTGCGTCCCTGGCACATCCCCGAATCTATCAGCTTGGCCAGCAGGAGGCGATTAAGCAAAGTGACGTCGTCACAGGTACGAGTTGAAATAGCTTAATTGCTTAAGTGCTATTGCTTTTGGTTATGTATAGCTTGTGCATGATGTGTGTGCTGCAGGCTTTGTCCTAATTCGGAATAATCTGGCGAGAGCCCTGTTTGATACGGGTGCAATGCATTCTTTTCTGTCTGAGGATTTCGTATCTCGAATTGGGGTGCCGAGTCATGTGACGGTTGATAGTACAAGGGTGCTATTGCCGAATGGCTGTGTGATGCTTACGGATAGGGCTTGCGATGTGGATGTTCAAATAGGAAGTCGGGATTTTGGTTTGAGTGAAGCGGTGCTGCCGTTATCGGAGTTTGATGTGATCTTTGGTATGGACTGGCTCTCGGAGCAGCGTGCCTTTATTGATTGCAAATCCAAGGAGATTACACTGGGCCAGAATACCGGACTTGTGACGAAGTTCGCTGGTATGCGAGGAGTTGGCGGGACTCTGTTGTCTGCACTCCAAGTCGTCAATGCTGTTCGGAAGGGCACGGAGTTATTCTTCACGCTAATTCAGGCTGTTGAGCCAAAGGCCAGTGTCGGTGAAGTTCTGGTTGTGTCAGAGTTTGCCGATGTGTTTCCTAAAGATCTTCCTAGGTTACCACCCCAGCGGGAGATTGACTTCTCTATTGAGTTGGTGCCAGGTACGAAACATGTGGCCCGCTCACCATATCGCGTCGCGCCAAAAGAGATGGCTGAGTTGAAAGTCCAATTGCAAGAGTTATTGGAGCAGGGATACATACGCCCAAGTATGTCACCTTGGAGCGCGCCTGTTCTATTTGTGAAAAAGAAAGACGGTAGTTTACGGTTATGTATTGACTATCGCGAATTTAATAAGCTGACGGAGAAAAACAAATTTCTGATCCCACGGATTGATGACCTATTTGATCAGCTGGCAGGATCAACGGTCTATTCCAAGTTGGATTTGAAATCGGGATATTATCAGCTGAGAATTCGGGAAGGTGACATTCCCAAGACGGCGTTTGGAAAACGCTACGGTCATTATGAGTTCACGGTAATGCCGTTTGGCCTATGTAATGCGCCTTCGGTATTTATGGACCTAATGCATCGAACGTTCCGAGAGTACTTGGATTTGTTCGTGATTGTGTTTATCGATGACATCTTAGTATACTCTCAGTCAGAAGAGGATCATGCAAACCATTTGCGGTTGGTCTTGCATACCCTGCGGAGGAATAAGCTTTATGCCAAGTTCTCAAAGTGTGAGTTCTGGCTCTCTTCAGTAGCCTTTTTAGGCCATGTGGTAAGTGGAGAAGGTATCGCAGTGGATCCGTTGAAGATAAGTGCCATTTGAGATTGGCCAGTGATGTCTTTAGTGGCCGAGGTCAGGAGCTTCCTTGGACTTGCGGTCTACTATAGACTGTTTGTGGAAAACTTCTCACGGATTGCTTTACCTCTGACCACGCTGACAAGAAAAGATCAAAAGTTCATTTGGATGCCGGAGTGCGCGCGAGCTTTTGAAGACTTGAAGAGTCGTTTGACCACGACACCTGTATTGACGTCGCCATGTGGTACAGATGGGTATGAGATCTATAGTGATGCCTCCGGGAGCGGCTTAGGCTGCGTTCTTCTGCAGTTTGGTAAAGTGATTGCTTATGGCTCGCGCCAGTTGAAAGTGCATGAGCAGAATTACCCCGTCCATGATTTGGAGTTGGCGGCGGTAATCTTTGCGCTCAAGTTGTGGCGGCATTACCTTTATGGCGTTAAAGTGGATATCTATACAGATCACAAAAGCCTAAAGTACTTGTTGGATCAGAAGGATCTGAATATGCGACAACGAAGATGGATGGAGTTCCTTGGGGACTACACCTTCGAGATTCACTATACTCCCGGGAAGGGAAATGTGGTCGTTGATGCTTTGAGTCGGAAGACTCCGGTACGGGCAAGCTGGTTGTAGAGGCATGATCAGCGTTTGATCCAGGAATTAGAAGCATTGGAGATATCTTGTGTTGACAAGGGTTCGTCGACCGATGCATGCTTGAACTGGACGGAGGTTCAATATGACCTTACGGACAGAGTTCGGCGAGCAACGGAGCTTGATGAAAGTCTCCAACGCTATGCTAAAGATGGGCCGGATGACCAATTCTCTTGGGATAACGGTTTGTTACGAAGAAATGGTCGAGTGTGCGTCCCGAGTGTGGGTAAATTGAGGGAAGAGTTGATGTACGAAGCTCACTTTGCAAAGTACTCAGTTCACCCAGGGAGCACAAAGATGTACAGAGATCTGAAAAAGCTGTTCTGGTGGCTCGGACTAAAGAAAGATGTAGCACGTTATGTGGCGGAATGCCATACTTGTGCGTTGGTGAAAGCGGAATGCCAGAAGCCTGGCGGTTTCCTGAAGTCGTTACCTATTCCGGAGTGGAAGTTTGATGACATTTCGATGGATTTCGTGCACGGGTTGTCGAGATCTCAATGCGGTCATGATTCAATCTGGGTGATTGTGGACCGGTTGACAAAAGTGGCGCACTTCCTTCCAAACAGAAGAGACGATTCAGTGGAAACCTTGGCCAAGCTATATGTGGAGCAGATTGTTCGACTGCACGGTGTTACTCGGAGCATCGTCAGTGACCGTGATGGGCGATTCACATCGAATGATTGGCGGCTAGTTCGTCAAATGTTGGGTACAAAGTTAGCGTTTAGTACGGCCTTTCATCCCCAAACGGATGGCCAGACTGAACGAACCAACAGGACGATGGAGGACATGCTCCGCATGTGCGCCCTAGACTTTGGTAAGAGATGGGAAGATTATATATTTCTTGTCGAATTTTCCTATAATAATAGCTACCAAGCGAGCATCGGTATGGCACCATTTGAGGCTTTATATGGTCGTAAATGCCGTACACCGTTAGCTTGGGCAGAAGCAGGCGAATCTAAGCTGAGTGGGAAAAAGGAAGTCGAAGAAGCTACCTCACTTATACGCTCTATTCGGGAGAGGCTATTGATAGCCCAAGATCGCCAAGGAAAGTACTACAATGCCAAACATCGGAACGTGGAGTTCGCGGTGGGTGATTGGGTATATTTGAAGATCAAACCCTTCAAAGGTGTGTCCAGGATTTGGCGTTTGAAAAGCTAAGTCCGAGGTATTTTGGTCCATTTGAGGTGGTGGAGCGAGTTGGGGAAGCTGCTTATCGACTAGCACTTTCAGCAGACTTGGGTGGATTACATGATGTATTTCACATCTCAGTACTTCGTAAGGCTGTGAAGGATCAGCTCAAGTAGTGGAGAATGATCGGGTACAGGTCGAGTATGGGCTAACGACGAGTGTTCGACCCATTCGGATCGAGGATCGAGCCGAGAAACAGTTGCGGAACAAAGTGATCGGGATGGTCAAAGTCCGATGGGACAATTGTGGCCGTGAAGAGCTAACATGGGAGCGAGAGCAGACCATGCGAGCTGAATTTCCCGAGCTGTTTGTATAAACTGTAGATCGTGTACCTTTTGTTATAACAGAGTTATCAAGTTATAGCCTTGTTTTTCCTTGTTTCCTTACCGTGCAAATTTCGGGACGAAATTTTGTTAGGGGGGGAGGATTGTAACACCCCAAAAAGTCTCAAATATGGATTTGAGGTGCAGGTTGGTTTACACGGCCTGGGACACGGGCGTGTCCCAGGGCGTGTCGGGGGTACACGGCCTGGGACACGGGCGTGTCCCAGGGCGTGTCAAGCAAATAATAGGCGTTTTGAGTCAGAAGATTACACGGCCTGGAACCAAGCCTTGAACACGGCCGTGTCAGATTTGACACGGGCGTGTCCGATGCCGTGTGCCTACCCGTATACTGCTGGTTGAGTTTGGAGCTCGATGAAGTAGGGGGACACGGACGTGTCTCATGATTGACACGGGCGTGTCAGGTTCGACATGGGCGTGTCGATGCCCGTGTTCTGGTAAAGTTCAGTCGGTATGAATACCGCGTGTGCCGCTTAAGGGTACACGGCCTGTGACACGGGCGTGTCACAGGCCGTGTCAGCCAAAAAAGTGGGTTTTTGGGAAAATCGTGGCCGTTCATTTTCTCTCTTTGGATCTAAGGGCTCAGGTGATTCCTGGCTGGATTAAAACAGCAGAGGCTGATGAAGAGTTCATTCTTCATTTGGTTAAGGAAGAGAGAAAGAGAGAGGAGGAAGAAGAAGGAGGAGGAGATAAAGCCACCGGCGGAGCTCCCGTGGTCCGATTCGTGATCCGAGGCCAGCATTGTGAAGGCAAAGCTGCTGCGGTTCTTTCTCACCGGCTAGTTTTCGATGGCTCCCAAGAGATCGACAAGGGTAACGATCTCCCTTCTTGGACATGTGAAGTCCTTCTTTTCTGCATTGCATAGGGAAAACCCTTCCCCGCGAGTGGGCGGTGGGTTGTGGTGTCCCTTGGGGTAGATATGTGAAGTCCCCCTTGTTAGAGTCCGGAATTGGAGTACGGATCTAGGCATGCTGTGTGAAGCCCATCTGGACATGCTAGTCTGGATTGGTGATGCTTGTTTGCATATCGAAGAAGGCTCCGTGATTATGGCTTGTGTTGCCTTGTGCCTACCTGTTGCTTGGTGCAGCAAGAAGTACTGGATGAAGTCCAGGAAATGAAGAGGGTTGGATGCAACTCTTGTGGCCATGCGTTGCCACTTTATGAGCGGTTGAGCCGTTGGGCTGCAACTCGATGAAAAGGCAGATTGCCGAACAGGAAAGGTGAAACCGACCCGCGCCTATAAATTGCCATGGATACTTCCGTATTCGAGGTGGCACGGCGACTTGAGCAACGGGGGGTGGCTGATCCGTACCTGCGTTAGGTCCGTCCGACTTGGAAGCCTAGTTATGGGTTTTGTTGGAGTGCCTAATGAGAGTCTTAGGCCCGCGCGCCGAAAAGACTAGAATGCTCAAATACCGTGTAGACGGTGGTGTTGACCCTGGTATTCCAGTACACCAAGAATGTGCCCTGAGTGCACGGACTGTCGGGCCGTGTGGCCGATAGTTGTGATGGCTTGAATGTGCTTGCACGCACATAGTTGCTATATGATGATGCCATGCTATGCAGGGAAAGAATGCTAATGCCCCGAGAAAGGGGTAGGATTGTTATAATTGGGTCAGCTGAATACTGACCGTTGCATTGTTTGCCACCGTTTGGGTGGATTGTCCCTATGCAGGTGCTGGAGAGCCAAGTGGTAAATGAAGGGCTGAAGCCCTACTGCTGTTGCTGCTGCTGCTGCGGCTAGCCCTGGAAGGCTAAGCGAATGTTTTTGCTTGTTTTCTTTTACTCATGTATGGCCGGCCTGCGCGCCGAGGTTTGTAAACCATACGGTGTGGAAAGAGGAACTGTAAGGCCTTAAGGCCAAACTCTATGTATTTGTTGTACATTCTGTGGCTATATATAAAGGTGGTTTATATATTGGACATTCCTGGTAGAGTTCAATTTACACCTTAAAGCTTCCGCTAGAATGCTCTGAGTTAGGATTCGTGTATGGTTTGGTATTATCCTGTGACCACACCGTCTGTTTGTGGCATATAGTGTGGGCCCCGGCCGGACCTTCTACTATACGTCATGTAACGGATGGAGTCGTTACAACATCTGCACATGAAAATTACACCACGACCGAGAATGAGCTCCTCGCTGTAGTATTTGTTTTCGATAAATTCCATCCTTATATTACACTTTCAAAAATCATCGTTTTTATGTACCACTCGGCCCTCAAAAATCTTCTTGCCAAAACAGATGCCAAACCGCGCTTGATTCGCTGGGTCTTACTCCTCCAGGAGTTTTTCTTAGAGATCCGTGATAAGCAAGGAGCCGAGAACTTGGCTGCCGACCATCTCTCAAGATTAGACAATCCCTTTATAGAAAAATTAAATGAAAAATCTTTTAATGATTATTTTCCTGATGAGAAGCTGCTTTCAATTAACACATCTACTTCTCCTTGGTTCGCACAAATCGCCAACTATTTAGTGACCGGGTGCTCCCAAAAGAGTTCTCCACTCAGCAAAATAAGAAATTCTTTTCTGAGCTGAAGAATAAATTTTGGGAAGACCCGCATCTTTTCAAAATCTGTGCGGACCAAGTGATAAGGAGATGTGTTTCTTATGAAGAAGGAGTTGATATTTTAAGACACTTACATGAAGGTCTGACAGGTGGGCACTATCAAGCTGCTCTCATGACTCACAAGGTGCTTTGCGCGGGTTTTTATTGGCCTAGCCTGTTTGAAGACGTGCAAGCCTTTATGAGTAGGTGTGAAAGTTGCCAACGGTAGGGCAACATTTCAAATAAAAATGAAATGCCGCAAAATTATTTCCTTGAATGTAAAATTTTCAACCTCTGGTGAATCGATTTTGTTGGCCCCCTTCCTTCTAGCTTCGGAAACAAGTGTATTTTAGTTGTCGTTGATTATGTTTCACAATGGGCTGAAGCCCAAGCTCTTCCTTCGAACGCTCCCGAGTTGTATTGACCTTTAAAAAAAATTATTTTCTAGATTCGGTATGCCGCGCGCGATCGTTAGCGATAGGGTTTCCCATTTCTGTAACGCACAATTTTCAAAAATCCTTACCAAATATGTCGTTACGGATAAGCTTTCAACTGCCTACCACCACCAAACTAACGGACAAGTCAAAGTAGTAAATAGTGAAATAAAAAGAATTTTAGAAAAGACTGTTTCAACTTCTAGGAAAGACTGGTCAGCCAAATTAGACAATGCTCTATGGGCCTACCAAACTGCATACAAAACCACCCTCGGATGTACGCCGTATCGGCTGGTCTATGGAAAATCATGTCATTTACCCGTAGAACTCGAACACTGCGCTTTTTGGGCCTTAAGATTTTTTAACTTTGATCCTCACTCTGTCGGTGACCTTAGAAAATTTCAAATTAATGAACTCGACGAGTGGCGCTCTTACGCTTACGAAAATAATAAACTTTATAAAGAACGGACGAACCATTTACACGTTAAGCACTTAAGGCATCCGAAAACCTTTAAGCCGGGCGACCAGGTTCTTCTTTATAATTCTCGATTACTTTTATTTCCGGGAAAATTAAAAACTCGGTGGTCGGGGCCCTTTTCTGTTATGCAAATCTTTCCTTATGGAACTGTTTTAATTTTGCACCCTGATAAGGGTAATTTCAATGTGATTAGTCAGCGTCTTAAACTTTACTTCTCTGGTGATTATGATGTCATTCCAAACATTGTTAAGTATCTGCTGCATGAACTCTAGTTTATAACTTTATATTTTTTGTTTAAAACTATTTTATTTCTGGACAACAATATTTTTGCACAATAATACTTTTTTGATGCGTCAAGCTTAACGATGCTTTAAACAAAGGGCTCTCTTGGGAGGCAACCCAAGTTATCTTTTTTCTATTTTCTTTATTTTACTTTTGCCCCGGATGACTCTGACAAGCTGAATCTTCTGCGATCTCCTGCTCCAACGTTGCTAAATCCATCACGAAGTCCAAAGAAGACATTCGGGGGAGCGGCATCACTCAGCTTTTGCAGCAAATAAATCCGGGGAAGTACCCGTTTTCAATTATGTCTTTCAATTCTGTACTTTAATTTTCTCTCCTTCTCCAATCCCCTTCTTTTGACATTGAGGACAATATCCATTTTAAGCTTGGGGGAAGACTTCCTCTTTCTTTTTTGGCTTAGTGTAAATATTTTCTCTTTTTGTGTATATTTTTTTTTCTTTAAAAAACCCGAAAAAAATGAATATCTTAAAATTCCAAAAAAAAGAAAAGAAAATATTTCAAAAATCCTTAAAAAACGAGAATATTTAAAAAAAAAAAAATTTGTTTTTTTTTCTTATTTTAATAGTTTAGACATTTTGGTATTTGAATACTACCCCTAGTTTTTGTTTTTGTTTTACTCAAAATTTTCTATAAACAACGTAGTTAATTATAATATTTCTAATCGTCCATTTTAATTATGTTTCACAAGTAAAATGTTGGTCATGCTGTGTTTCTAATTCACGGTAGCATGCTAAGGTGAAATTTTTTTCTTAAACTCGCATTTCTATTATGGTCTTTGGTTTTTTATTTCCTTTACTTTCTCAAAAATTCATCATTCACTATTTTCCTTTTCGTTTTTGGATAATTTTTGTAAGGTCAACCTTTGAATAGCATAGTAGATGTGAACGATCCAAGTCATCTATTATTTTTATTTTCAAGATAATTTCATCAATCTTCTTTTATTATCTAGGACTCGCTTTTTAAAAAATTTCAAACCTTTGTTTTAAATAAATTTAAAAGCGTGAAAATGAGTTAGGCCGTTTTTGTTTTTGTTTGAGCTTTCCTTCCAACCTAAAAACTTTCACCACTAGTTAGCCGTTTTTGAGCCTTTTTCCAAATTTATTTAATAGCACCTCTTTTCATATCATTTTTCCCAAGGACAAAATTTCCAACATATCTAATCACACTAGCCTTTTTGAGTTTCATAAAAATTTTCCATGATTATGATAGGTTGTTTTGTGATATTTTTGGGAGAAAGGTTTTGAAAAAAAAAGTATGTTCAAAAGATATGTTTTTTTTGGCCAATTCAAAATGAAAATAAAAGTATTTATGGCCTTTGTTTTGAAAAAGAAAAAGAAAAAAAATGGAAAAGAAAAGAAAAGAAAAATATATATATATATATAATTCTATTTTAAATGAAATTTTTTTAAACTCTTTTTTTGGTTTAGTGTGATTTTAAGCTTTCACGTTTATCTTTGAATTTCACTCCTAATCATATTCCTAAACAAAACGTTTCTATCCTATTTAAGTCCTTTTGATTCACGCCTTTTGAATCTTATTAACAACTAAGAAAAGAAGAAAAGTAAATCAGTTTTAGTTCTGGATTTAAACTTAGATTTTTTTTGATTGAATTGATATAATTATAATGCGTTGCTTGGATCTAGTAACAACTCAATGCGTTTTTTCATTTTTGTTACTTTGCTTAAATCAATTTAAAGAATTTTGTTAAAATTTTGATTGATTTATTTTCGTTAAGTAAAGTTTATAAAAGTTTTACCATACCTAAATAATTGTTTTAGATTTACGATTCACCTTTTTCCTATTTAGAATTTCGCATGGTACTTGTGTTAGCATAATTAGAACTTTCTGATTAGTTCTTTTTTATGATTATCTAGTTTTTATATTTTTGCTTGGGGACAAGCTTGGGGGAATTTGATAATACATTTTGTAGCCTAAACTATTATCGTATTTTCTATTTTTAATGTACAAATCTTGTTTCTTAAGCTTTATTTTTATCTTTATTATGTTATTTTTATTTTCCTTGAGTGTTTCCTCTCTTTCTGCAGGTTTTGTGAAAATAGGTCAAAATTGGCCTGACACGCCCCCGTGTCACGCCCTCCCCGGGCATGACCTAGGGCGTGTCACCTTTTCTAGAGGATCCTAGAAGACAGAGGAAAATAATAGGAAAAACGGCTGTCACACCCCCCTGACACGCCCTCCCCGGGCTTGTCCCCGGGCATGACCTGGGGCGTGTCGTCCTCTACCCGAAGCCTGCCGCCGCATTAAATGCCATTTTGTCTCAGCATGCCAATAGTACTGTCATGCCCCCCGTCACGAGCATGACACAGGGCATGACCCCTCCTTTTCCAATGACTGACGGATTTCCGACCAATGATTTCGACGCGACGTACGTGTCACGCCCCCCTACACGGGCATGACTATGGGCGTGTCGACCGACGTACCAAAGCAATCATCCTTCTCGCCAGATTCCAGCGACCGAGGTCAATGCCGTACCTGTCACGCCCCCTGACATGCCCCCTAGGGCGTGTGAAAGGGCGTGACCAACCTGTGAGCTTTTCTATAAATTTAAACCCCCCTTCCCATTTCAGGAATCTTTGGGTTGAGAGGGGAGGTGCTGCCCCTTTGTTTCTTGCTTCCTTTTCTAATTTGTAATGCTTTTCTCTCCCTCTCTCTCTTTCTCATTTTAGTTTTTCTTAATCCTAGTATAGTTTAGATTTTTTAATTGCTTTTATTGTAATCTTTGCTCTTGCATAGTGCTAATGGTAGGGCTTGAATAGGATTTTCATTTCATGCAAATGTAATTTTCATTTCCTAAGTGTAGCTCTCTTGATTATTAATAAAAGTGTTATTTTTTTCTCCTTGTTTACTTTGTGTTATCATGCTCTTCTACTCATCTCTGCCCCTCCACTTCACCATGATTAACTAATCCTCCTTGTACTCGATCTTGATGATCCAAGGTTCGAGCGATTAAGTTATGATGCTTTGAATTTACCATTTCTTTTTAGGGTTTAGGCCTTGGATTACTCTTGACTTTTCATGGGTTGGAGGTATATTATCGATATATACTCTCCACCTTTGCTTTCATTCTGGGCTAGCCGAGAGGCCGATAGAATGAAGTGAGCATTCAAGAGTAAATGGGGTTGTACGCACCCCTCGAGAGAGGCAGACGTTCCAAATCTCCCGATTGGAGTAAAATCCAATAGTGGGAATCATCGCGTAAAGCGAGCTTTAGGCCTCCGATTTAGACAAGAGTCAGTCGGACCTTCCTAAACTAAGTTGGGCACGACTTCGAGAGAAGCATGTTCAAGCTTTATGAACCTCCACGGTCAAGGACCTTTACCCTTTTAAGTTTAGGTTTTATCGCATTTTCTTGGTCGTCTTTAGCCGAGGTGATTCTTGATCGAGTGCATTTCCATTTCATAGTTTCATCCTTTCGTTATAATCTCTTCTAATAGCTCTTTAATTAATTGCAGTTGTTCTCTTTCTAGCATAGCTTTATTTCTTTAATTGCACTTAGTTTCTCAAACCCTAGTTTTTTCATCAATAAAATAATAGCCTTCGTGTGAGTAAGTTTATTCAACAATTCCCGGATTTCAATACGACACTTGTGTCCCCTAGCTACAATTCGATAGGTATACTTGCCTCATTGGATTGCTAGTTCGGTTGCTTTTATTTTCTTCGATCCTTAGCGACCACCAACAATTAACAAAACTAGTGCAGGTCACAAACACCGCTTTACACGGTGGATGGAACTAATGCAAGCCACGTTGAACTACTTCAGTAAGTAGATGGGAGAGAATACAAGTAGAGGGAATGGATCACAACGACAGATTGAGGGTTGAGAGCACCTCTTTGGAACACAAGGAACTAGTAATTAATAGTGCGTCCCCACTCACAATGGATGGAGGGAAATAATGAGATGGAGGCGCTCCTCACTTGCATAAACCACAGAGATTTGACATAGACATGAAACTAATATATATATATATCAGATTAGGGTTTACCAAAACTCATTCATACAACCAAACAATCCAAGATAAATAAACTACAACAAGAAGGGGGAGAGACTATAACCAAAGGGTTGAGACTTGTCGAAGGTTCCTGGCCGAAGTCAAGGGTTGTTCATCCTTGTCTGAGCTTGGGCTTCAACTATCATCCCTCAGAAGAGCTATTATCTTCTTCTAATGAACCTGACTTCTCCGCAAATACTCTTCGACCACGACCTCGCTGGTGAACTCCACATGTGCAGTGAGAAAACCTTTTTAAATAAGCCTTGAAGCAAGAGAATGAAGGAGGAGGCCAAGAGAGTCTCCTAGCCTTTAATTTGCAAGAGTATTATGGCCAGAGGACCTCACGATGGTGGGAGGTGATGGAGCGGTAGAAGGAGGAAATTCTGGACATGTAAGCGAAAAAATGGAAGATGACCCCCCAAATAGGATGAATTCTTGCGCATATATAGTGGATGGTCAGAAAAATAGGCAAGAATGGTCGAACAAACGACCGTGCGTGCTTGTGCGAAATCTATCGTGCCAAAAATACCCAACCTGAAAGAGCATCAGACCTTGTGATTTTGAACATTCATGGGTGAAGCAGCCCATACGAGAACAATTCACATGATTAGCAACTGATTACAAAAAATCCAATAAAAACTTAATAACTTGTACGTTATGTTTGTGCACAGTTGAATCCAACCGTGCGCAAAGAAAATGGACGGACAAAAATAGATAAAATTTTTAGACAAAAACACTACTGCATGCGATTTTGATCACGCATAGGAAAAATAACCCATACGAGAACAAATCAAACGGCCCAGGACAGATCAACCTATATGGGCACTGTAGGCATCGCACGGTCGCGTCGATCGTGCGTAAAGAAAAACACAACCGTCCGATTTTTACATGAAAGAAAACTGCAACAATGAGAATCTGCCCACCTACATAGCAACAACACTGCCTGGAGCGCACCTGTAGTACAAATAAATAATATAAAAACAACATAAAAATAAGTTAGGGATCACCATGTGCTTACCCCCAACAACAAGTAAAAACCACAACGGGCCTAAAATGCCCACTTCATGAGATAATGTGAACAAGAGAAGTATGAAAAATAACAAAAATAAAATTGAAATGTGTGTAAGTGAAAACTAGCCCAGATGAGTCTGACAAACATAATAAATATAAGACTCATCACACACCAGGACATAACCATTTTCTTGTCCCGAGCAAATCATCCGTCTTGTGAACGAGAAAAAAATGAATAACTGGCTTAACAACTATAAGAGCAGAGTACCACGTGAAGTTGCATGCACACGCATATAAAAATTCAAAAGAAGAAATTCTTATTATGCAAAATATTTTATACATTTCTAAAAGCGTATTTATATATAATCTCTCTTTAAAAATTGAATCACGGTGAATAATCTGGTCACATATAGGAAGAAAGTAGACTGATCTTTGAGGTGAGCATTTCCAGAGACTGGGGCTCGGGAAAACCTAAAAAGAAAGCAATCAATGTCGGTGACCATAAGCTTACCCTTCCATACTCTTTTCACAATACTTGTTGGGTTCAACTTGCAAATCAGTAGGACTATAGGTATACGATGGGGCTTGGGTTAAAGTGTGCTATACAAAGGTAAACATGAGGGATACACACCTAACTAAAATGAGCTCGCACAGAGAGAAGCTATCAACACACCATAATAACACGTGGGAGCACCACACCCCCAGACATGGACATGACAGCATGGGTGTGTGCCCCACCTACTTCCAATAAAGAACAACTCACAAATATTTTCAATTAAACTTTTTGTCTTTCACTTTTTCACATCTCACTTTTTTCTTTTTTCTTTTTACTTTTTTTCCACAAAATTTTTTAGCATATATTCAAGTGAGGACATCCACATTTTCAAAAATGGAATCACAACATTAACACCCCAGATGAATATATAATACAAACTAGAGCTCAAATTTTTGTTTGTGACTAGGTTCGACTTTTAGGCTAAGATGAGATATTAGTGGAGCTAAATCAACAAATGGGGTAGGCATAATGGGGCTAATGAGGAATAAACGTTATGAATGGGTACAGAGGTTCAATTGGGCAAAAAGGATTGTCTACATCACGTTTGCGGGCTTGAACTAACCGTATACCCAGGCTTCGAGAGTCACTTGGGGCAAGTTCTTATGAACTGAGAATGATAATCCTTTCTCCCAACTTGAGCAATATGAGGCTAACAACCGTCTACACACGTCAATGTGCTACCATTACTTTCACTCTGGATTCACCAATTTTTGAGTAGTATAAACAATATCTACGCTAAAAGAAAAAGTATAAACTAAGAGCATAAAAAAGAAATTATTCCTACTCGTATTTCTATACCAGGCGCAAGCACTCTCCTAGGAGCACTCATGAGTCAACATTTTACTCCACCTAACAATTTTAAGCCACCACAACTTTTTCCCTAAATCACGCAAAAGGAATGAATTTAACTTGCGACGTGCTCACAATTAAGAATGCACTCATGTGGGTGATTTGATATGCGGTGAATATGATATTACTAAATAAAATTTAAACAAATTTACTTCTAGTATGCAATGCGATTGTGCCCTTATAGTGGGTAACGAACACTAAAATCTCCCTCCCCAAACTTAATCGAAATAATGCAATCCAAAAGATATAACCATGAAATTAAATAAAAAGCTAGGTGAAGAGAATTATCCATGCTCAGAAATGTGTATACCAGAAGATTAAATTGAAATTAAACCATTCCACCACCCCATCAACACAATTAATTTCTAAAAAATCCATGCCACCTGTAAAAAGGTACCCCCCAAGTACAGAAACAAACAATCAAAATTGTTAGCATAAACGATAACTATCACTAACATTTTCAAGGTTGTCTCCTAGCAGCGCTTTTGCTTATCGTCATTAAGCTATAACAAATACCTATATTATTAGTTACAAAGAAAAGTTCATACAATGAAAGATAAATACTATCAACAAGAATGAAGAGAAAGAAAAGCAGCCAAACAGACAGCCTTGCAAAAAAAGAACACTAAAAAATTTACTACAGCTACATCTCTTCCGGAACTAGCAATGTGATACAATTAGCAGCCTTAGTAATCATGCTCTCCTCAAAAAGCATCAACTGATGGCCATTGACCTTAAAAGTTCCCTCCTTGTCGCCTTGAATCTCGATTGTGCTAAATTGTGATACATCTGTGACCTTAAAAGGGTCACTCCATTTTGATTTCAACTTTCTTGGAAAAAGTGTAAGTCTAGAAATGTATAAAGGCACCAAGTCAACAGGCTTGAACTCCGTGGGAATGATGTGCCGATTTTTCCAATGCTTCATTCGCTTCTTATAGATACATGCATTATAATAAGTAAACATTCCAAATTCATCATTCATTTAATTGGAGGAGTCTCTTGCTAGCAGCAACGGTAGAATCCATATTCAACAATTTTGTGGCCCAAAGCGCTTTATGCCCTAACTCTATGAGAAGATGGAAAGACTTTCTGCACACCAGCTGAAAAGGTAACATTTCAATCAAAGTTTTGAAGGTTGTTCGGTATGCCCAAAGAGCCTCATTAACAATCTTAACCCACTCCTTTCTATTAGAATGAGTGGATTTTTATAATACCCACTTTAACTCCCCATTTGAAATATCCACCCACCCGTATGTTTGAGGGTTGTACGAAAAGACAAGTTTGTGGTGAACACAAAATCGCTTCAATAATTGAGTGAACTACTAAACGCAGAAGTGACTCCCACCATCTCTAATTATTTTACGGGGTGCGCCAAAATGGGAAAAGATATTCTCATGCATGAATTATTGAATAGTACGAGCATCATTCGAAGCAACAACCTCTGCATCCACCCATTTTGACACATAGTCAATATTAACAATGATATAATGCTTCCCATGAGACATGGGAAAAGGACTACTAAAATCAATCCCCCGCATGTCTAACGACTCACAAATTAGCTTGTTGTTCATAGGCATTTCATCTCTTCGAGCAATGTTTCCAATTCTCTGGAACTCATTACATTCTTTGACATGGATAAATGAATCACAGAATAATGTGGGCTAATACAACCAATACTAGAGCAATTTCTGAGCAGTCCTTATTGTGCCAAATTGGCCACCAACATCAAGGCTATGGCAATGCTGTAGAATAGCCTTAAATTCACTTTCTGGAATGCAATGCCACACAATCCCATCTACACAAGTGCGAAATAACAGAGGATATTTCCTAAAACAATATTTGACATCCAACATGAATTTTTTTTGATGTTGATATGAAAAATTGGGTGGGAGATTCTTGCTTGGGAAAAAGTTAGCGAAACAAGCGTACTAAGGAGAAGATGGTGAAATAATAAAAGAAAAAAGAAATTTGTCCAAAAATGCATCATAGATTTGCCTATCAAAAGAATTAAACTCTTCATGGTTTTCAAGCCTGGACAAATGATTAGTAATAAAATTTTCAACACCCCTACGTCCACGAACCTTGATATCATTTTCCTATATCATCAAAATCCAACGAATGAGCCATAGCTTGGATTTCTTCTTCTACTTTAGATATCGCAAGGCCGCGTGGTCGGTGTGCACCACCACGTTTGAGAGAACAAGATAGTAATGAAATTTCTCGAACGCAAAAATAACAGCTAATAATTCCTTTTTAGTTATGGTATATTTGAGCTGAGCATCATTGAGGGTCCGACTTGCGTAATAAATGATATAGAAAACTTTATTTTTTTGCTTCCCCAATACGTCACTGACTGTGACATCACTCGCACGTACATCTGTTCAAATAGAAGTGTCTTATCTAAAGAAGATATGATGGAAGCTGAGGTCAAACAGTCTTTCAATGTGTTTAATGCCTAGAGACAGTCCTTATTTAAACCAAACATAGCATCTTTTCCAAGTAATTTGAGAGCGGCTTTGCAATTATAGAAAAGTTCATGATGAATTGCCTATAAAACCCAACGTGGCCCAGAAAACTATGAATTCCACCGATGGTAGATTGTGGTGGAAGCCTTCAGATTGTATCAATCTTCTGTTGGTCTACCTCTAATCCTCTATTAAAAAATTTGTGTCCTAACACAATACCCTCCTGAACCATAAAGGACACTTTTCCAAATTCAGGACAAGAATAAAATCCTTGTAGCATTGCAGATCCAAAGACAAATATTTCAACCCTGCATTGAAGCTCATCCTAAAAAATGAGAAATCATCCATGAATACCTCAAAGAAGTCGCCTACCATGTCATGGAATATCGCCAACATGAAATGATTAAATGTTGCAAGGGAATTGCAGAGCCCAAAGGACATGCACTTGAATGCAAAAGTTCCTGAGTGGCAGGTAAATGTGGCTTTTTATTGATCTGTAGGGTCAATCTATATTTGGTTATAAACAGAATACCCACTGAGAAAACAATAATAATAATAATCTCACGCAAAATTCTCCAATATTTGGTCGATGAATGGTAATGAGAAATGTTCTTAATGAGTGGCCAAATTCAGTTTCCTATAGTCGATGCAGACTCTCCATCCCATAATCATTTGGGTTGGGAGAAACTCTTTATTCTCATTTGACATGAAAGTAATTCCTACATTTTCAGGACTAGCTGCATTGGACTCACCCATTTGCTGTCGTTGATATATTATATGATCCCGACATCAAGGAGCTTGATAATTTTGCCTTTCACAATATCCTATAATGTAGGGTTTAGTCAAGGCTGGGGATGAGCACTGGGTTTAAAGCTCTCCTCCAAGAGAATTTTTTGCATACAAATAGTGGGGCCGATTCCCTTGATATTCGAAATCTTCCAACCAAATACTCCTTTATGCACTTTCAACAACTAGACTAGTTGATGTTCGTGATCTATAGGAAGTAAAGCTGAAATTATAATAGGGTGAGTCAAATTTTGACACAAGAAACCATACTTTAATATTGACAGTAGAGGCTTGAGCGAAGGAATCTCGAATGCCAAAAAGTATGAGGCAGGAGCATGATTTGAAATCATATCCAGCAAAAAATCTTCAACATCATGAAAATCACTACTGGGATCACCAAAAGCCTCGTTTGTCTGATTATCAGACCCATCTAGCAAGAGTGGTATGAAATCATCAGGCTCAACCACAATGGACTCTACCAACTTAGACTTATCACCACCAACCGCAATAGGTATCCTATACTTGCCAAATATTATTATTTCCTTCGCAAGGCGAAGTGTAAACAACCCTATCTCGACATTAATCAAGGCTCGTGCAGTAGTGAGAAATGGTCTCCACAAGATATTTTGAGTACCAACATCAGTTCTGATGTCTAATATCATTAAATCGGCAGGGAAAACAAGCCCGTTGAAAACCACCACAAGATCCTCCACTACACCCATCAATTTTTTGGTTGAGCGGTCATCAAATTATAAAGTGATATTTGTGGGTCGAAGGACACCGATGTTGAATTCCTGAAAGATAGAGAGCGGCATGAGATTAATTGATGCCCTAGATTCACATAATGCATGATGATGGTTGGAATGTCCAATAGTACACCAACTTGTGAAACTACCCAAATCCTTCGACTTTACTAGTCAATGCCTTACTAACATATTTGAGCTCTCCTCTAGTGTCGAGATTGCACCCTTGGATTCCATTGTCCTTGACTTGGCCAGTAGATTCTTCATATACTTTGCATAGTTTAGGACCTCTATAAGCATTTCTATCAGAGGGATGCTTATCGGCACACCTTTCCTTATATCCAAAAACTTCTTGTGTTGCTTTATTTTCTAAGAATCTGTAGTCTATAAGCAAACAGGGGCCTGACCATAGTATGCCCATTTGGAAAAAATCATTTCGAAAAAGGGATGACCGGCTCCACTATAGGTTCATTCACAATTGGCACACCCAACTGCCTAATGGGAGGGTCACTTTAAGAGTTGCATACCCCGCCGTTTTTCTGCTTCAAAGGTTCATAGCATTCAATGTTTTAGTCAAACAACAATCCATTGATTGAAAAGTGGTAATGAGAATATAGCATAGAGTATATAATCTCTAAACGACGAGAGTTTGAGAGTGCCACCACTCAGTGAACCAATGCATGAACTGGTTTATATTCTCCTCATCTACCTCTGCATTAAGAGTGACCTTAACAAAGCTAGCATCTAAGTTTGCGCCCGTCGTCACATCAGAATTAAGAGATCTATACCATATTCCACTGACACAAGAAAATTCATCCACAATTCTCCAAGCATAAAAAATAGTTCTACAAAGAGTGCCCTACAAGCGGCTATGTCCAACAGGGAATGAAACTACTCCTGGATACAAAAAAAAAGATTTGGAGACATGATACCACATGCAGGTTGTGTGTACGCTTCCTAGATAGCAAAAGAAAAAATCTTTCCCAAGCCTTTGTAAGGGATTCTCCCTTAGCTTGTTAGAATGTGACAAACTCCAAGCACTTCTTCGACTGGAGGTCCCAAGAACAGTATTTTAAAAAAAACTTATCTTCTGTTTCACTCAAAGAGGTTATTGCTCCCAGATAAACATCCCTATACAATGTTCTGGGCTTTCCTGCAAGGGAAACAAAAAAGAGCTGCAACTTGGCCTTGTATTGGTCACACTCTGGGTAGTGGAAGGTGTTAAAGAGCTCAAGGAAGTCTTCAATGTGTGAGAATGCATCCTCACCAAGAATCCAATTAAATACATTATTTTGAGAAACTAAGGCAACTAATTCATCTATGATTTCAAAATGATCATTAGTTGAATCTTATAGTAATGATGATAGAAGATGTAGCAATTGGTAAGATGATCCAAAGTCACATATAGAAAAAATCCACGCAAACAACCTTTATAACTATTTTCTAAACAAAAATAAATCATAAGACTTTTGCGCTCCCCGACAACGATGCCAATAAATTGATTGGTCAAACGATAAGTGCACCGGTAACTCAAATAATATAAAACGTGAAGGATTTCCTCGAGCATCGATCTCGAAGAACGCAGGTTAGGGTGCATGATTCTATCATTTCGAAAATTAATTATGAAGATATAAAATGTTCGAAGAGCTTTAGACATGGTTTTGAAAATTAAAAGAACAATTAACTAAACTAGTGCGGGTCGTAAACACCTCTTCGCAAGGTGGATAGAACTAATGCAGGCCGTGATGCACTCCTTAAGAAAGCTGATGGGCAAGAATACCAATGGGAGGAATGGATTACAATGGAGGATTAAGGGATGAGAGTACCGCTTCACAATTCACGCCACCAAAAATTACAAGTGCGGCTAAAATCAAAATGGGTGGATGGATACAATGGGATGGAGGTGCTTCTCACTTACATAAATATAACGCCCAAAATTTAACCAATTTTATCTTGGTGTATATTTAGAGGGTGTGGTATGGGGATAGGGGTTATGATCCATAAAGTCTACATAGTTAGTGTGCTAATCATGGACGTCGGTGTGCGGTTTGTGTGTTTTGGTGTGCTTTTAGGGGGTGGTCTGCGTATAACAGTTTGGCTAGAGTTTTTTGTAAAAACTAAAGTTTCCCCCTCCCCTCACAAGCCAAGCCGATTTCCTCTCCCTCTCCCAATCTCTCTCTCTCTCTCTCTCTCTCTCTCTCTCTCTCTCGACTTTTCACTCATGCGCAGCACCCAAGCCTGACACCCCTCTCTTTACCGTCGCTGCTATAAGGAGGAGAAAACCCCCGTTCCTCTCTCCCGTCATTGCTAGAAGGGCCGATCCTTACCTCCCTCTCCCTCATCACTATTGTCGGAGCCCCATCCCTCTCTCCTATCACCGCTGGAAGGGACGGTCCTGACATCCATTTTCTTCCCTATCTCGGCCTCAAACAATATAGAGAAACCACATCTCTCTCTCCCTTCCCGACCTCCCTCTCCTCTTAGCCGACTAAGAGGGGTTAGGGTTGGGCTTATGCTTGTGGTAGGTGGTTGTCCTAAGGTGGTTGTGGTGAGCAACTTTGGTATGACTAGGGATCATAACAAAGTATTCGATTTGGAGCTCGGACCGGTGTGTGGAAACGAAATCCCTGACGACCGAGCTATGGCTCCAAAATGCGCGTCAAGGGTAAGGTGTTTCTTCTTGGGCAGGTGAAGCCCTTAATTTTGGCATGTTTGCATGGAATCCCCTCCCTACTGATGGGTGGGGGAAGGGTGCTCTCCGATGGGTAAATGTGCACATCCATGCTATTTTATTTGCATTTAGTTCTCGGATGCGTGAGTACGATTTTAGGCATGTTGTGTGATGCCCATCCGGGTGTTTGGTCTAGATTGGTGATGTTTTGTAGGTTCCTGAAGAAGACTCTGTGGAAGTATAATGTTTCAGAATGGGGGTTTGCCCGGAGCTGTAGTTATACTGAAGGTGTGCTCCAGGAAACACCCTAATGTTTGCATAAGATGGTTGTATCATTAGTATTAGCTCCCGAGGAAATTTTGTTGAGCTGTATGCATAACCGGTCTCTTAGAGACAGTATGCTAGCGTGTTGATTTGCGCGCCTTGTGTTCCAAACTTTTTTGGCCACAAGTGTTAACTGTGGAACATAACATACGTTATGTCGTGTATGGGAAAGGGGATGCAAACCTGAGTCATTATTGTTAGTTGGTACGATGATTTCAGCATCAGGAAAGAGTTGAACTATACCCGCTCTATGTCATTCGTCTAAATATACCTAAAGTATATGGCAATTGATGTTGGCATAGGGGTGAGTCGAGGCTATATGTCTGTCTAGTTGTGCTCAAGCCAAACCATCCAGTCCGGGACTAATAAAAATGGTGGTGGAATAGCGGAGTTCACTATTGGGGTGCTTTAGGCACTATCGTTTGCTTATGATGGCAAAAGGTGGGACTCGAGGAAACACGGTACACTGTTAAGGAGGCCTGAGTGCACGAGACGTTTGGCTGGTTGTGCCAATGTCTGTGATGTAGGGTGCTTATGTTGCTCATTTATACTTAATATATAAACATGCTAATTGCTTGCAGGGAAGAAGCCCCACCACCTCGAGAAAGGAGTTGGGTCGTTATAATTTGGTTAGCTCCAGCTGACCATTGCCTTGTTTTTTGCCACTTGGTGGAATGTTTTTCATGTAGGTGCTGCGGATCCAAGCGGGATGTAGCAGGCTGGAGCCCAAAGCTGTAGCGACCCTTGAAGGGCTGAATTTTTACTATAGTTATCATGTTTTGCAAGCCTGCATGCTGATGTATGGAATCCACTTTTGTTTTGGAGAAACATTATTGATGTGAGTCCTTAAGGCCAAAACTATATAGTGTATGTATTTTCATTCTTGGTGTCTTGGTTAGTGGACATTCCTTTTTGGGTAATTGGCTTATAACTCCTAAACGCTTACATTAGAATGCAACTGTGTGTTAGGGTGCATTTTAAAATAAAATGAATTTATGGTTTCATTTCGTAACCCTTTAGTCTATTCGTGTAATATGGTGTGGGGACCCGGCCAGGCCTTTTGTTATATTATTCTTGATGGAATGGGGTGTTACAATTTGGTATCAGATCTTATATGTGTCAATTTATGTCTGCTGAATTCGTGGTCGAATTCTTTTAAGGGGTGAAGATCACGTTTGTGCGTCACCATAAAGACGTAAAATTACCAGTGAATGTCCACTTATGGTTTATTACTCACTAAATTGCGTGTTGCGCAATTATAAGTGATAAGGAGCGGTGCAGAGCAGTCTAAAAATCAACACTATGCATAAAGTAATACACTGTATCTAGTTCCTACACCTCCTCCTTCTACCGAGACAATCCGTTTAGTTACCGAAGCTGTGTTCGCAATGATCAATGTGCAGCTAAGAGGGCAAGTATACCCTATGGTGGCCCTTGTGCAGGCTGGCGTAGTTGAGCTAGTGCCGGTGAGGCAAGAGCCTATTGAGCCTTTGGAAGAGATACGAGAGACGGAGAAGCAACTGAAGCACTTTATGAGCTTCAATACACCTATGTTTATGGGAATGAGATCCTCAACTCAGGACGAGAATTGGCTCTCATGAGTGAAGAGAATCTTGACAGCTAAGAAGACAGAGGAAAGGAAAAAAATTCACACTAGCCACTTTCTTATTGGACGAAGAAGCAAGGCTATGGGGGATGAGCTAGAGTTGTACCAGCTTGCGTGCAGGATACTATTTGAGGTCTTCATGGAGGAATTTTCGAGACTATTACTTGCACAATATATCCCTTCTGCGAAAATGATTGTTATGGAAAACCAATTCCAGAGTTTAGCTCTGGGCGAGAGTCTAGTTGATGACTACTTGTAAGAATTCACTAGGTTGGGGCAGTTTTTAGGATCCTCATTTGCTGATGAGGAGAGGAAGACCAACTGATTCTATGAATGTCTGCAGGACGATCTGAGGATATTGTTAGTAGGTCCGATGACACAGGGTTTTCTTACGTTTGTAAACACTACCTGATCTCTGGAACATGATTTGAATAGAGTGTAGGGTGAGAAAGACCTCTCGGGAGGAAGCAATAGTTTAAAGAGCAAAGTTCTTCAAAGTTTGGGTTCCATAGTAGGTAGAACAAGAAGGCTAGGTTGTCTAGACCAACTCCTACTAATTTTGGAGTTACTACGAGCCAAGGTCTGCATACGTGTTACAATAGTGGCAAGGTAGGACATCATACTCGAGATTGTTGGATTTGTCCTGCGAAGTCGGACAGAAAGGTGGGTGCATCGTTTGCTGAGAAGGGGAAAATAGTGGAGTCATCTTCATCTAACCATACGCCAGCGCAACCCAAAGTCTAAAAACTTGTCATGCAGGAGTCTATTAAACAAAGAAATTTTGTGACAGGTACATTTACTTGTAACTAATGTCTTGTGTATTGCTTATAATTCTTCTGTATGTGTGATTCTCGTGTACTCGTTAGGTTTCATATTGGAATTCAATCATTCGGCGAGAGCATTATTTGACACTGGTGTTTCGCACTGCTTCTTATCAGATGACTTTGTGGTGCGAGTCGAAGATCCTTGTATGTTGGCAGAGGCAAAGTTGGATGTGCTCTTACCCAATGGGTGCCTAATGAGTATGGGGAGGAAGAGCCGCGCAAAGGTTTGAATAGGAGAGAAAGACATCGATTTTGAGGCCGCGATGCAACCACTGTCGTAGTTTGACGTCAAATTAGGCATGGATTTGCTAAGAATGCAGGACACATACTTTGATGGAAAATTAAAAGAAGTCATGTTAAACGTAGAATACACAAGAGGAACTCATTTTATTGGCCTATGGGGTATAAGCAAAACCCTTATGATCGCCCTCCAAACGGTGAAAGCAACGCAAAAAGGTGCTGAGCTCTTCTTTGCTTTAGTAGATTCTTCAAAGCAAAATCCCAAGCTATATGACATTGTAGTTGTAGCGAAATTTGCAGATATCTTTCCAGATGAGCTTGCCTCAAAGGGAAATCGATTTTTGCATCGAACTTGTGCCGGGTACCAAATTCGTGTTACACTCTCCATATCTTATAACATTAAAGTAGATGGCAGAGCTGAAGGTGCAATTGCAAGAGTTGCTTGAGCAAGGTATATATGTCCGAGCTCATCACTAAGGAGTGCACCAGTCTTTTTTGTGAAGAAGGACGGTAGTTTTCCTTTGTGCATAAACTATAGGGAGTTGAACAAGTTGACTGAAAAGAATAAATATCTGATTTCCAGCATCGATGACCTATTTGATTAGTTGGTAGGATCCACAGTGTACTCAAAGTTGGATTTAAAGTACGGATATTATCAGCTCAGGATACGGGAGTTGGACATTCCAAAGGCTTTTTTCAGAACCCGCTACGGGCATTATGCGTTTACGCTGATGACCTTTGGGCTCACAAATGCGCCATCAATTTTTATGGATTTGATAAATAGAGCATTCCCGGACAACATTGATCTGTTTGTTATCATCTTCATTGATGTTATTTTGATGTACTCGTAGTCTTAGGAAGACCATGTCGGCCACCTTCGTATTGTTTTGACAGTCCTGAGGAGTCATCAATTACATGCAAAATTCTCCAAGTGCGAGATTTGGATACCGTCAATGGAATTTCTGTGGCACATTGTTTGTGGAGAGGGTGTTGCGTTAGATCTGGCGAAAGTTGTGCCAATCTGAGAGTGGACTGAGCAGAGGAATATAACGGAAGTCTGGAGCTTCTTGGGGCTTGTCGGTTATTATTAGTGCTTTGTGGAGAATTTTTTGCATATTTGACTTCCCCTCACTACGTTGACTATGAAGGATCAACAGTTCATCTGGATGCCATAGTGCGTGCGAGCTTATAAGGAGCTGAAAAGCCCACTTATTTCCGCCCCAATTCTATGTTCTTCGTGTGGGACTGATGGTTACCAGGTGTACAGTGACACCACAGTAAGTGGTTTGGGTTGTGTGCCATGTCAATATGTGTAAGTTATCGCTTATGGTTTGCGCCAGCTGAAGGAGTTTGAGAGAAACTACCCGGTCCATGATTTAGAGTCTGCAGCCCTTGTGTTTGCTCTGAAGTTGAGGAGACATTACCTGTATAGCGTAAAGGTCGAAGTCTTCACGGACCATAAGATTCTTAAGTACTTACTAGTTAAAAAAGATCTGAATATGCGTTAGAGATGATGGATGGAATTTCTAGGGGATTACACTTTCGACATACTCTATACTCCTGGGAAAGGGATTGTGGTGGAAGACTCTTTGAGTTATTGAGCGTCAATGAAGGCGTGTTGGATTTTGGAAAACGATGAGCATTTGGCACGTGAGTTAGAGTACATGGAAATCTCCTTTGTGGATCGAGGTTCAACTTCCACTGCCATTCTTAGTGGGATGGAATTTTAGTATGACATTACCAATTGTGTGAGATCTGCCTTGGAGTTTGATCTAAGCATGAAGCGATATTTGTCAGAGCCCAGCGAGGGGCCGAACGCTAATTTTCTACTTGAGGATGGGCTATTATGGAAGAATGGAAGGCTTTGTGTTCCTAATTATATGAAACTTCGTGAAGAATTGATGTACGAAGCTCATTTCACCAAGTACGTGAATCATCCCGGGAGCACAAAATTATATCAAGACACGAAAAATTTGTTCTGGTGGCCAGGGATGAAGAAATACATAGCTCTTTTTGTAACAAAGTGCTAAACGTGTTCGTTGGTGAACGCCGAGTTCCAACAACCAGGAGGATTCTTGAAGTCAATGCCATCCCGAAGTGGAAATTCAATGATATTTCCATGGACTTTGTGCATAGATTGCCAATGTCACTGCAGAAGAATAATATTCAATGAAGCTCTCAGAGATGTCCATCCACTCAAGGCCTGTGTTTTGACTACCTTTCAACATTTGTCAAAAGATGCAAACAGTACCTTATATTGAGCTAATAAATCTGACTCCTCCTTAGAAGAATAGTATTCATGGCCTTTTGAGACTGTTTCAGACTCATAGAGAGGTGCGTGAGAGTTTACCTTCCCATCGTACTGTGAGTTTCCTTCATCCTCGTCAGTATGTGCCATTAGCCAAAAGTAGGCATCTTCATTTCAACTTGACTTATTTGAGTCGCTATCGCTCAGAGTCTTTTGCTTCTTTCTTCTAACCTTTGAAAGGCTTCTACTTTTCCTTCTTGGATCCATCATTCTTCTTGTAAGGACTTTCATCGATCATGTGCCCTGGATTATTATAATAGTAGCACACAATGTCATATGAAATATGTTTGTAAACTTGCGACTGTAATTCCATAGCCCGTTGACAATCCTGAAGAACATCTCATAGCAGTAGGCTATGAAGCCTCTTCTATCTTGTTTGAAAGCTTCGTACTCCTGATTGAGGTGGGAATTCCGGTCATCCCTAACCTCCTCCATTACTTCCATGAGAAAGATCATAGATGTCCACATCTCTTTAGTAGATCTGCAGTGGATCAGCTTTTGTAACATGGAGTCATCCACTGTACTAGCAATAATACTCTTTGACTTCTTGCCCAGAGAGACAAGGGAAATCTCATCTTTATTTAAATCTAGCATCTTTTTGGAACCATCAGAGTTAGATTTAAGGTTGATGCAGTCATGGGTTCATGCGAACCTTCTTCAACAATCTGAAAGCTTCTGGGATTGGCAGCTTCAATGAAGAATCTGACTCATTCCTTCCACATGGGGAAATTTTCCTTAGAGCATACATGCAGCTTCATGGGGGGCATATCCATGCTTCCATCCATAACAAAAATTCTAGTTCTTTGATAACTAGATGGAACTCTTGTTAAAGGTGTTATCCTTTTAATGAAGAAAATTTTCTCTGATACCAATTGAAAGTATCTAGTTGTCTACCTAAATCACCTATAAGGTGTGAATAGGTGAGTTCTGCATCTTTTTGCGGAATAAAAATCAATAAGAAATAACCACAAATAAGAACAAAAGGATTTATAGTTTTTCTCCATAATGGGTACGTCGACTGTCCCGCGTTTCCTATCTAGCAATTTGGGCTAGACTCAGCTACTTAACCCAAACTCAGATTATAGAAATCTTACACCTCGGAGCCTCAACTCCTATAACTCGGAGACAACGCTCTTATAGCTCAGAGAATAACCTCTCTTATAACTTAGAGAACAAACTCTCCTACAACTCGATCCGAACACGGATCTACAAACTCAGAAGTAGAAACTTCCTACAATAAAAAAAATTGTATAGTGCAACTTTCTAGATTAAGAACAATCTTCTTTTTCAAATCTGAATGGATTCAATCTTTTTCTTTCTTGGAGATTAGAACTTGAAATAAGGTTGAAGGAGAAGACTTTAAATCTTAAAAACCTTGATCTGAAAAACTTGAATCCGACTAGATTAAAAGCACCTTTAAGGAATCTGAAAGTACTGATCTTGTTGAATCTCTTCTTGTAAGGAATCACTGATCGTGAGCTTAGATGTAATCGAGTTGTGTTTCTCAGAATAGTAGATCGGAAGATAAGTTCACCCGTTACCATTTTTGGTTAAGAAATATTTTTGATTCCTTGTGAAGATTTTTTATTGAAATAAGATCCTTGGTATTTATATAGAATCCATCTCCGAAGGCTACAAATAATCTTCTAAAACGATCTTTAACGTGTACTGTACATGACAGTCATTTGAAATAGAACCCATCAGAAAAGTTGAACAAGACAAATAATTAAGTCCATTCATCGAGATGACTCGTGTAATACCCAGACCACTCGACGAATTACTTATATTACATAGGAGCATTCGACGAATTACACGAAATAACTCGACAAATTACTTTGACCATTCGACGAATTTTACTTAGGTGGAAAAGAGACAAGAAGAAAATTTCTTATTAACAGTCACTGGACCACTTGATTATACTCGACGAATTCCACGAGTATTCACGTGACATCTCGATTAATCACACGAGACTTCACGTGTATACTCGATGAATTTAATTTAGTCATTTTTGAAGAAGTTTTGAAAAACTATCAGAAATTTCCCGAGAAAACTCGACGAATTCCACGAGTATTCACGTGATGTCTCGATGAATGACATGAGATTTCACGTGTATACTCGACAAATTTTACTTAGGAAAATTTTTTATTCTTCCTAAACTCAGCAACAATTCTTTTTCCTTGATTCCTATGCACTTGAAAATGTACATCCTAATAGAGAGATTACACATGAGTCAACACCATGTCATACACAATGAGGGATTTCATTGCATAGTCCTATTTTATATGACTCATTGTAATATGACATTGGCGTGTACTTGGCACTTAAATCCTGCAATTACATAACTCAAAAGCATTGCAAAAGACAAATCAATTCATCTTAGTTCAACGGGGACTTCTTCAAATCATTGTTATTTTGGAAGCAATACCAACCAAAATATTCTAGCCGATGTAGTCTATTTTGACCTAGAGCATCTAGCCGATGCAGTCAATTTTGTCCTTAAAAAACTTCCAGCCGATGCAGTCGATTTTTAACTAAAGCATCCAACTGATGCAATCAATTTTGTCCTTAGAAAACTTCCACCCGATGTAGCCACTTTGACATTAGTGCAGAAATTAAAATATGCACTCGATCTTGACAATGCAGTCGAATCTAGGCGTTGTGTAATTTTTTAATTAAATCATCCACCAATGTTAACCATGACTAAACCATGCAAACCTAATGGCCTGAGGGCCTTTACCTAGTCTAGACCGACATGTAGTGACACAAGTCACTCGGGGTGTCTAGCTCGAATTGGTATAATAAAAATCCAGTAAACAAATAAATATATTTCGTCCACAAAATTGAGTTTAGGTCTACGAATGTTAGAGTATGGAATTGTAGAGGTAAGTTTCAAACATACCTTGTGGAAATAACCCCTGGTAGCATTGCTGGATAAGATCCATAAGCTCCTAAGTGTACTCTAGCTTCTCGTAGTTCGAACATAGCACCTTTACCAAGGGGACACCTTTTTGCCGTAGCTTTCGGATCTAAGTATCTACTAGCTCTACATGCTCTAGCTGGACAGGTCTGTCTATTGAAATAGGGCCAGAAGTAGTGGTGACATACTAATTAGGTCTAAGCATAACTTGTGGAGATCGCAGATATTGAGATTCGGAAGTTGTGGAGGAAAATTTTTCCCTTGGTAAAGGTCCTATGGTCTAACTACGGGAAGCAGGAGTACACTTGGGAGCCTATGGATCTTATGCAGCAATGCTACCCGAGGTTATTTCCACAAGTTATGTTTGAAACTTGCCCCTAGCATTCCATACTCTAACATTCATTGACCAAACCTCAATTTCAGGGACAAAATTATTTATTTGTTTATTTGATTTGTAACATCTTATTTTGAGCTAGACCTACCGATTGGCTTGTGTGACTACATGTTGGCATGGACTAGGTAACAGTCTTCAGACCATGAGGTTGTCATGGTTGAGTCATAGTTAACTTTGGTGTACGATTTAATTAATAATTTACACTATGTCCAGATTAGAATACAAGGACAAAATCGAGTGCATGATTCATTTTCTATATTAAGGTCAAAATCGACTACATCGACTAGAAGTTTTTTAAGAAAAAATCAAATGCATCGAATGGATGCTTTAACTCAAAATCGACTGCATTGGTTGGAAATTTTCTAAGGACAAAATATACTGCATTTGCTGGATTCTTTAAATCAAAATTGACTGCATCAGCTGAAAGTTTTCTAAGGTCAAATTTGACTGCATGGTTAAAATTTGACTGCATAGTTCAAAATTCTTGAACAATGTTAAAATTCGACTACATCAGTCAAATTCAATTGCATGGTTCAAAATTCCTGAACTAAGTTAAAATTCGACTTCATCAGTCAATTTTGACTTCATGGATCAAAATTTTAACTTAGTTCAGGAATTTTGAACCATGTAGTCGAATATTTCAAATGCAATCAAATTTTGACCATGTAGTCGAATTTGTCCTTAGAAAACTTCCAGCCGATGCGGTCGATTTTGACCTAAAGCATCCAACCCATGAGTCGATTTTGTCCTTAGAAAACTTCCAGTCGATGCAGGCGATTTTGTCCTTAGAAAACTTGTAGCCGATGCAGTCAATTTTGACCTTAGTGAAGAAATTGAAACATGCACTCGATTTTAACCATGTTGTCGAATCTAGACTTAGTGTTATTTACTAATTGAATTGTGCACCAAAGTTATCCATGATTCAACTATGGCAACCTCACGGCCCGAGGACCTTTACCTAGTCCAGGATGACTTGTGGTGAAACAAGTCAGTGGGTGTAACAACCCGCATTTTCTCCGAATAAAAGAATTATCAGAGTATTAGAAAATGCGCGTCATGATGCCACGTCAAGCAGGGGATAACTGCTGACGCTCAGGCAAAACCATCTACTACACTTTATGAAAGAAATTTATGAGTTTAATGATTAGAAAATCAGTTATACTTTAGAGACCGTATCCCTCGGCTCGGTGGATCACCTAGTCAATATTTAAAAACTATACTTAAGCGCTGCGGAAAAATATTTTATTCAGGTTTGACATCCTAAGAAGTGCATAAGAGCCCTAAGAGGACCACTTATGCCATGCAAGACTCTACATTTAATTTATATTATATATAAGGAAACAATCTTTATACGTTGTTTGGAAAATAGTGATTTACCTTTATAAAACATGTTGACCATGCAATAATCTTATAATAATAATAATTGTAGTTTTAAAATAACTAGCAACCTAGCATAAATCTTCCCCAGAGCAAGTAGACTATCGCCAGAAAATGGTAGCAGCAAAAATAATATATTTAGTACAAAGGTAAAAACTACCAGTGGGCGCCAACAACCTGACACGAACACACAGGCAAATATGTATGTCTGTAAGAAAAGTACAAAAAAACTACCTCACTAACAAAACAACAAGATCTCCAAAGTCCAAGAGACCACCAGCAACACCACCGCAACCTAGCCACCAAACTGGCTACTGCTCTGAACCTGAGGCATTCAAAAGAAGAATGAATACCTCAGCAAGCAAAACAAGGAAAAACTGCATGGAAGTGTCAACCAGGGAATAAATAAAAGAGGAAAACACATAGCAGAAAAATTCACAACTGTCCAAGGCAAGACAACAAGGAATGCACTACATGCAAGGAATAAGCACCAACCCTGCCCAGAAACTACATCCTGCAGGGTCTACTAGAATACTAAGAGCCCAAAGTGCTGCAATCTACCAAGGGATAAACTTCTAACACCCTAAGCTGTGGGAGATGGTAGTAGCAAAAACAAACAACATGGATCCGGGTTTGAGGCAAACTCAGTCCCCCAACCACAATTTCCAAGCCAACAAGCTCAAGGGTCTACATGTGAAAGCACAAGGGACCTTCCACCCCCTTGCCCAGCCCGTACCTAGAGCAAGATAGAAGAATAAGGGTGTCCTTGGCTAAATTACACAACACCTCCCCCATGAAGAGCTTCAAACCACCACTACTAACCACGTCCCACGATTCGGCCTTTAGGAAAGAAAAAAAAACATGGCCGACAAGGAAACTCAAAATAAAATCAAGGAATTCACTCGGGAACAAAAATCGAGGAAAGAGAAAAAGTGTTGAAGTTACTCAACACGGCTTGGCGTTGAGTGGAACCCACTCAGCGCCTAACTAGACCTTAGCGTTGAGTGAGTAAGCCTCACTAAGTGCCAGAACAGCCAGAGCATTGAGTGAGAATCACTCACCCAACGCCCTTTGCAAGAACAGCTCTGGCGTTGAGTGAGCTATCCTCACTCAATGCCAAAACAGCCATGGCATTGAGTGAGGTCCACTCCCTCAACGCCTTCAGCAAAAGAGGCAGCGACGTTGAGTGAGCTAACCTCACTCAATGCCAAAACAGCTATGGCGTTGAGTGAGGTCCACTCCCTCAACGCCTTTAGAAAACCACAAAACCCAACGGTGGCGTTGAGGTAGTCCACCTCCCTCGACGCCAAAGCAGCTTTGGCATTGAGTGAGGTCAGCTCACCCTTCGCAAAAGTTCACTCCCGCAGGAAAACCCTAAACAATTGCCAACAAGAGGAGGTCAGCGGGAATGCCGACTGATTCTCGCCGAATCGGCGGGAATGCAGGATGATTCTCGCCGATCGGCAAGAATCCAGAATGATTCTCGCCGATCGGCGAGAATCCAGAATGATTCTCGCCGATCGGCGAGAATCCAGAATGATTCTCGCCGATCGGCGAGAATCCAGAATGATTCTCGCCGATCGGCGAGAATCCAGAATGATTCTCGCCGATCGGCGAGAATCCAGAATGATTCTCGCCGAATTGGCGGGAATCCAGAATGATTCTCGCCGAACGGTGGGAATCACTGGCGATACACGTCGAAATTGGCGGGAATCACTTGGTGATTCCCGTCGATTTTGACTTAGACGAAAATTCTCACTCAATCACCCCACCACTCAGCCGCAAGGAACAGACCAAACTATGGCTTTGAGTGTGTCCACCACACTCAACGCCAAGTCCGGGTGGCTTTTTCCTTTGAGTGTGTGCACCACACTAAACACCAAAACACGAGAGTCTACTAAGGCTGGTTCTAACCAGAGCCCTACCACAACTTCCTCCCGCACTCTCTCTCTCAGCCCCACTCGCAAAAGCACCCAACTAAAACTACAAATCTGGAGTCTAAATCGTGAACACAACTAGCATGTTGAGCAAACAGCACAAGGAGGGGGCTCATAGGAGAATCTAAGCCCTAAAATTTAGCAAGATAAAGGAGAATATGCTTGGTTTCTACCCTAGGGATAACCGGGAAACATTCCAAAATTCAAAAGAACAACAATGGCAAGGGCAAGAATACCACTTGCCTCGATTTCCGGCAAAGTTTGGTCGGCTTTCCCTCCTCTTCGTTCTGCACTAGAAGGAGCAGCACCTAACAAGCAAACCCGCACTTTAATGGCAGAAAACAACAAGAAACCGAAAATCCAAGCCTCCTAATACTCCACGAAAATCAAATCTCTTACCGTAGAAACGTAGGTCCAAGAGAGAGCAACCCAAATCCGCTTTTGGAATTGAATTCCGTCCACAAACGCTCCCGGAATCGCCGTCCGAAGAGTAGCAGCTCGGCGGTTTCTCCGCTTCTTTTCCGCGTACAGGAGAGGCGGGTTTAGTCTCGGGAAGAAGAAGAAAAGTGGGACCACCATCTACTAATTAAGTCTTTTTAAATAACTCTAATCACACCTAATCTTAACCGCCTCCTAAGCCGCTGGTTCACTTAAGCAAACAGATTTCAAATTTTTTTTAGTAATAGCACACCCAAAACGACTCGAAAACCGAACCACCTCGGAATTCAATGAAATTTGCACCGTAGCTAAATATCCACGCTACGAACACAACGGCGAAGTCGAAACTAACTTTCGATGAACAGAACTCGAGTTATACCCTCCCGAAGGAAAAACACAAGCATCCCCCGAGAGGCCACACCGGGTCACCCAAAACGACTCGGCTTGCTAGGGAGATCTTGCCAACAGGCTACAAAATAGGGAACCCAGTTCTAAGGAGTTAAGACCACAGTCCACAGATGGCGCAAGCCAATAAAATGCGTCGACGTAACGCCAAACGAGAATTTAAATAATCGCAGAAAAATCGGGGGCATTACAGTCACTGCCCCTAAAAGAAAGTTTCGTCCCGAAACTTTACGCACAACACTTCTACTATAGAAGGAAAGTAATAATCCAAACATTACAAGAAGAAAAACAAACTAAACTAAACAGGGAAACAGCTGAGGGTAAGCCTCCCTCATAGCCGACTCTAACTCCCAAGTCGCGCTCTCCAAATCCTTATTCCTCCAAATAACTTTCACCATCGGAATAGACTTCTTTCGCAGCACCCGTTCCTGAGTATCCACAATACGGACCGGCACTTCAACAAAAGAGAGGTTGGGCTCCAACTGGGGCACAACGTCCAAGACTTGCACACTGCTGCGCACGCACTTCCGCAATTGGCTAACATGGAAAACATTAAGAACACCTGGGAAGTGTGCTGGCAAATCCAACTTGTAAGCTGACACGCCAATCCGCTCCAAAATCTTAAACGGGCCCACATACCTCGAGTCCAATTTCCGATTCTTACCAAACCTCTTTACACTAACCATCAGGGAAACCTTAAGAAATACAATGTCCCCTACAGAAAACTCCAAGGCAGACTACGCCGATTGGCGTTCTTCTCGTACCTCTCCTGAGCTATACGAAGCTTTTCTCGAATAAGCTTCACTGCGACTTCCATTTCCTCAAGCGCATCAGGACCCAACAAATGCCTCTCTCCAGCCACAGCCCAAAACAACAGAGTTCTGCAGCGCCTCCCATATAAGGCTTCGAACGGAGCCATCTGTAAGCTCTCCTGATAACTATTATTGTATGCAAATTCCATAATCGCAGCCGCTCGTCCCACGCTCCACCGTGGTCTAAAATGTAGCAACGGATCATATCCTCAACTATCTGATTCATCCGCTCCGTCTGCCAATTATTCTGTGGGTGTTACGTAGTAGAATACCTCAGATCCATACCTAAACCCTCCTGCAGACTCTTCATAAAATGAGAAGTAAACCGGGAGTCTCGATCAAAAATGATGCTAACCGGCACACCGTGTAGTCGGATGACTTCATTCAAGTACAACTCCGTTATCTTCTTCATCGGGTAATCAATCTTATATGGCACGAAGTGAGCACACTTCGTCAGTCTATCCACTATGACCCAAACGGAATCAAATCCCCTCGGGGATCGCGGTAAACCCGTGATTAAATCCATAGATATACTTTCCTACTTCCAAGTCGGGATCTCTAACGGAGTCAACTTGCCACCAGGCCTTCCATTATCGGCCTTCACCCGCTTGCAAGTGTGGCACTCCGGAACAAATCGGGCTATATCTCCTTTCATTCCATACCTCCAGGAAATTTGCTTTAAGTCACGATACATCTTTGTAGATCATGGATGGTAGGCTACGCTGGATCCATGAGCCTCTCTACAAACCATACCCTGAATATCCCCAACCGCGGGGATGCAAAATCTGCCGCGGTACTTCAAAGTAGCTGCATCATCGATGGAATAATCTAGCAACTCTCCTCTCTCAGTCCTGGAGAATAAGTGTAGAAGATCCGGGTCGTCCTTCTGTTGCAGTCTGGTCAAAGAAATCCAAGACGGCTCTGCCACTGACAAACTACTCTGCAGGCCACAGCATCCCACTGATATATCCATAAGGAGGAACTCCTCCACTAAACGATCGTTGGTGAGATTAAAGATCTTTCCCGTCTTACGTCTCAGGGCGTCGGCCACCACATTGGCCTTGCCTGGATGATACTGGATCTCTACGTCATAATCTGCAACATACTCTAGCCACCGATGCTGGCGCAGATTTAACTCCTTCTGCATGAACACGTACTTCAGGCTCTTATGGTCGGTGAAGATCTTGTATTGAGCCCCATAAAGTAGGTGTCTCCACAGTTTCAACGCATAAATAACCGCTGCGAACTCGAGGTCATGCGTAGGATAATTCTTCTCATGAGTCTTCAGTTGCCTTGACCCATAAGCAATCACTTTACCAACCTGCATTAATATGCATCCAAGACCTACATGCGAAGCATCCACGTATACATCATAATCAACACCCTCAGCAGGCAGGGTCAGAACGGGAGCAGTGCACAATCTCCTCTTTAACTCAAGGAAGGCTTCTTCGCACGTCTCGCTCCAAACAAAAGCCACGTTCTTCTGAGTCAGCTAAGTCAAAGGTGCAGCTAGGGTAGAGAAACCCTCCACAAACCTCCTGTAGTAGCCATCCATACCTAGAAAGCTTCTGTTCTCCTTGGGCATACCTGACCTACACCAATCAATCACTGCTGCGATCTTTTCCGGGTCAACCGAGATCCAATTCTTATTCACCACGTGGCCCAGAAACGAGACCTGAGGGAACCAAAATTCGCACTTGCTTAACTTGGCTAATAACTTATGGTTCCTCAACTCCGATAGAACCAAGCGCAGATGCTGCTCATGCTCCTCAGCACTGCGAGAATAGACCAACACGTCATCAATGAAGACCACCACGAACTTATCTAGGAAATCCTTGAACACCTGGTTCATCATATTCATGAATGTTGATGGAGCGTTGGTCAATATAAACGACATCACCAAGAAATCAAAATGTCCATGCCTCGATCTAAACATAGTCCGTGGAATATCTGCCTCATGGATCTTAAGCTGATGATAGCCTGAACGAAGGTCAATCTTGGAGAAGACCGTGCTACCGCGCAACTGGTCAAATAAATCATCGATCCTCGGAAGAGGGTACCTGTTCTTAATTGTGACTTTGTTCAACTCCCTATAGTGGATGCAAAGCCGCATTGACCCATCTTTCTTCTTCACAAATAGAACAGGAGCACCCCAAGGCGACGAACTCTGCCTGATAAACCCTTTCGCCAACAACTCATCTAACTGGACTCGCAACTCCTCTAGCTCTCGAGGGGCCATCCGGTATGGCGCCTTAGAAATAGGATGCGTACCCGGCTCCAAATCGATCACAAACTCAACATCCCGCTCTGGAGGAAGACCAGGTATCTCATCAGGAAAAACATCGGCAAATTCACGAACAACTAGAAACTCCTCTAAGGGCGGTACACTAACAGCGGTCCCAACCACCGAGAACAAACAAGAAAAACAATCCGAAAGAAAAAACTTCTGAGCACATACCACAAAGATGACAGGAGAATCCTTGCTCAGATCTACGTACACGCTTCCGGGCTTGCCGTCGTCCTTGATGAAGTCCAAGTGCTTCCCTTTGCACTGAATGACTGCATCATACCTAGAAAGCCAGTCCATGCCCAAAATAACATCGAAGTCCTCCTGATCAATCATCTTCAGGTCTGCCTTTGCAAGGAAGTCCCCCAACAAAACAGGGCAATCTAACATGCCCAAATCTGACAACACAGATTCACCAGAGGGGAACTTAACACGAAAGGTATCCCGAACTCGATTTAAAGTCAACCGATGTCGCTCTACAAAGGCTTTAGCCACGAACGAGTGGGTAGCGCCGGAGTCAAACAGAACCCGCGCCCAGCGGTTCTTCACCTTATACTTCCCTATAGGAACATATATTACTAAGGAACTTCCATAATAATACTACAAACATTCTAGCAAGACCAGAACAAAACATTCAGGCTGGAAAGACAACTAACCTGACATGACATGAGTTTAAGCTTGAGGCTCCTCAGAAGAGATCACGTTCATCTTTCCCTTTCCTTTGTCCACACGCTGAAGTGGAGGTAATGCCTGAAGAGGAACTGCATGAAGAGCAGGCTGGACCTGAGGACACCTAGACTTGATGTGTCCCTTCTGCCCACACAAAAAACAGACCTTATCGTTTGACCGGCACTGGGCAGCATCATGCCCGGGTCGCTTGCAAACAGAACAGGAGACATCTCTCCTAGGAGCACCCTGAATCGCATGAACCTGCTCCTTCCTCTGAGCTGCTGCCCTCTTGAAACATCTCTCGACAATGTGGCTTGACCGGCCACAGAAGCTGCACACAACCTTGCTCTTCTTTCCCGGAGTTGCCTCAGGTACCTGGGGTTTCTTCTCCTCCACAGACTTCCTCTTATCCTTTTTACTTTGCTGCCCTCTACTCTTCGCGGTCTCAATAACCTCCACCTTCAGAGCAGTCTCCACTACTCCTACATAAGTCTCTGACCCATAAGCACTGGTCAACTGTTGCACCTCACTCCTCAAACCACCGAGAAATCTCTTAACTCGATCGGACTCAATACTGACCAGTCCAGGGGCAAAATGGCTCAACTTGCGGAACTCTATGTCATACTCACCCACCGTGAGTTGCCTTTGCTTCAGATGGAGGAAGTCGTTCATGAGGCGGTCACGCTCGACTGAGGGTAAGAACTTCCTTAATAGCATCTTCTTGAACACCTCCCAAGGGCATCCAGCTACCAAGCTCTCCTTCTCTCTCAGCCAACAATTCTTAGCCAAACCTTTAAGATGATAGGCAGCTAACATCACCCTCTTATCGTCTTCAATCCCTGAGTACGTGAACATCTCCTCCATGGAGATCAGCCAGTCATCTATCACCATGAAATCTGCCTTCCCGTCATAAGTGGGAGGGCTGAGCCTCTGAAACTGCGAGATGAAGGCCATCTCCGCTGGCACCACCACTGGAGGTTTTAAGGGTGCAGGAGGGGGAGGAACAGCAATCCCCCCTACAGGGCCTTGCACTCCTTGAGTCTTACCTGCCACAACTTCCACAAAAGACTGGATCTGGGCTCGCACCTCCACCAACTGCTTTGTCAAGGAATCGCTACTCTGCCGCAAGCTTTCGATTACCGCATCATTCTGAGCTCCAGATGACTCACCCTCAGACAGGGGAGTCGATCTAGTCGAAGGACGTCTCGCAATCCTAAAGTCAAAGCTACAGTAGTTAGATCTTAGTATAATGGCTAGACCCAACTACAAGTACAGACAATACATATATAGATATGAACTTAAAGCTGTTAAACTTGCTCTGAGAGTATTTTTTTTTACAAAAATTGATGTAATACCCTAACCTAGGAAGGTTAACCACCACCATACTAATTCTTGTGCCTAGATCGGGAATGCATGACTTTATATTATTTTTGACTCGAAAACTTATGTGTGTACATATGTCATCCTGCCAATCTTTAGCTTTGCACGTTGTGCTTATGCAATGTTATGCTATGCATGTTTGTGCTATGCATTCTAAAAAGGCCCTAATGCCAATTATGAGCGGCGTACGCATGAAAATATTATGCATCCCATACTACATAACATTCGCATGCAACGAAGAAAAGAAAACGTGCTAGTTGCAGCCATGTGGTGAGGTTATGCATCCCATACTACATAACCCTCACATGTTGCCCCTATGGTGGATCCATATACGAACACATATTATGCATCCCATACTACATAATATGCCCCGTATACTTTATATTATGCTATGACTGTAGTGTTCGTGCTTTTGCCAAGACGTGCTGATGACATATTGGTGTGTGAATGACATGATGCTGAACTACTAAATCAATCAAAGGAAGGTTGCCCGACTAACTTGTCAAGCAACCTCCCTCTGATACCAACTGTCACAACCCGCATTTTCTCCGAATAAAATTAATTATCAGAGTATGATAAAACGCGCGTCATGATGCCATGTCAAGCAGGGGATATCTGCTGACGCTCAGGCAAAACCATCTACTACAGTTTATGAAAGAAATTTATGAGTTTAATGATTAGAAAATTAGTTATACTTTAGAGGCCGTATCCCTCGGCTCGGTGGATCACCTAGTCCACATTTAAAAACTATACTTAAGCGCTGCAGAAAAATATTTTATTTAGGTTTGACATCCTAAGAAGTGCATAAGAGCCCTAAGAGGACCACTTATGCCATGCAAGACTCTACATTTAATTAATATTATATATAAGGAAACGATCTTTATACGTTGTTTGGAAAATAGTTATTTTCCTTTATAAAACATGCTGACCATGCAATAATCTTTTAATAATAATAATTGTAGTTTTAAAATAACTAGCAACCTAGCATAAATCCTCCCCAGAGCAAGTAGACTATCTCCAGAAAATGGTAGCAGTAAAAGTAATATATCTAGTACAAAGGTAAAAACTACCAGTGGATGCCAACAACCTGACACGAACCCACAGGCAAATATGTATGTCTGTAAGAAAAGTACAGAAAAACTACCTCACTAACAAAACAACAAGATCTCCAAAGTCCAAGAGACCACCAACAACACCACTGCAACCTAGCCACCAAACTTGCTACTGCTCAGAACCTTAGGCATTCAAAAGAAGAAGGAATACCTCAGCAAGCAAAACAAGGAAAAACTGCATGGAAGTGTCAACCAGGGAATAAATAAAAGAGGAAAACACACAGTAGAAAAAGTCACAACTGCCCAAGGCAAGACAACAAGGAATGCACTACGTGCGAGGAATCAGCACTAACCCTGCCTAGAAACTACATCCTGCAGGGTCTACTAGGCTACTAAGAGCCCAAAGTGCTGCAATCTACCAAGGGAGAAACTTCTAACACCCTAAGCTGTGGGAGATGGTAGTAGCAAAAACAAACAACATGGATCCGGGTTGGAGGCAAACTCAGTCCCCCAACCACCATTTCCAAGCCAACAAGCTCAAGGGTCTACATGTGAAAGCACAAGGGACCTTCCACCCCCTTGCCCAGCCCGTACCTGGAGCAAGATAGAAGAATAAGGGTGGCCTTGGCTAAATTACACAACACCTCTCCCATGAAGAGCTTCAAACCACCACTACTAACCACGACCCACGATTCGCCCTTTAGGAAAGAAAAATAAAAACATGGCCGACAAGGAAACTCAAAATAAAATCAAGGAATTTACTCGGGAACAAAAATCGAGGAAAGAGAAACAGTGTTGAAGTTACTCAACACTGCTTGGCGTTGAGTGGAACCCACTCAGCGCCTAACCATACCTTGGCATTGAGTGAGTTAGCCTCACTCAGCGCGAGAGCAGCCATAGCGTTGAGTGAGAATCACTCACCCAATGCCCTCCGCAAGAACAGCTCTGGCGTTGAGTGAGCTATCCTCACTCAATGAGCTATCCTCACTCAATGCCAAAAAAGCCATGGCGTTGAGTGAGGTCCACTCCCTCAATGCCTTCGGCAAAAGAGGCAGCGGCGTTGAGTGAGCTAACCTCACTCAACACCAAAACAGCTATGGCGTTGAGTGAGGTCCACTCCCTCAACACCTTTAGCAAAACCACAAAACCCAACGGTGGCGTTGAGTGAGTCCACCTCCCTCGACGCCAAAGCAGCTTTGGCGTTGAGTGAGGTCAGCTCACTCTACGCCAAAGTTCACTCTCGCAGGAAAACCCTAAACCATCGCCAATAAGAGGTGGTCAGCGGGAATGCCGACTGATTCTCGTCGAATCGGCGGGAATGCAGGATGATTCTCGCCGAATCGGCGAGAATCCAGGATGATTCTCGCCGATCGGCGGGAATCCAGAATGATTCTCGTCGAATCGGCGGGAATCTCTTGGTGATTCCCGTCGATTTTGACATAGATGAAAATTCTCACTCAATCACCCCACCACTCAGCCATAAGGAACAGACCAAACTATGGCTTTGAGTGTGTCCACCACACTCAACGCCAAGTCCGGGCAGCTTTTGGCTTTGAGTGTGTGCACCACACTCAACACCAAAACCCGAGAGTCTACTAAGGCTGGTTCTAACCAGAGCCCTACCACAACTTCCTCCCTCACTCTCTCTCTCGGCCCCACCCGCAAAAGCACCGAACTAGAACTACAAATCTGGAGTCTAAATGGTGAACACAACTAGCAGGTTGAGCAAACAGTACAAGGAGGGGGCTCATAGGAGAATCTAAGCCCTAAAATTTAGCAAGATAAAGTAGAATATGCTTGGTTTCTACCCTAGGGCTAACCGGGAAACATTCCAAAATTCAAAAGAACAACAATGGCAAGGGCAATAATAACACTTTCCTCGATTTCCGGCGAAGCTTGGTCGGCTTTCCCTCCACTTCGTTCTGCACTAGAAGGAGCAGCACCGAACAAGCAAACCCGCACTTTAATGGCAGAAAACCACAAGAAACCGAAAATCCAAGCCTCCTAATACAACAAAAATCAAATCTCTTACCGTAGAAACATAAGTCCAAGAGAGAGCAACCCAAATCCGCTTTCGGAATTGAATTCCGTCCACAAACACTCCCAAAATCGTCGTCCGAAGAGTAGCAGGTCGGCGGTTTCTCCGCTGCTTTTCCGTGTACAGGAGAGGCGGGTTCAGTCTCGGGAAGAATAAGAAAAGTGGGCCCGCCATCTAATGATTAAGGATTTTTAAATAACTCTAATCACGCCTAACCTTAACCGCCTCCTAAGCCGCCGGTTCACTTAAGCAAACAGATTTCCATTTTTTTTACTAATAGCACACCCAAAACGACTTGAAAACCGAACCACCTCGGAATTCGATTAAATTCGCACTGTAGCTAAATATCCACGCTACGAACACAACGACAAAGTCGAAACTAACTTTCAACTAACAGAACTCGTGTTATACCCTCCCAAAGCCAAAACACAAGCATCCCCCGAGAGGCCACACCGGGTCAGCCAAAACGACTCGGCTTGCTAGGGAGATCTTTCCAACAGGCTACAAAATAGGGCACCCAGTTCTAAGAAGTTAAGAACACACTCTACAGATGGCGCACGCCAAGAAAATGCGTCGACGTAACACACAACGAGAATTTAAATAATTGCAGAAAAATCGGGGGCGTTACAGTGGGGGGGGGGGTCTAGCTCAAATTGGGTTGTTACAAAAGCTGTCATTGCGTTGTTCAATGTGCAACCATGAAGGGTAGTACAACCTCCTACTCCTATAATATTCCCAACATCGGTTGGCATAATTGAGTCGGTGATGGTGAGAAAAATGACTAATGAGCTATTAATAGAAAGACGAGCGATGGAGAAGCAATTGAAGCACTTTTTGAGCTTCAATACTCCTATGTTTATGGGTACTAGATGTAAGACCCCCCCCCCCCTCCTGGAACACCAAAAACGGGACGCAAGGGGTCTTATGCCCAGAACAACCGCCTTGGGGTTGCTCTATCATACGGGTCAGTCTTTACCACAAGTCGTCTATTCTGCCGTCTACCACCAATATCAAAGTGATATGCCAACCCAACCAAAAGAGTAAACATGAAGTAAATTCACCCAAGTTAAATAGTCCAAAAATAATACAAAAGAGAAACTAAAACATGCTTCTATAATATCAGAGTATGGCTAATAAATTGCCCCGAAGGGCTACAACAAAACTCTCATTGCTCACATCTGTAACAGACGGTTGCGACGGAACCGTCCCTTCAGGCCCTATCATCCTGGCCTGGCTGTCAGGCTTTATAACCTGCTCCTGCTCCACCTGTGGGGTTTCCTTTTAAAAGGAAGACGTAACAACCGTTAGTCATAAAGTCTAAGTGGATTCACATCCGCTCCCCCGGCTACTCTTCTACACCGGGCGGAGAAATAGACAGGGTACAATATAAATATATAAACAGGAGCATAAACAAGCAGGTGGTTACACTAGTAATAAGAAACTCTAGCAGTTCTACCATCTATCACTACATATGATATAGAGTTATAACAGAAAGTAACTCAACTTATATGGCTGCCCATACAAGCATATAAGTTGAGGATCGTTCAGCAATAATTTACTCATCGTATAAGAGTGCCCATACAAACTTATACGATGAGGGTCTTGTGTATGTAATGAGTTGTAGTGTTATGTATGCGATGCAATGACACACCCTTGATCACGCACATGCAGTTGCTATGTCGACACAGACTTGTAGTTCCCACTTTTCGAGCAGGTAGCTAACCTCTCAGGCGCCAACCGTCGTGGCCAGACAGTGATAGTTGAACGGGCGTTTCTACTACTAAGTTGGTATTCTAACTACTTCACTTAGGCCCCCGTATGCCTTAATGTTAAGGACACAAAATAGCGGAGCCCATGCGTACTACTGCCCAATGGGTTCACTTGGGTAGATGTGCACCAAGATCCTAGCCCCGAACTTGCCATGTGTGACATATGGATTCTCGGGAAGGCACGAGGATCAAGTCCAACCAGTCACTTGGCATAGAAGGGACCTCGGAGAAAGCACGAGGGTCAAGCCCAACCGCCCTAAGTCTATCCATCAACTCCCATCGGTGGAACGATAGGCGAGCCCGTAGACCTACCACACTATCCTTAACCCAGGATTACGAAACCGCGTGTCGAATCACACCACATGCAATTCCACAACACCGTGTCATGGAAGGAACCTCACAGAAAGCATGAGGGTCAAGCCCAACCATCCACTTGGCACGGATGGCGCCTCGGAACATGAACACCGAGGGACTAGCCCATCTGTCCAGTTTATCCATCTCAACCCATTCCGACTAGTGACGGGCAACACCGCACTTACAACCTTCCACAATGCTACCCGTAGGGAGACGACACTCTAAGCATTGGACTACTATATGTCATTCTATAAATTCAACATACCTATGGCCATAGTTGATTCTTCTACATGTCATCTAATATGATTTCCAATATAAGGTAATTATAATGCGCATAAATGAACTAGCAATTTATATAAAGACATTTCATTTAAGGTAACCTTGCATCACCACTCGTATTACGAATTCAATTTAACAAGATTCTACATTCATATCATTGCGGTGGTTATCATAAAATAGTTCACCCGAACCTCGCCTTAGATCGCAACATCAATCCAACCGAATCCAAGTTCATGTTATAATCACCCAGAATTTTAAGTGCATAATTAAATCTGGACAGCAACATCAACTGAGGTTTCCCGTGGCTACAGGAATCTGTTGAGTGCATGTAACTCCACTATAGTAAGGTTTTCCATTGGCTACAACTTTTGTGTTCAGCCTGCAACCCAAATCAAGCTTTAACCTACACGAAATCGGATCAAAAGACTGCATCGTACATAATATAAATTATGTGCACTTAGTTATAGCCCTTACTTCGATTGGACATTACCGTGGCTACAGGCTTCACCCAAAGACGTGTAACCACTCGTTGGAAAGGTCATTTTAGTGGCTTCGACTTTTGTGTTTAGTCGTAAACTCAAATTCGAACATTTCTTGCCCGAAAACAGCCAAGAAGGTCGCTGCATGCAGAACACAGATTCTGCACGAATCTTGAAGCGAAATGAACGGCATCCGTTCATCTCCCTACTCAAGCAATTTTCCCCAAATCGCCACCAAAAGCTCCTCCACCCTTATTCACCCTCTCAAGGCCATTCCTCTTCACATATCCACCCCCATCATCATTTGAGGAAGGGGAGGTTGAAGATGACTAATCTTTAGAACACATGTTCTAGCAAGGCCCTTCCTAAAGAAATCACCAAGCTCCCATGTCAAGACTCTATTGATTCGACATCTCTCCTAGATAACTATAGATCTAGCACCAAGGGAGAGGGGAGGAATCTCACCTTATTTCAAGTGGTACCACCATTTCAGGCCATGGATATTGTCATCCTCCTCTGCGGCATCACTTTGCTTGACGGCGGTGGCGTTTCTCCTCCTCCGAAGATGGCTCCAGCAAGAACTCCTCCTCCAAAAAGTTCTCTCAGGAAATAGGTATGAAATGAAGAGTGAAAACGGCTAGGGTTTCACTTTTCCTTTTTATACAGAATCTACACGGGTAGGGACACGGCCGTGTCCTTACCCGTGTTCAGGTGACACGGCCGTGTCACCTTCCCATGTCAAAACCCGTGTTTTGCTCGGGACATTTTTCGTCGACCTGGGCTTGAAGTACACGGGTAGGGACACGCCCGTGTCTCTACCCATGTCCTTCATGGGAAAATTATCGTCGACCTGGTCTTGAAGTACATGGGTAGGGACACGCCCGTGTCTCTACTCGTGTCCTTCACGGGACAATTCCTGGCTCTTGTTGGGTAGATGCACACGGGTAGAGACACGGCTATATCGCTACATATGTCCTTTTCGGGCCGTGCCTCTATATGGGCATGTACACGAGGCATGGCATACGGGTAGGGACAAGCCCGTGTCCCGTCCCATGTCCTTCTCGGGACAAACCACTCAAAACTGTTCCAAAATCACCCGTCGCCATAGCCACCCAGCACCATTGAACACGGGTAGGGACACACCCGTGTCCCTACTCGTGTCATGCTCAACCCCAGTTTTTAGTTTGTTTCCTCGTTTCCAGCAAGTGCACACCTGATCACGTGCACCCCCTTGAGCCTAACCCAGTTCTCCTGACTCAAAAACACGCACAAGGGGCCTAGCGCGAATTGGAACGTTACAATCCTATAAACAAAATAAAAGATTTCGTCCCCGAAATCAGGCTAAGGCTATGTGGAGATAAGCATACCGAAATTAAAACATGCTTTCAAACGAAATTACCTGGAGTAAATAATTCTGGGTAGCGTCTTTTCATCAGATCCATTGGCTCCCATGTGAATTCATCCTTCCCAAGATTAGACCATAACACCTTCACCAAGGGAACACTCTTGCGGCGCAAGGTTCTTATCTCATTGTCATCGATCCGCACCGGCTCCAATCACACAGACCTATCAGACGCCACAACACTGTCAGTTGTGGGGATGTATTGATCGGGCCGTAACAACGCTTTCCGAAGAGATGACACATGGAACACGTCGTGGAGGTTCTCTAGCTCGGGCGGTAACTCCAACCGATAGGCCAAAGGGCCAATCCTTTCCAAAATGACATAGGGCCCAACATACCTTGGGCTGAGCTTCTTGACTCCACGCACCTTGACACTCCATGCATCAGTCGGATTTTCAGAAACACCTTATCACCCACTTGAAACTCCACCATACGGTGCTTTGCGTTATAATACTTTGAGTACTGACTTTGAGCCTCCAACATACGATCCAATATCAATCTAACCATTGCATCTGTGTCATCTATATATTCAACTCCCAAAGTCTTTGGGTCTTCATCTTGCACCAAAGACAAGGGGGTTCTACACCTTCTTCTATAAAAGGCTTCAAGGGGCACCATACCGATGCTAGCTTGATGGCTATTGTTGTAGGAGAATTTCGTCAAGTGCAAAAGTCTTTCCCACGACTCTCTCCTATTTATCACACACAACCTCAACAGATCCTCCAATGTTCGGATGGTCCGCTCCGACTGCCCGTCTGTCTGAAGGTGAAATGCTGTGCTGAAGGTAAGGCGCGAGCCCAAATACGACTGAACCGTCATCCACTCCTTGGAGGTAAAATGACCATCACGGTTAGAAACTATCGTCTTAGGCACGCCATGATATCGTACATACTGCTCCACAAAAAGGTGTACAAAGACATCCACGTGAGCCTCCTTCTTCATAGGGATAAACCGGGCTACTTTTGTCAATCGATCAACGATCACCCACACAGAATCATTCCCTGAGCATGAGCGAGGTAGCCCATGTATGAAGTCCATGGAAATATCCTCGAACTTCCATTCGGGGATGGGCAATGACTGTAACAAGCCATCGGGACTGCTGCACTCTGCCTTCACCCTTTGACAGGCTTCACAATGCGTAACAAAATATCGGACATTCATCTTCATTCCGGCAAACACATAGTCTTCTGTAGGCTGGCGTACATCTTTGTAATTCCAAGGTGCACTGAATACTGAGAATAATGTGCCTCTCTCAAGATATCCTCCCGGATTTTACCTCCCTTGGGAATGTAGAGTAGGCCGCGAAAATAAACGAGACCGTCTTTTAGTGTGTACTCGTCGGTAGTCCTATATTCGATAAACTTGATTGCCGGGGACAGAGCCGAATACAATTCTTGCTCCAGCCGGATCTGGTCCCAGATATCGCATACTATGCTCATGCTAGCCCAGTACTCCGTATATTCCGCCGAAGGGGCCGTAACTATCAAGGTAATATCCAACTCTTCAATCATCCGAGCCAGCTCAATACTCATCAACCGAGACTCGGGGCTCGAGCATGGTATTTACCTACTCAACGCATCGTCTACTGAGTTCGCTTTTATGGGGTAGTAGTTCAAGGTTAACTCATAGTCGTATAGAAACTCTAACCACCGTCGTTGTCTTAAGTTCAACTCCTTATGGGTATGCACATACTTCAAATTTTTATGGTCTGAGAAAATCTCGCAGTGGACGCCGTATAGATAATGCCTCCAAACCTTCAAGGCAAACACTACTGCTCCCAGCTCCAAATCATGAACCGGTTAATTAATTTCATGCTTCTTCAACTGTCTTGAAGCATAAGCAATCACGTGCCCGTTTTGCATCAACACCGCTCCCAACCCTTTATATGACGCGTCCGTGCAAACTTGAAATCCTTCCTTCCCAGACGGAAGTACAAGGATTGGGGCGGAGGTAAGTCTGTCCTTCAATTCATGGAATGCAGCTTCACATTGAGGTTTCCACTGAAATGGAACTCCTTTCTTCGTCAAAGAAGTAAGCGGGAGGGCAATCTTGGAGAATCCTTTGATGAACTTGCGGTAGTGCCCGGCAAGTCCAAGGAAGCTCCGCACATCGGCCGTCGACTTCAAGGGCGACCACTCCTTCACGGCTCGTACCTTGGCTGGATCCACCGCTAATCCAGTTCCACGGATCAAATGCCCCAAAAATGCAACACTCTTGAGCCAGAATTCGCATTTGCTAAATTTGGCGTACAAGGCATGTTCCTTCAACTTCTTCAACACCAAGGCCGGGTGCTCGCCATGTCCTCCTCCGTCCTTGAGTAGACTAGGATGTCGTCGATGAAGACAATGACAAAGATGTCCAAATAGGGCTCGAACACCTTGTTCATCAGGCTCATGAAGGCCGAAGGGGCATTTGTGAGCCCAAACGGCATCAAAGTGAACTCGTACAACCCGTATCTTGAACTGAAGGTTGTTTTCTGTATGTCCCCTTCTTGTATTCTTAATTGATAATAACCTGAGCGCAAGTCCAGCTTAGAAAAACAATGCGCTCCCACTAGTTGGTCAAATTACTCGTCGATCCGAGGTAGCGGGTAAGTGTTCCGCACCGTCAACCGATTAAGTTCCCGATAGTCTATACACAAACGTAGGGTCGCATCCTTCTTCTTCACAAACAATACAGGGGCTCCCCAGGGTGACGAACAAGGTCGAACAAATCCGGACTCCTCCAGTTCTTGCAATTGAACTCTAAACGCCGCGAGTCCCTTTGGGGCCATTCGGTAAGGGGCCTTGGATACAGGCTTGGCGCCAGGTACTAAATTAATTTGGAAGTAGACCTCTCTATGCGGCTGCAAACCTGGTAGTTTCTCCAGAAATACCTCGGGAATATCCCGCACCACCCGTACGTCTTTTACCTCCAATGCTATCTCCTTCAACTCGAACCAAATCATAAAGACTTCGTCCCCCTTCATGTGAGCTTTTACAACTTTAATGGAGGACAACGTCAGACGAGGCGCGAAGTTAATACCTTGGAAGATGATGTCGAAGTCTCCATGTCTCAAGTGGATCCGCTTCTCTGCGCAGTCAATCCTTACACATTGCCAATCCAACCACGTCATGCCCAGAATGATGTCGAATTCCGGCATTTTCAAGACCGTGGCCGGCATATCGAAAGCCCTTCCCTCGATAATTACTTCGAGCTCGCACTTAGTGTTTGCAACCATGTCCGAGCCGTCCGAAAGGCGCACTAATCGGGCTATTCCGATAAAATACTGCACACCCTCCATGTTTTTAATGAAGTCCTCGGACACAAAAGAGTGTGAGGCACCGGTATCGAACAACGCATAGGCCATTTTTCCGCCAATTATCACGGTGCCTAAGTACCAATATTTGAAATTTATTGCTAGGTAGCTATTATGTCGTAAGAACCTTAAATTCAATACGGAAACATAAAAGCTTACTGCACATACCTGCAATAACGTTCTGAGGGTTCCGTTCTTATGCCATGTCTAGCGCGTACACTTGATCCCGGGCAGGGTCGGGGTTACCTCCTCGCGGTCCTCGTCCTCGACAACGCATGTAACCCCGTCCTCGAGGGGCCACCGGGGGGAGAGCTGGAGGGGCGTTCTCAAACAATTATGGGAAAAAGCGTCAAATGTGACCCGGTTGGTTACATTCAAAACACACCGGCCCACGACGCCTCTCTTGTTGTTAAAATGGCTAAGGCTGTGGTGGTGGACGCAACGCGGGCGGTTGCGGAACTGGATGCTCCACCCTAAAGTTCCAGTGGACACGTCCTCCACCCCTTTGGTATCCTATTCCTCCTCTGAAGTCTTTTCTTCTTCTATTGCTCGGGCCAGCTTCCATCGTGCCCTATACAGGTCTCTTTCTACTACTCAAGTGGTCTGCCTCCAATCTCTTCGCCATATCCATGATCTCTGCCAAACTAGCATCCACTATAAACAAAAGGGACTGCCTTAGGGGATCTCGCAACCCCTTGTAAAAGCGTTTGACGTAACCTCGATCATCTAGTTTTTGTGAGTCCTCGAACCTTGCAAGATGTTGGAACTCCTGCTGGTATTCTGTCACCGATCTTGATCCTTATTTTACTAGTAGAAACCTCTCTTCAAGTTCATCTCTAGCGGATGAAGGGATGAAGTGCTCCAAGAAGTCACTCGAGAACTCGCTCCAACTTATCTCAGTGTAGACTCGGCCTTGGAAGGTGGAGCCCATGAGTGACTTCCACCACCTCTTAGCATGTAATTCCAATATGGACACCACCAATATCACCGTCATGTTAGCTGGGCAACGGACACCCGCAAACAGCTCCTGTACTGAGTAAATCCATTCCTCCGTACGCGCGGCTGACTCCGTCCCAAGATAAGTGGGAGGGGAGAGAGCCCGGAAGGTGCTCAACTAGTTAGAGCCCAGGGCCTGTTATTGCACCGGAGGCTGCTGTGCCCTAAATGCATCCAAAATGGTAGTGAGCGTCTGTCCCAACTTAGATTGTTGGAACTGAGTGGAAATGGAAGGGGCAGGAGTGCCCCCCATTGGCTCAACATGCACCGTAATCTACACATAGAATACAACTTACGGTCAGGTTCGATAATCTTAAGGTCAAAGTTGGACAAACTTAGTGTGAATTAAATATGTGCACACCACTGCTTCTGCTAAGTCAGTTTGTCCCCAAACTGACTAGTCAAACGGGAGTGGCCCATTGTTAAATGACTTCTGTAGTTGAGGATCGTTGCAAACTGATACTATTCTTAAGACCCCACCTCCTGGAACACAAAACAAGGGACGCAAGGGGTCTTATGCCCAGAACAACTGCCTTCGGGTAGCTCTAACACACGGGTAAGCCTGTACCACAAGACGCCTAATCTGCCGGCTACCACCAATATCAAACTGATATGCCAACCCAACCAAAAGAGTAAACAAGAAGTCAATTCACACAAGTTAAATAGTCCAAAAATAATAAAAAAGATAAGCTAAAACATGCTTCTATAATATCAGAGTACGGCTAATAAATTGCCCTGAAGGGCTACAACAAAACTCTCATTGCTCACATCTGTGACAGACGGTTGCGACAGAACTGTCCCTTCAGGCCCCATCATCCTGGCCTAGCAGTCCGGCTCCATAATCTGCTCCTGCTCCACCTGTGGGGTTTCCTCCTAAAAGGAAGACGCCGCAACCGTTAGTCATAAAGACTAAGTGGCTTCACATCCGATCCCCCGGCGACTCCTCGACACCGGGTGGAGAAATAGACAGGGTACAATATAAATATATAAACATGAGTATAAACAAGCAGATGGTAACACGAGTAATAAGAAACTATAGCAGTTCTACCATCTATCACAATATATGATATATAGTTACAATAGAAAGTAACTAAACTTATATGGGTGCCCATATAAGCATATAAGTTAAGGATCGTTCAACAATAATTAACTCATCGTATAAGAGTGCCCATACAAAATTATACGATGAGGGTCTTGTGTATGTAATGAGTTACAGTGTTATATATGTGATGCAATGACACACCCATGATCGCGCACATGCGGTTGCTATGTCGACACAAACTTGTAGTTCCCACTCTTCGAGCAGGAAGCTAACCTCTCAGGCGCCAACCGTTGTGGCCAAACGGTGACAGTAGAACGGGCGTTTCTACTACTAAGTGGGTATTCTCAATACTTCACTTAGGCCGCCGTACGCCTCAATGCTAAGGACACAAAATAGCAGAGCCTATGCGTACTACGGCCCAGCGGGTTCACTTGGGTAGATATGCACCAAGATCCTAGCCCCGAACTGGCCATGTGTGACGGATGGATCCTCGGGAAGTCATGAGGATCAAGTCCAACCAGTCACTTGTCACGGAAGGGACCTCGGAGAAAGCATGAGGGGCAATCCCAACCGCCCTAAGTCTATCTGTCAACTCCCATCGGTGGAATGATAGGCAAGCCTGTAGACCTGCCACACTATCCTTAACCCAGGATTACGACACCGCATGTCAACTCACACCACATGCAATTCAACAACACCGGAGCATTGAAGGAACCTCGGAGAAAGCACGAGGGTCAAGCCCAACCATCCACTTGGCACGGATTGCACCTCGGAACATGAACACCAAGGGAATAGCCATTCCGTCCAGTTTATACATCTCAACCCATTCCGACTAGTGACGGGCAACGCCGTACTTACAACCTTCCACAAAGCTACCCATAGGGAGACAACACTCTAAGAATTGGACTACTATATGTGGTTCTATCAATTCAACATACCTATGGCCATAGTTTATTCGTCTACATGTCATCTCATATGATTTCCAATATAAGGCAATAATAATGCGCATAAATGAACTAGCAATTTATATCAAGACAGTTCATTTAAGGTAAGCTTGCATCACCACTCGTATTACGAATTCAAATTAACAAGATTCTACATTCGTATCACTACGGTGGTTATCATAAAATAGTTCACCTGAACCTCGCCTTAGATCGCAACATCAATCCAACCGAATCCAGGTTCATGATATAATCACCCAGAATTTTAAGTGCAGAATTAAATATTGACAGCAACATCAACCGATATTTCCCGTGGCTACAGGAATCCGGTAAGTGCGTGCAACCAGTCTATGGAAAGGGTATTCCAATGGATATCACTTTCGTGTTCAGCCTGCAACCCAGATCAGGCTTTAACCTACACGAAATCGGCTCCAAAAACTGTAGCGTATAGAATATAAATTCTGTGCGCTTAGTTACACCCCTTACTTCGATCAGACATTTCTGTGGCTACAGGCTTCACCCGTAGACGTGTAACTACTCGTTGGAAAGGTGATTTCAGTGTCTACGACTTTCGTGTTTAGTTAAAAACCCAGATTTGACCATTTCTTGCCCGAAAATAGCCAAGAAGGTTGCTGTGTGCAGAACACAGATTCTGCAAGCATCTTGAAGAGAAATGAACGGCATCCGTTCATCTCCCTCCTCAAGCGATTTTTCACCAAATCGCCACCAAAATCTCCTCCACCCATATTCAACCTCTCAAGGCCATTCCTCTTCACAGATCCACCCCATCATCATTTGAGGAAGGGGAGGTTGAAGATGGCTAATCTTTAGAACACATGTTCTATCCAGGCCCTTCCTAAAGAAATCACCATGTTCCCATGTCAAGACTCTCTTGAGTTGACCTCTTACCCAGATAACTCTAGATCTGGCACCAAGGTAGAGGGGAGAAAGCTCACCTCTTTTCCAGCGGTACCACCATTTCTGGCCATGGATCTAGTTATCCTCCTCCGCGGCATCACTTTGCTTGACAGCGGTGGCGTTTCTCCTCCTCCGAAGATGGCTCCAGCAAGAACTCCTCATCCAGAAAGTTCTCTCAGGAAATAGGGATGAAATGAAGAGTGAAAACAACTAGGGTTTCGCTTTTCCTTTTTATACAGAATCGACACAGGTAGGGACACGGTCATGTCCTTACCCGTGTTCAGGTGATACGGTCGTGTCACCTTCCCGTGTCAAAACCCGTGTTCTGCTCGGGACATTTTTTGTCGACCTGTGCTTGAAGTACATTGGTAGGTACACGCCCGTGTCCTTACCCTTGTCCTTCATGGGACAATTATCATCGACCTGTGCTTGAAGTACATGGGTAGGGACACGCCCGTGTCTCTACCCGTGTCCTTCACGGGACAATTCCTGGCTCTTGTTGGGTAGATGCACACGTGTAGAGACACGATCGTGTCTCTACCCATGTCTTTTTTGGGCCGTGCCTCTACACAGGCATGTACACGAGGCATGGCACACGGGTGGGGACACGCCCGTGTCCCGACCCGTGTCCTTCTCGGGAAAAACCACTCAAAACTGTTCCAAAATCACTCGTCGCCATAGCCACCCAGCACCATTGAACACCCTACCCGTGTCATGCTCAACTCCAATTTTTAGCTTGTTTCCTCGTTTCCAGCAAGTGCACACCTGATCACCTGCACCCCTTTGAGTTTTCCCCCTTTCTCCTGACTTAAAAACAAGCACAAGGGGCCTAGCGCGAATTGGAATGTTAAACTGGATACCCAACTCAAGCCAAAGATTGGATCTCTTGGATAAAGAGAACCTTGATGGCAAAAGAGATGGAGGAAGGGAAGAAAATCAACTTAGCTACTTTCCTATTGGATGGAGAGGCAAGGCTTTAGTGGGATGAATTAGAGTTGTATCAGTTTGCGGGCAGGCAACTGACTGTTGTTTTGAAGGATGAGAACTCAAGATTTTTTATAGCTAAGTATCTCCCTTATGCCAAGGAGATTACCATGGAGAACCTCTTATAGAGGTTGACTCAGGTTGATACTTTTGTGGATGACTATCTGCACTAGTTTACCAAACTTTGGCGATATGCTAGCTCCATATTTACTGATGATGAGCGTAGGACTAAAATATTTTATAAAGGTCCGTGAGATAATTTGAGGTGGCTTCTATTACATCGGATGAATCAAGGCTTTCTAACCTTGGTGAAGACAACCTGATCCATGGAGAAGGAAATGAAGCGGGTCTAATGTAAGAAGGACTTGGCGGTGAATAAGACAGAGTTTAAAGTTCCAAACACTACGAAGTCTTGGTAGGGGTGATAGAGGAAGTTGTCTAGGTCTTTAGGGCCAATTTATTCTGATACTTTTAGAGTGTCTACTAGGCAAGGTCCTTCCACTTGCTATAATCGTGGCAAGCCATGAAATTATGCTCGAGACTATCTTAGTGGTCTTTCGAGGACCGAGAGAAAGAAGTGAGCATCTTTTACTGAAAAGCGGTAGGAAGTGGAGTCAACTGCGTACCATTATTGTAACGCCCCAAATTTTTCGGTTTTTATTTTAGATTTCTGTAGTGATGTAATAATGATGTTTGGGCATTACGTTGATGCGTAGTTAACGGGCGTCATTGTTGGAGCATGATTTTTGCTCATCAGAATCCGAGGTTTTGACTCGGTGGATTTTAGTAGGTTGATGTTGGTTCTAAATTTGGGGAATTTTAACCCGAGTTTGGTTTGTCGAATCTTAATTTTGACTTCGCCGTTGGTTTTGTAGCATTGGTATTTATCCTCAGTGCGAATTTCGTAGAAATCCGAGTTGATTCGAGTTTTTGGTCGTTTGGAAGTTTAATTAATAATAATAGTATTATATTATATATATTAATACTTATAATTGAAAAGACTATTCAATTTCCTCTTCCTAAAGCCGTCAGACAAAAAGCACGGATGAGAGGAGGTGATGGATATCTTGTGGGCTTCGGTCGCCAACTGTAGGAGTTATGGTGGTCGGAATTGTCTTCGGAGGGTAGATTCGGAAAGCTCCCGCCGAGATCCACGCGTTGGTGGTAGGTACTTTTGTTTTCTTTGATTTTGGCATTGGGGTGCGTGGCCCTAAACATTCGTTTTGTCCAAATCTTTCCAGATTTCATTGCCGCACTTTTTCTTTGGCTGATTTGTGCCGTGGAGTGTTCTGAAGGTTGAGATAAGGAAGTTTAAGGCAAGTGGTGGTTTGCTTCCTTGCCTAGACTCTTACAAATTCCTTATGTATCATTCTCTGAATTTTTGTCGATCTTGCTGTTAGAATTTATACTTTCAATTCATTTCTTTTGTCCACTCCTAGAGGTATCTTATGTAACATAGCTTTAAAATTTTCCCTTCTCCTTATTGTGTTGCTGTAGAGTTCTTTTATCTGTATTTGGACTTCTGCCTTGTGTACCTCCCCCTTTCTCTTATTTTTATTAAACTTATTCATGGTCTAAGTTTAACTGTTGTCAAATTTTTTTAGTCTATTAACCTTTATTTAGATAAGAGAATTTCTATCAGGATTATGCCTTAGGCATTGAGTGAACTCAGCTAGGCGTCGAGTGCATTGAGTGAACTCAGCTAGGTGTCAAGTCCGTTGAGTGAACTCAGTCTAGCGTCGAGTGCTTGAGTATAGCTGCCTTTTGCGTCGAGTGCGTTGAGTGAACTCAGATAGGCGTCGAGTGCTTTGAGTATAACTGTCTTTGGCATCATGTGCGTTGAGTGAACTCAGCTAGGAGTCAAGTGCGTTAAGTCAACTCAGCTAGGCATCGAGTGCTTGAGTGTAACTGCCTTTTGAGTTGAGTGCGTTAAGTGAATATGTCTTGGTGTCGAGTGTGTTAAGTGAATATGTCTTCGAATCGAGTGCGTTAAGTGAATCTTTCTTGGTGTTGAGTGCGTTGAGTGAATCAGTCTTGGCATCGAGTGAAGCAGAGAGGCGTAAAGTGATTGTAGTCTTGGCGTCGAGTGATTTCAGAGTTCGTGTAGAGTAATATTAATGTATCCGTCGAGTGACTTTGAGTTCATCAAGTCATATTCATTGGGTATACATTAATAACTTTTGGTTTTCTTCCCTTTGCATTGTCATGTAAATCCGATGCTAAGCCTTGGGTTTCTTTTCATTTATTAATATAGTTTATGATTATTTGTGGCCTTGGTTGGTAGTGGATAAAGGACCACCACAACAGTGCCGGATTGTGAATCATTACACCTAGTGGGTTTTTTCTTCACTTATTATTGGTTATTGGGTTGTGTTGGACAATGTGGCCACCACCATAGTGCCTTTTTGAGATGTTTAATCTGAAGATTGTTGTTGGACAATATGGCCCCCAACTTAGTACTGTTTTACCAGTGTTAATGATTCACGTGTTATGAGCTGATCAGTCTCATTTATATACATATATTCACGCATATGTTCTTATGCATGCACTTGTAAATGTTAATGAAGAATGGCTTCATATCGCACTTGGTGCAACTTCTCATACTTAAAACTCTATAATTTTTTCATTTGCTAATTATTTTATGATTCATATGTTGTTGTTTGGCAGCTATTCTATCTAGGGCTGGTAACCCTTTAACTTCTCTTATTTAATTATCTTTGGTTTTCTTTTTCCACTTGTTCATTCTTGTTGAGGTGTTCCTTCTTTTTAATGCATCAGGCTCAAAGCTATAGCAGGTTGGGTGGCTAGAGTTGGTGGCCTCAGTTTTTAGCAGTAGTAGCAGTGGTTCTTACCTCCCCTTCACGAGGTAGTTTTGTTATTTTGTTTTTAGTTCAAACATACATGCCTTTTGGTGGGTGCGTGTCAGGTTGTGTATGCCCACAAGAGATTTTGTAGAATGTTAAATTACTTGCTACCTGCTAAGTCACTTTATAGATGATTTGTTGGTTTTACTTGCTCTTTGGGAAGGATTTATGTTAGGATTGCATGTTAGATATTTTTAAAGTATAAAAGTATCATTATGCCTATCTCATTCAAGACATCATTTTAAATCAAAAGTCATTATATTTTAACGAACGTAAAAGCTCTTTTCCTACTTATATTTAATCTAGTAGTATGCATATTCGGAGTTGTCCTTTTGGAGGTCTCTACTCATGTAGGATAATAATCAATATAAAGAAGTATTTTTGCAACATATATTTATATTTTCATCCATGGTCTAGTTGATCCACTGAGCCGACGGATATGACCGTCAAACTTTAGTAAAATATGTTTTCTTAAAGATAAACTCGAGAATTTCATGATAAGTGTCAGGAGTAGGTTCTTGCCTGAGCTTCTGCAGTTATCCCTTACATTGCAAGGCATCACGATGCGTGTTTTCTCTTACTATGATATATCATTTAAATGCGGAGAAAATACTGGTTTTGATAGTTGGTATCAAAGTTATAATTTTTGTGGTCTTGTTCCATTACAAACATACACCGATATGTCATCAGTACGTCAAGGCCGAAGCATGATCACTACACTCATAAGCATGATAAGAAGTATACAGGGCATATTATGTAGTATGGGATGAATAATATGTGTTTTTATATGGATCCTTATAGGAAGCAACATGTGACTGTTATATAGTATGGGATGCATAACAATCATCACATGAATGCCCATTAGATTTTGCTTTTGTTGCATCGATATTATGTAATATGGGATGTATAATATTTCATGTGTACTCTGCTCATAGCATGCACTAAGGCCTTTATTAGATTGCATAGCCCAACATGCATTACACAACATAACATTAGCACACATGCCAAGCTAAGATCTACATGATGATATACGTACACACCTGGATTTAAACCAAAAAGAATAAGAATAAATGCATTCATAGTTTATGCACATGAGATAATAGGATGACAGTATATCATCCTTAGTTAAGCATATCATCATTTATGAAAATCCTAGTGCAAGTAAGCACATGAGAATGTATTTATACATGTATGATCTGAACTAAGGGTAGTAGTTCTAGCGGTTAAGCATGAGAATGTAATTAAATCATAATAAATCAAATACTAAATTACAATCTACATGCTTTGTGAATGAAGTGCTATAACAGTAACTCTAAAAATTCCCAAATAATTCCCAGTGATATAAAAGGGCCTAAAAAACTTAAGTTCCAACTATCATAATTTTCCAGCAATTGTACAAGCCCTAATTTATTTTTATGCTCAAAAGCCCATATTAAAACATTTTGAATGAACCTCTAAAATTTCTCAACATAAAATTCTATAAAAATTTCAGGGATCAATGTTCTACTAGTCAAGACCTAAATCCAGAATTTTAACTGATTATAATTAATTTAAAACTTCCAAATAATTGAAACAACAAATCGGGCTAATAATCATTTAACGCATGAAGTATAATATTTATTAATCATAAAATTCCAGGAAAATTACCATAAGTCTAAAACATCCTAGAACTCCCTCCTCCCGAGTTTCATAATTTTTGGATTAGATTTAGTGCTTAAAATAACTAAATTACATTTTTATCCTAATCCAAAATCTCAACTTTTGAGGTACCTAATTACCTCCAATTCCTCCACTATTTCAACCAGAGGGTTTTCCTCATATCATCCCCCTCTCCTCCAAATTTCAAGGGCATACAAGAGCTTTTGCTCCTATGTCCTTCACAAACCTCAAACTCTCACCCACTGGATTTGAGCCAATCTCTTAGGGTAAAATCCACCCTAATCCACACCATGTTACCCAAGAGGGTAGACATAGACTCAACAAATCAGTGGCCACAACATCAGCCTCTTTTGAGGAGATTTGTCCACTCCATTTCCAAACTCTTAGTGCACTTTTTACTAAAAGATGTCTCACTAATGCCTAGTTAAGGGTAGAAGGTTTCCCACCCAAAACTCCTCCAAATCAGTTGGAATTTTGTACAGATCTAGGTTTAATATCCAGGGACCACTCACCAAAATTTGGGGTGGTTTGGAGGTCATTTGACCACTAAAATAAATTCCTCTATGTTTATTAAATTAAAACAAAAACTTTAGGCAAAGTATCTCCAAAAATTCCCATTTTTGGTCTGCCTTTAGGTATTGCTAAGGTTAACCCTCTGCCCAAATTTCAGGTCATTTGGACAAGGGACGAAGAGTGGGCATCCATTTTAATTTCTGCTCAACTCTAGGTACAGCCCCCACTAAGACGGGTGCTGCGGCCAAACCGCTTAACCAAACGAGTTGAAACAAATTTTAAATTAAACTAGACTCGAAGAGCTACAACTTTCGTGACTGGTCATTTTTCCTAAAACGGCCTCTAAGCGCCTCATTTCGCAGCCTCAACATATACTCAGATAATATATCTTTCCTCTATGTATTATACACTTAATTTATAAATTATAAAATTGATTCTACTGTCCATCTTCTACATGAACCCGAAACCAGACTCAGAAAACCATTTTTCCTGTGACCTTTCTGTGATCCATCGCCGGCAGTTCGGTCACTTCCCTGGCCAGCCACCACCACCACCTCCTCCGTTGAGGCGATGGCTAGCGGTCGGCGGTGGTTTGGCCGCCGGAGGTGGCGGTTTCCGGCGAACTCAAGAATTCATTTTTCATGTTTTTCCATGAAAACGAGAGATGGGCCCGGCTCCGTTGAGCGCGAAATTCCTTTCTAAGAATCCTAAGATCTACCCATGAAAGAGAAGAAGCAGAGGAGGACCTTGTTCGCGGTTTGGAGGCGAGATGAACGACGGGGTGCCATGGCGCAGTGGTGGAGTAGCCGAACTTCTCCTACAGCAAGAACGAAGATCTGATCCGTTTGATTGAGCGTGTAAACTTCTCCTCTTGCTCCAAGTGGACTTTTATAAGTCAGCAAGTGGGGAGGTGAAAGGGTAAATCCTTAATGGTCATGAAGGCTCCCCTTAATAATCTTTCGGTTACAGTGAAGGGATAGGAAACGGTGGAAGATGAACAGGTGTTTGCCAGGTCGATTCCTATTGCACCAACATTTCCCCCTTTATTGTATAATTACAGAAGGAAAAACAGCCCGTAATTACTCCTGGTGTAACTTCCCATACCAGCAATTATTACCACGCGTGTTAGAATAATTTCGGGCCTGAACCGTCGTTTCAGCCAATGTCACGGGCGTGACACTTAGGTCACGGGCGTGACAGGCCCGAGTGACAATTCTGAGGTCGACGATCGTCAAACTGAGATCGACGGTCGTCGAATGGTGGTCACGCCCTAGGTCACGGGCGTGACACCTAGGTCACGGGCGTGACAGGCCCGAACGACAATTCTGAGGTCGACGATCGTCGAACTGAGATCGACGGTCGTCGAAGGGTGGTCACGCCCTAGGTCACGGGCGTGACACCTAGGTCACGGGCGTGACAGGCCCGAGTCTCAATTTCGACGATCTCCTTACGGAGATCGACGATCGTCGATGGAGTCACGCCCTAGGTCACGGGGGTAACACCTTGGTCACGGGCATGACATGCCCGGGCTGCAAGTTCGACGATCGTCTCACGGAGATGGACGATCGTCGAAGGAGTCACGCCCTAGGTCACGGGCGTGACACCTTGGTCACGGGCGTGACATGCCCGGGCTGCAAGTTCGACGATCGTCTCACGGAGATCGACGATCGTCGAAGTAGTCACGCCCTAAGTCACGGGCGTGACGGGTCGGTCACAGGCGTGACCAACCCGTGACCCGAAATCTCGATCGAGTTATTTCAATTTTTGGGCTTCCTAGGGTTCTGTCACGACCAACCGACTCCTAGGGGTCTAGCTGGAAATAGGATGTTACAAATCCCAATAAACAAAACAAAAATTTCGTCCCCAAAATTGAGGTTGAGCCTACGGGGATTTCTATCGGAATAAATTAAACTTGTAACATCCCATACGATCTTTCTATTGGGTTCAGGCGACTATTCATTTGATAAACGAAGACAACCTCCCCAATAAATAAAAGATTAGCCCCTACTTTCCTGCGCATGCCTAGGTTCTCAATTTTCCTTATCTAGTCTTAACTGTCCAACACAAGAAGGCAATCTATAGTATACCGAGAGGTGGTGAGATGTACCTGACTGAACAACTACGGCTATCTTTGCCTCATCAGGTCCTGCGGTTCCCAGGTGTGCTCCTCCTGACCGTGATTTCTCCACAGAACCTTGACCAAGGGGATCTTCTTGCGGCGCAAGATCCGTACTTCTTTGTCGTCGATCCGAACCGGCTCCAAGTGAACAGATCGGTCTGAAGCTACCGGCCCTTCGGTGGTCAAAATTTGCTGCTCCGGGCGTAGTAGAGCCCTTCTCAGCGAAGAAATGTGGAAGACGTCATGTAGAGCTGCCAGCTCTGGTGGCAACTCTAGCCTGTAGGCTAGGGGTCTGATCCGCTCCAGGATCCGGTAAGGGCCCATATACCGAGGGCTGAGCTTCTTCCTCCGACCGCGCACCCGTGAGACTCCGTGCATGGGCCGGATCTTCAAGAACACTCGATCCCCTACCCGAAACTCCACCTGACGATGCCGGGCGTCTTAGTATTTAGCCTGTCTGCTCTGCGCCTCCAACATCCTATCTCTGATCAGTCTCACCTGAGCCTCGGTGTCATCAACAAAATCCGATCCAAATACCTTCGGATCCTCGTCTTGAACCCAAGAAAGCGGGGTCCTACATTTTCTTCCATACAAGGCTTTATAAGGTGCCATCCTGATGTTGGACTGGTAGCAATTGTTATAGGAGAACTCGACCAACGGTAACATCTTCTCCCACGGCTCCCCTTAGTCCAGTATACACAGTCGTAGTAAATCCTCCAAGGTCCGGTTGGTGCGCTCTGTCTGCCCGTCCGTCTGAGGGTGGAAGGCCGTGCTAAAAGTCAACCGGGTGCCCAAATATGCCTGCACAGACCGCCACTCCCTGGATGTAAACCGTCCATCGCGGTCTGACACTATCGTCCGGGGCACGCCATGATATCGGATATACTGCTCCACGAACTTTCGCACAAGCACTCCCACCGAGTCATCCTTCCTGATCGGTATAAAGCGGGCCACCTCCGTCAACCGATCAACAATCACCCAGATCGAGTCGTTCCCCGTCCGAGACCGGGGAAGACCATGTATAAAATCCATCGCTATATCGTCAAATTTCCACTCCGGCACCGGGAGTGGCTGCAATAATCCTGCGGGGTTCCTGCACTCCACCTTCACCAACTGACACGCCTCGCAATGGGTCACAAAGTACGTAATGTCCTTCTTCATACCCGGCCAAAACATCGTCTTCTTCAGATCAGCGGTCATCTTTGTGATCCCCGGGTGCACAGAGTACCGGCTGCAATGCGCCTCCATCATAATATCCTCTCGGATCTGGCCTCCTGCGGGTATATATACTCTGCCTCTAAAATGTAGCAATCCATCTCTCAGGGAATAATCTCCTGTCGAACCTTCCTCCAAGGCTCGGAACATCGGCTCTGCCCACGCATCTGTCCTCTGTCCGTCCCGAATGCGATCCCGAATATCGTCTATGGCCACCATCGATGTCAGATACTCCCTATACAGCTCTGGATCATCCTCGGACACTAGGGATATCTGCATATCTCTGAATGACCGGACTAGCTCCATGGACATAACCTGGGGCCCAGCTTCGGAAGTGGCAGCCCCTCCGACTCAATGTGTTGGCCACCACGTTTGCCTTCCCTAGATGGTAGTGCATCTCATACTGATAGTCTGCTAAGAACTCCACCCAGCACCTCTGCCTGATATTCAGCTCCTTCTGAGTGTCCATGTATTTCAGGTTCTTATGGTCGGAGTAGATGTCGCAGTGGACTCAATAAAGATAATGGCGCCAGACCTTCAGAGCAAAAACGACCGCTCCCATCTCAAGGTCGTGCACTGGGTAGTTCTTCTCATGGGTCTTCAGCTGGCGGGAGGCATATGCTATGACGTTTCCGTTCTGCATCAGCACTGCTCCCATCCCCTGGTATGATGCGTCGGTGTACACCTGGAATCCTTCCTTTCCAGATGGAAGGGCTAGAATAGGGGCTGAGATGAGTTGGTCCTTCAGCTCCTGGAAAGCCGCATGGCACTGCGGGGTCCAAACGAAAGGTGCCTCCTTCTTCGTCAAAGATGTGAGGGGGAGGGCAATCTGAGAGAACCCCTCCACGAACTTCCGGTAATAACCGGCAAGTCCCAAGAAACTTCGTACATCGGTGGCTGTCTTCAACTACGGCCAATCTCGAACTGCCCGAATCTTTGCCGGATCCACTGCCAACCCGGCTCCGCTGATAATGTGGCCTAGGAAGGCCACCTCCTTCAACCAAAACTGACACTTGCTGAATTTTGCATAATGGCGATGCTCCCGCAACCTCTCCAGAGTGAGTGCCAGATGCCAAGTGTGCTCCTCCTCCGTCCTAGAGTAGATCAGGATGTCGTCTATGAATACTATGACGAACACATCCAAGTAGGCCTCGAAAACCCGGTTCATGAGGCTCATGAACGCCGACGGTACATTCGTGAGCCCGAAGGTCATCACGGTGAACTCATACAGGCCATATCTGCTACTGAAGGCCATCTTTGGGATATCCTCCTCCTGGATCCGCAGCTGGTAGTATCCTGATCTCAAGTCCAGATGGTCAAACTCTCGATGATACTCCACCACGGTCCGGGTGCCCTGCTTCAGCTGTAAGAACCGCTCCTCAAAATCATCCCTGGCCGACTGCGGAATGAAATGCTCCAGCAGTGCGGCCCTGAACTCCTCCCAGGTAACCTCCGCAACCTCCCTATCGGCAAATGTCGTGTCCAACAGCGTCTTCCACCACCTCTTTGCATGGGACTCCAGGCAAGAGACAACCAGAGCCACCCTCTCCTCCCAGGGACACCGTACACCGGTCAGCATCTCATACATGATATCTAGCCACTCTTCCGTCCGAACCGCCGACTCTGTCCCCAAATAGGACGGGGGAGAAAGACCCTGGAAGATGCTCAGCCAGTTGGCCCCCGGGTTTGGCTGCGGGGCCGGAACCTGCTGGGCCCTGAAAGCCTCTAGGATGGCAGTCAGAGTCTGTCCCATGTCTGACTAAAGGAAAGGAGTGGGGACCGGTGGGGGTGATGCAACATCCTGAGCCTATTGAACTCCACCTTGTTGCATAGGCCATTCTGGAGGCTGCGTAACAAAAACACATGCTGAGAAAACGTTCAAATATTACATAAAGGTGGACAATTTATATGTGATCCCCATATGGGCACACATATGGCCCGAGTCTCAATTTTGACGATCTCCTTACGGAGATCGACGATCGTCGAAGGAGTCACGCCCTAGGTCACGGGCGTGATACATTGGTCACGGGCGTGACATGCCCGGGCTGCAAGTTCGATGATCGTCTCACGGAGATCGACAATCGTCGAATGAGTCACGCCCTAGGTCACGGGTGTGACACCTTGGTCACGGGCGTGACATGCCCGGGCTGCAAGTTCGACGATCGTCTCACGGAGATCGACGATCGTCGAAGTAGTCACGCCCTAAGTTACGGGCGTGACAGGTCGGTCACGGGCATGACCAACCCGTGACCCGAAATCTCGATCGATTTATTTCAATTTTTGGGCTTCCTACGGTTCTGTCACGACCAACTGACTCCTAAGGGCCTAGCCGGAAATGGGATTTTACAAATCCAAATAAACAAAACAAAAATTTCGTCCCCGAAATTGAGGTTGAGCCTACGGGGATTTCTATCGAAATAAATTAAACTTGTAACATCCCATACGATCTTTCTATTGGGTTCAGGCGACTATTCGTTTGATAAACGAAGACAACCTCCCCAATAAACAAAAGATTAGCCCCTACTTTCCTGCGCATGCCTAGGTTCTCAATTTTCCTTATCTAGTCTTAACTGTCCAACACAATAAGGCAATCTATAGTATACCGAGAGGTGGTGAGATGTACCTGACTGAACAACTCCGGGTATCTTCGCCTCATCAGGTCCTGCGGTTCCCAGGTGTGCTCCTCCTGACCGTGATTTCTCCACAGAACCTTGACTAAGGGGATCTTCTTGCGGCGCAAGATCTATACTCCTTTGTCGTCGATCCGAACCGGCTCAAGTGAACAAATCGGTCTGAAGCTACCGGCCCTTCGGTGGTCAAAATCCGCTGCTCCGGGCATAGTAGAGCCCTTCTCAGCGAAGAAATGTGGAAGACGTCGTGTAGAGCTGCCAGCTCTGGTGGCAACTCTAGCCTGTAGGCTAGGGGTCCGATCCGCTCCAGGATCCGGTAAGGGCCCATATACCTAGGGATGAGCTTCTTCCTCCGACCGCGCACCCGTGAGACTCCGTGCATGGGACGGATCTTCAAGAACACTCGATCCCCTACCCGAAACTCCACCTGACGATGCCGGGCGTCATAGTATTTAGCCTGTCTGCTCTGCGCCTCCAACATCCTATCTCTGATCAGTCTCACCTGAGCCTCGGTGTCTACAACAAAATCCGATCCCAACACCTTCGGATCCTCGTCTTGAACCCAAGAAAGCGGGGTCCTACATTTTCTTCCATACAAGGCTTCATAAGGTGCCTTCCTGATGCTGGACTGGTAGCTATTGTTATAGGAGAACTCGACCAACGGTAACATCTTCTCCCACGGCTCCCCTTGGTCCAGTATACACAGTCGTAGTAAATCCTCCAAGGTCCGGTTGTTGCGCTCTGTCTGCCCGTCCGTCTGAGGGTGGAAGGCCGTACTAAAAGTCAACCGGGTGCCCAAATATGCCTGCACTGACCGCCACTCCCTGGATGTAAACCGTCCATCGCGGTCCGACACTATCGTCCGGGGCACGCCATGATATCGGATATACTGCTCCACGAACTTCCGCACAAGCACTCCCACCGAGTCATCCTTCCTGATCGGTATAAAGCGGGCCACCTTCGTCAACCGATCAACAATCACCCAGATCGAGTCGTTCCCCGTCCGAGACCGGGGAAGACCATGTATAAAATCCATAGCTATATCGTCAAATTTCCACTCTGGCACCGGGAGTGGCTGCAATAATCCTGCGGGGTTCCTGCACTCCGCCTTCACCAACTGACACGCCTCGCAATGGGTCACGAAGTACGTAATGTCCTTCTTCATGCCCGGCCAAAACATCGTCTTCTTCAGATCAGCGGTCATCTTTGTGATCCCCGGGTGCACAGAGTACCGGCTGAAATGCGCCTCCATCATAATATCCTCTCGGACCTGGCCTCCTGCGGGTATATATACTCTGCCTCTGAAATATAGAAATCCATCTCTCAGGGAATAATCTCCTGTCGAACCTTCCTCCAAGGCTCGGAACATCGGTTCTGCCCACGCATCTGTCCTCTGTCCGTCCCGAATGCGATCCCGAATATCGTCTATGGCCACCATCGATGTCAGATACTCCCTATACAGTTCTGGATCATCCTCGGACACTAGGGATATCTGCATATCTCTGAATGACCGGACTAGCTCCATGGACATAACCTGGGGCCCAGCTTCGGAAGTGGCAGCTCTCCGACTCAATGCGTCGGCCACCATGTTTGCCTTCCCTGGATGGTAGTGCATCTCATACTGATAGCCTGCTAAGAACTCCACCCAATGCCTCTGCCTGATATTCAGCTCCTTCTGAGTGTCCACGTATTTCAGGTTCTTGTGGTCGGAGTAGATGTCGCAGTGGACTCCATAAAGATAATGGCGCCAGACCTACAGAGCAAAAACGACCGCTCCCATCTCAAGGTCGTGCACTGGGTAGTTCTTCTCATGGGTCTTCAGTTGGTGGGAGGCATATGCTATGACGTGTCCGTTCTGCATCAGCACTGCTCCCATCCCCTGGTATGATGCGTCGGTGTACACCTGGAATCCTTCCTTTCCAGATGGAAGGGCCAGAATAGGGGCTAAGATGAGTCGGTCCTTCAGCTCCTGGAAAGCCGCCTAGCACTGCGAGGTCCAAACGAAAGGTGCCTCCTTCTTCGTCAAAGATGTGAGGGGGAGGGCAATCTGAGAGAACCCCTCCACGAACTTCCGGTAGTAACCGGCAAGTCCCAAGAAACTTCGTACATCGGTGGCTGTCTTCAACTGCGGCCAATCTCGAACTGCCCGAATCTTTGCCGTATCCACTGCCAACCCGGCTCCGCTGATAATGTGGCCTAGGAAGGCCACCTCCTTCAACCAAAACTGACACTTGCTGAATTTTGCATAAAGGCGATGCTCCCGCAACCTCTCTAGAGTGAGTGCCAGATACCGAGTGTGCTCCTCCTCCGTCCTAGATTAGATCAGGATGTCGTCTATGAATACTATGACGAACACATCCAAGTAGGCCTCGAAAACCCGGTTCATGAGTCTCATGAACGCCGACGGTGCATTCGTGAGCCCGAAGGGCATTACGGTGAACTCATACAGGCCATATCTGCTACTGAAGGCCTTCTTTGGGATATCCTCCTCCTGGATCCGTAGCTGGTAGTATCCTGATCTCAAGTCCAGATGGTCGAACTCTCGATGATACTCCACAACGGTCCGGGTGCCCTGCTTTAGCTGTAAGAACCGCTCCTCCAAATCATCCCTGGCCGACTGCGGAACGAAATGCTCCAGCAGTGCGGCCCTGAACTCCTCCCAGGTAATCTCCGCAACCTCCCTATCGGCAAATGTCGTGTCCAACAGCGTCTTCCACCACCTTTTTGCATGGGACTCCAGGCAAGAGACAACCAGAGCCACCCTCTCCTCCCAGGGACACCGTATCCCGGTCAGCATCTCATACATGATATCTAGCCACTCTTCCGTCCGAACCGCCGACTCTGTCCCCAAATAGGACGGGGGAGAAAGACCCCGGATGATGCTCAGCCAGTTGGCCCCCGGGTTTGGCTGCGGGGCCAGAACCTGCTGGGCCCTGAAAGCCTCTAGGATGGCAGTCAGAGTCTATCCCATGTCGGATTGAAGGAAAGGAGTGGGGACCGGTGGGGGTGGTGCAACATCCTGAGCCTGTTGAACTCCACCTTGTGGCGTAGGCCGTGTTGGAGGCTGCGTAACAAAAACACATTCTGAGAAAACGTTCAAATATTACACAAAGGTGGACAATTTATATGTGATCCCCATATGGGCACACCACTGCTTCCGCTGCTTAGTTTGTCCCCAAACTAAACTCGAGTGGGGGTGACCCAGGGTTAGTGGACTGCTACCTTTTCAGATCGATGTTTCGCCTCTGATACCACTTGTAAGACCCCCCCCCCCCTTTCTTTTTCTAAAAACCCGAGGTCTTAGGCCCAGAATCGCCGCTTTGCGGTGACACCTTCACGTCCTGAAGGGGGTCATCACCACAAGGCGCCGATTCTGCCGGCCGATTCGATCACAGAAAAGGTAGCACAATAATTGAAGTAAGAGCAAGTCCACTGGAAATAAATCACATATATATATATAACTCCACGAAGGGAGTGTCCACAGAATAACAATAATCAGAGTACTATAAAATGCGGGCTTATGCCCCGTACAAAATGTCCTCACTTCAAGTCTCTTATGCGGAAGCAAAAAAAGGAACTACTCAGGGTCGAGACTCACGGTCCCGGCTGTATGAACTCCGGAGCTAGACTGCCCCATCTCCAGACGCACTGATCTCTGGGGCTGCTCCTCCATGCTGGGCTCCACGATCCCCTAAATGATGCGGTTCGAAAACCGTTAGTCATAAAGACTAAGCCCTATCATCCCCTACCCCTTCCCCCATGGCTCCTAAGTACCGAACGGAGAGGAAGAAAGGGAAGGACATGAAGGTAGAGATTGATCAAGAAACAGATGGCAGCGGAACTAATCTAGCAATTCTATAATAATATGATAGAAAACAGAAAGTAAGAAAAGTAACCTTAACTTATGTGCGAAAGCGCATAAGCCAAGGGATCTTCTGCAAGTCTCCCATCGTATAGAGTGTCCCATACCACTTATACGTTGGGGTGACGGTTCTCAAACAACAGCATGTATATATATATATATTGAAAATTAACCTTTGATTTATAAACTTGCCCACACAAGCCTACAGACCAAGGGGTCGTTTAGCAGGTCCTAATGTATAAGCGTCCCATACCACTTATACTTTAGGTGTCAGGGTTAAATGAATCGATTATGCTATGACATGCATGTGGGTATGATGAAACATGCAAGTGCAACTCACACACCCGACTCTGTGCACACAGACCTTCAGTTCCCCCTTTCGGAGCCGTTACCTCCCAGGATACCTCCGTAGTGGCGGACGGAAGCGTTGGGTTGGGCCTCGCCCACCTCAAAACCAGTAAAAGCACCACTGGTCTGACCTATCGTACGCCTCAACGCTTGGTGCACTAAGCGGACGCCTACGTACTCTTGCCGGCTGGCGCACCGGACTTTTGTTGGCGAAGTGCTAATCACCTCGCCGAGTCAACGATATCGGTGTCGGTGCAATCGAACTCCCCGATATCGAAAACCCACCACCTTAACTTTTCCCTATTTTATGCACATGCAAGCTTAATCGTAAACACACAAAAACCGAGCCGAAGCCCCCGGACCAAAACGTCCGTCTCCAAACCAACCGAGCCGAAGCTCCCCGGACCAAAACGTCCGTCTCCAAACCAACCGAGCCGAAGCTCCCCGGACCAAAACGTCCGTCTCCAGACCAAACCGAGCCGAATCTCCCATCAATCTTCCTGTGCCAACAGTGTTTGTGAAAGGTGTAGCCCTAGTTACTAAGTTACTCTTGCCAGTTTGTTATTACAGTTTACGTTAGCCCAGGACTGCCCCCGGAATTCCCCGTGAAGGGATCTCAAGGGGCACTAGGAACCAAAACGGCGGCATTACGGCCCGAAGTTCCCTTTCGCAAGGCACTTACATTAATTGGTTTCTCACCTTACCTTTTTCCCTTTAAGAGTTACATTAAACTAAACCTAGGGTAGCTTGACTCTTCACCCTCTCCACACGGAAAGACGGTCTTCCGCCATACCCGTGTAATACCTAATCTTCCAACTACCATCAGTGCTAAACCAAACCTCCTAGGGACTCACCTAGGCTACACGATAATCAAGATTACACGTAATTTACTTTTTCATCCAAATGCCACCATTTATTTATCTGGGGTCTATCATAACAAGATTTGCCTAAATCCAAAATATTGGAATTTTCCTAATAAATCCGATAACTTATTTATTTATTCTTAAGGGTCTAATATCATCATTTTGAACTTGAGGTATAACATTCTAGTTGATTCCAGCTATCACAAAATTAAGGTAAATAATAGTAGGCCTAATTATCAAGTTTCCAAAGTTTGATAGTTTTACAATGATTTTCAAGGGCCTAAACTTATTTAATCATTATTTCAGTTATTTCAAACTTAATGAATAAACTACCTTAATTTGTCCTCCAAATAATTCAAATAAAATACAGGGTGCTAGTTTTATCATGAAAATAACTTTGACAGAATCCCATAATTTTCTTGGTGGTATGTTGGGTATTGTATCCACAATTACCTGGATTTGAGAAAGCCACATGTCTAGCTAAGATGAATTCACAATGTATTTGATGAACTATTTTTTAGTTGTGCTTGCAGTTATTCCATGCTAAGTACACACCAATGTCAGGGTGCAGTGGGTCAATATTCACGGGTCTGTGCAACGTAATCCCTCGTTGAGCAGATCAGTGTGTTGGCCTACGTGTACTCTCTCTATTGGGGTGTACTTAATCTAAAGTACAGGGCTATGATAAAGCAAGAGCAGACAAGGAGCAAGGATGGGCCAAAGACCAGCTCAAGGAAAGAAAGAGGAGAAATCGCCCAAGTAAAAATCAACGAGAATCACTAAGTGATTCTCGCCGAATCGGCGAGAATCACTAATGATTCTCGCCGAGTCGTCGAGAATCACTAGCTGATTCTCGCCGCTTGGAGCCGGCAGTCTCGACACCGCCTGAAATTTCTCTAAGGCAGAATCGTCGAGAATCACTAAGTGATTCTCGTCGATTCGTCGAGAATGACTTTGCATTCTCGACGATTCATTGAGAATCAAGTGTGATTCCCGCCGATTCTCCCCGGCTTCTGTATCAGTACAGCCAGAATTCGGCTAAGTAGAAGTCGGCGAGAATCGTAAGTGATTCTCGCCGATTCGTCGAGAATCACCTATGATTCTCGCCGAATTTGACTTGGGCAATTTCCTGTTGTTCTCTGGACCGGTTCAAGTTATCTGAACTGTTTCGAACCGGGCTCAAGTCTTCTTATTAGTGGGACCCACAACGGTCATATACTTGACCTAATATATATATATACCCCGTATGTATGAACAGATATAGACAGAAAAATACGCGAATTCAAAAAGGATGAGCCGCCATCGAGCCCGATCCCGATCTTGCTCCGCCGATCGTCTCCGACGTTAGCGCCGTTGTCGCCGCTATTGATCTCAAGTTGCTCCAGATCTCCGTCGACAGAAGCTTAGGCTAGCATAGCGTCTCACGCGTCTAACCAGAGATCCCTTGTCTCTTGATTCGTAGATCGGGAAAAACTTCCCCGTCCGAATCGATCGAGACGATCGATCCTAGTGTGACTGTTGGAAGACCTTGCTTCCTTTGCTACGAAGTTTGAATCACTAGCACAGCAGCTGCTCTCTGTCGTCGCCGCTTACTCAGTGAACCTAGCCACCGCACTAAGCCGCCGCCGGTTTCGGGAAGGTTCAATCCAAGTGAGATCTAGGGTTGTGGACTCTTCGTTGACTTCAAGAACACGTCGTCGAACGAAGAGGGACACCTTTGTCTCCAAAAGTTGTTTGTATTTCTTACATGCTATTTTCAATTTCTTTGTAAAGGACTGATTGGTCTCTAGTTGTAAGGGTTGGGTGCAACCCGTGTTGTGGGAGTGGTGACTCCTACGTGTGGAAGGGTTCCTTCTGTTAGTGCAAGGATTGGATTTCAATCCTGTTGTTGAAGTGACCGAGTCGTCCCTGATTGGGAGATAGGTCCAAGGGGGAAAGTGGACGTACCCAAATCGGGGAACCACTATAAATTGCCTGTGTCCTCTCTGTGCTTTGTTGTTTTATTTTCTTGTGCAAGTATAATTTCAATTCCGCTAACACGCTACAAAGACACCTATTCCCCCCCCCCCCCCCATAGGTGAAGGTAGTTGACACTAGGTGGACTTTCAAGTGGTATCAGAGGGAGGTTACTCAACAAAAAGGTTCACACCTTGAGTAGAATCCTGCCACCAGTGTCAAAAGCATGGAGCTGGATTATGGGATCTCTCCGCTAAGACTTCCCGTGTGCACAAAGGACTGTTATCCCATTTGGAAGATGCAGGTATCCTTTTATTTGGAGGCCATCAACCCTCGCGCATCAATCATCTTGGAAGAGGGTCCATTCATTCCCATGAAGGCCTCCTGCTCTGGAAAGGATATGCAGATCCCCAAGGAGACTACTGAAATGTCTGAGATTTAATTCTCTCTATTCAACTTGGATAAAATGATTCGTAAAATCATCCTGGATGTCTGGACTGGACCTTCCCGGTCAAAACTTGAAAAGTGTAGGACGGCCAAGTCCTTGTGGCAAACTATATCAGACCTCATGGAGGGATCAGACAGAACAGGGACAAGTAGCCAGCAAGAGGATGAGGCATATATGTGGGTCAGCATTTCTGAAGAAGATAGTGATGACCAATTTCACAGTATCAGGGCACCTGTGTCTTTATCAGAGACTGAGGAGGAAGTTGAGGAAGACTGCTCAGTTGAAGATGACTCAGCTGCCCCAGTCAGTTCTACCATTATCCCTGATCAGCTAAGTCAGGACCAGGTAACTTCGTCACCTTGCCCCTCTCTTCCTCAAGTTCCAGAAGACAGGAATAGTTTGGATGACCGCCCTTCAGAAAATCCTGATTCCTTGAAGAGAGCCCTTCAGCAAAGCAACCTACTTGTTGAGGAGCAAGCTAAGGAGATTGCTCGGCTGAAGATCTTGTTGGTTCTCCAATTGGCATCCAACAAGGTTAAGGACTCCAAAATCTCAGATCTAGAGAGTAGTCTAGAGAATGAGAAGAGGATAGTATCCAACTTTTCCAAGGTTGATGCTATCAAGAGAAAGGAAGAAAATGGATGGATCTCCCGAATTATCAATTCATGGAGAAATGGGGAAACGGTATTCAGACCCCCCCACACTAGGAAGGAAGGGTACTCATCATGCCTACAGGTATGATCACAGGAACAACCATGGTCACTGCAAGGGTGATCTGCCCTCATGTGGAGGCACCCAAAATGCAAGGGCTGTCATGGCCACCCAGAAGAGAATACCTCCGGCTTCCACCAAGCCCTTTGTATTCTCGGCCACAGCCCCTACTCGTCATGAATCTGCCAGCATCAGCTTACAATGCGCCTCTCACCTCCCTAGGACTCTGGAAAGGGGGGATAGAAATCATGTTGTTAGGACTCATGAGGTCCTTGGAAGGGGGCTGACTGAAAAGAAGGCACCAACTCCCAGGCCTCATGACGCCTGCCATATGCATTCTTTCCACCCTTCCAATAGTCACGGTGGAAGAGACAATTCTGTGAGCATATCTGGCTCTATTCCGTTTAGACCTAGAACTATGACTACCTCTGTCATCCATTTAGGTCACAAACGGCGATACAACATTCATGAGTGTTGGTGTTGTGGCAAAGTGGGTCATTTTGCCATAGATTGTTGGCACAACTATTCTGTATCAATTGCAAGGGGACTTCCACATCCTCGAGGCAATGTTAGTCTTCCCACCAGGTTTCTTGAGGGAAGGCAGTCCAATTATTATGCTGACAGGAACCTAGGACCCAATACATATTGGGCTCCTAAGGTAAGGTAACATTCTTTGGTGCAGGGTAGTCTAGACTTCCGTGTCATGATGGGAGCTAGACAGAAGATGTTCCAAGATTGGTCTGGAACAAGTATCTGGAATGAAAGAAGTACTATCAACAATGGGATACTCCAATTGAACACCTGGTATGCTCTAATCAGAAGGGCTGAATGATAAATCTTACAATTCCAGGTATCATTGATCAGCCTAAATATTTGAGTCATATTATGTCGACATTTACATATATATATATATATATATATATATATATATATATATATATATATATATATATATATATACATATACACATCTATGTGTGTTATTCTAAGGACAGATCAAAACTGTAAAAATAACCCTTAGATACACTATTAAAGGTGTGTCAGTAAATTCTCTGATAGATTCGAGAAGGCACATCAATAGGCATATATTACAAGCTGAAAATTAAAGCTGACACGTCATTAAGAGTCACTGAGAATGACAACTAACATCAAGAATATTACGTTTATCAATCTCGACATAATCTATGAATTCTGCTAGCCAATGTTAGTGAGTTAGGAATCACAGAGTTGATGTGCCTCCTAAGCTGTGTGGTATGTTAAACCACACTTGGATTAAGAAATGATCTTTTCGAATTCTTTCCAACCCGTGACAAATACATGAAATTGATTTCTGCAATCCTCATCGAACCAAAGCTCTTATATAAACCCGGTTATAACGTACAATATAAATCCCGCCGACCCTGGTATCCCGCCGACCCTGATATAAATCCCGCCGACTTTTCATCTTCCAATTTACGCGTTCCTTCCGCCAATCCCGTCGACTTTTCACATTCCCATTTCTCACCGAGACACTGTCCAAGCTACGAAGGAATCCCTTCGATCCTCTCAGCGGACTCCTCCGTCGACCTCGTAGTGACCTAACGACCCTCCCAAAGACTCCCTCTCGCCGCCGGGGACACGCCCACGCTCAGCTTCGGATCGCCTCGCCGCAACTCTGATAAAGCATCGTAGTGCCGGAACATTCACTGCATCTCCTCACAAGGTAATCCCCTTCTTTTCCCTAACCGTGACTTAAGCTTAGTATAGATTGTATCCTCAACCTCATAGTTTCGGAGATCCTTAGACTTGGAAATTGATATTCCCCTTCTTCCTAGTTTGCTATGGCCCCACGGACTACTGCAGGCCTGGTCACTGGATGCGAGCTAGTGAGAACCGGTTTCTCCCAGGCCTCAGACGAGTTCCGCAACATAATCATCATGCTCGAGGAAGCAGGACTGACATTCGTGCTGGAGCACCCATGCAAGATCTTGGATAAGGAGGTACTGGAGTTCTTTACCACTGCCAAGCTCCGTCATGAAGACACCTCCATCAAAAGCAAGGTTGCTGGGAAGAAGATCAAACTATCCGCCAGGAAACTGATCCAATACCTGCGGCTATCCAGTTGTGGGGAAGAAGACTACCTGGAGGAAGAGGATAGAGCAAGGACACTTTCCTTCTGTGGACTGGCCCGGGGGATCCGGTCAATCAAAAGGAAAGATATGAACGAGGAGGGAAAGCTGCTGTCCGACATTGTTGGGAAGGTTCTAATCTGCAAACCTGGATCCCACGACCATATCTCAGGAGAAATGTTCAAGATTCTGGTGGTGATCGTCTGCCGGAAGCGGTTCAATTGGGGAGCCATGCTCTTTGAGAAAATTAAAGACACACTCCGAACCCCCAGCTTTGGCTGAATCATCAGTCTCTATCTGAATCAGCTGGACGGTGATACATTCGACATGAGCAAAGGAGTGCCTCTGCACTATTTGAAAAGGATGGACGCAAGCATATTCGACCGGTGGGAGCGTCGAATAGGGCAAGTCGCCAGGGAAATAGACCACAAGGATGCATCTCCTGCCGAGGACACCAGTGCTCCTACACAGTCTATGGCTGCCCCCAGTGAAGTTCCTGATGCACTGATTACAGGAACTAAGGGGGAGTTTGTACTCTCTTCTGCAAACACCATATCAGATATTTCTCAGATAGCAAAAGATGTTGTGGAATCTGTGCAAGCAGACAGTGAGGAGGAAGTGGCAGATGTGGAAGAGGAAGAGGACGGTGAGGAAGATATAAATTACCTGGGCGATGAGGTGGCTGATGAAGAGGAGGTGGATGCAGTAGAAGAAGACATGCATAATTCTGCAGATCAGGCTGAGCACATGGAGACTGAGGTGGAGGAAGAAGTAATTGAGCGGGAGAAAGTGGTGGACCCTCAGGAGGATGCTACTGGTTCATCAGAGGAACAAGCTCCTGAGAGGTCGGATGCAGGAATACAGGGGGAGCCCTCTCAGCAACCCGCTGTCCCCCCTGTAGACTATATTCTAGTGTCCAGCTCTCCCAGTACTTCTGCTGGGGAGCCCGACCAGGATCTGCCTGCAGCTCCTTCCCTCCAAGAAAACCTGGCAAATCTCACTGTTAATGTTGTCCAAGGGATACTGGATGAGCTCAAGAGTACGTTTAAGAAATCCCACAAAACGGTGCTAAAGAGACTGATGGAATCTGAGGATCTCATGCTCAAGAACATAGTTCAGATCAACCATAAACTAGATGTGATGGAGAAGAAATTAGATGAAAAGTATACAGAGGCAGGCACAGTTGTATCTCTTCTCATGAAAGGACTGAAGAAGAATACTGACGACCTGGGAGTGGTCAATCAGAATGCACATGTTGTGGCGACTAACATACAGAAATTCGATGCCAACATGGTGCTCCTCAATAAAAATCAACAAGACCTGCTGACTGAGTTATCTAAATCTCTGAAGCACATTGATGAGTCCCTGCACTCCTATGCAAACTCCATTGCAATCGAAGCCAAAAAGGGGGAGAAAGAATATACTGCTAAAATGGAAGGGCTTCAGCACATCATCATCGAAAATTTCGACCAGTCTAATGTATATGTGTATGACAGTTGCCAGTGGTTGCTCAACCAAGCATTAGGCAACAATACAACCAATATTCCTGAGGTTAATTATGGTCATGAGACTACTGAGAACAATACTGTGGATGACGAAGGAGCAAGTGCAGAAGTTGTTCCGTTAAGCGAAGCTGAGTCAAAGAAAGCTGCTGAAAGGGCTGAACGAAGAACCTGGTTTGATCAAGATGCCTTAGCCAAAGCCAAAGGCAAAAGGCAAATCGAAGAAGGAACTTCAAAGGAAACACCAGCTGAAAAGAGGATCAGATTGACGGAGGAGGATGTGAGAAATGAAAAATGGAGTCCTGTATCAAAGAGTATCATCTTGGACACATTTTTGTTACAGCAGAAGGGGCACATAAATCGAAGTGAGGTATATAGCCAATACGAATGGGAGCGGCATAAAGAATTTGAAGCCAAACGCAACATATTCTTCAGGAATAACACAGTGGCAGATAAAGCCCCTCCTCCCAGATATCATCCTAAGACTAAGGAATATTTCGAAAGACAGAGCAAGAAATTCCTGGCTCAGAAGCTTAAGGATGATCTTGCTAAGGAAAAATAGGCTTAGGATCTTTTCCGTCTCTTATTGCACATCAATGTTTCCCTATTATCTTACGAACAAGTATTATGAATTTATATATATATATATGTGATGTCATGTTTTGACTCAAGTATTGTTATGTTTGTTCTCGTCTACTTAAAATTTTAATCATTCTCTGGATGGTGGTATTCATCTTAGCTAGTAGGATTTTGGCTTCGTCAAATAGGGGGAGATTGTTGGGTATTGTATCCACAATTACCTGGATTTGAGGAAGCCACCTGTCTAGCTAAGATGAATTCACAATGTATTTGATGAACTATTTTTTAGTTATGCTTGCAGTTATTCCATGCTAAGTACACACCAATGTCAGGGTGCAGTGGGTCAATATTCACGGGTCTGTGCAACGTAATCCCTCGTTGAGCAGATCCGTGTGTTGGCCTACGTGTACTCTCTCTATTGGGGTGTACTTAATCTCAAGTACAGGGCTATGATAAAGCAAGAGCAGACAAGGAGCAAGGATGGGCCAAAGACCAGCTCAAGGAAAGAAAGAGGAGAAATCGCCCAAGTAAAAATCGACGAGAATCACTAAGTGATTCTCGCCGAATCGGCGAGAATCACTAATGATTCTCGCTGAGTAATCGAGAATCACTAGCTGATTCTCGCTGGTTGGAGCCGGCAGTCTCGACACCGCCTGAAATTTCTCTAAGACAGAATCGTCGAGAATCACTAAGTGATTCTCGCCGATTCGTCGAGAATGACTTTGCATTCTCGACGATTCGGTGAGAATCAAGTGTGATTCCCGCCGATTCTCCCCGGCTTTTGTATCAGTACAGCCAGAATTCGGCAAAGTAGAAGTCGGCGAGAATCGTAAGTGATTCTCGCCGATTCGTCGAGAATCACCTTCGATTCTCGCCGAATTTGACTTGGGCAATTTCCTGTTGTTCTCTGGACCGGTTCAAGTTATCTGAACTGTTTCGAACCGGGCTCAAGTCTTCTTATTAGTGGGACCCACAACGGTCATATACTTGACCTAATATATATATATACCCCGTATGTATGAACAGATATAGACAGAAAAATACGCGAATTCAAAAAGGACGAGCCGCCGTCGAGCCCGATCCCGATCTTGCTCCGCCGATCGTCTCCGACGTTAGCGCCGTTGTCGCCGCTGTTGATCTCAAGTTGCTCCAGATCTCCATCGACAGAAGCTTAGGCTAGCATAGCGTCTCACGCGTCTAACCAGAGATCCCTTGTCTCTTGATTCGTAGATTGGGAAAAACTTCCCCGTCCGAATCGATCGAGACGATCGATCCTAGTGTGACCGTTGGAAGACCTAGCTTCCTTTGCTACGAAGTTTGAATCACTAGCACAGCAGCTGCTCTCCGACGCCGCCGCTTACTCCGTGAACCTAGCCGTCGCACTAAGCCGCCGCCGGTTTCGGGAAGGTTCAATCCAAGTGAGATCTAGGGTTGTGGACTCTTTGTTGACTTCAAGAACACGTCGTCGAACGAAGAGGGACACCTTTGTCTCCAAAAGTTGTTTGTATTTCTTACAAGCTATTTTCAATTTCTTTGTAAAGGACCGATTGGTCTCTAGTTGTAAGGGTTGGGTGCAACCCGTGTTGTGGGAGTGGTGACTCCTACGTGTGGAAGGGTTCCTTCCGTTAGTGCAAGGATTGGATTTCAATCCTATTGGTGAAGTGACCGAGTCGTCCCTGATTGGGAGATAGGTCGAAGGGGGAAAGTGGACGTACCCAAATCGGGGAACCACTATAAATTGCCTGTGTCCTCTCTGTGCTTTGTTGTTTTATTTTCTTGTGCAGGTATAATTTCAATTCCGCTAACACGCTGCAAAAACACCTATTCCCCCCCCATAGGTGAAGGTAGTTGACACTAGGTGGACTTTCATGGTAATTAAATCATAATAAATCAAATACTAAATTACAATCTACATGCTTTGTGAATGAAGTGCTATAACAGTAACTCTAAAAATTCCCAAATAATTCACAGTGATATAAAAGGGCCTAAAAAACTTAAGTTCCAACTATCATAATTTTCTAGCAATTGTACAAGCCCTAATTTATTTTTATGCTCAAAAGCCCATATTAAAACATTGTGAATGAACCTCTAAAATTTCTCAACATAAAATTCTATAAAAATTTCAGGGATCAATGTTCTACTAGTCAAGATCTAAATCCAGAATTTTAACTGATTATAATTTATTTAAAACTTCCAAATAATTGAAACAACAAATCGGGCTAATAATCATTTAACACAAGAAGTATAATATTTATTAATCATAAAATTCCAGGAAAATTACTATAAGTCTAAAACATCCTAGAACTCACTCCTCCCGAGTTTCATAATTTTTGGATTAGATTTAGTGCTTAAAATTACTAAATTACATTTTTATCCTAATCCAAAATCTCAACTTTTGAGGTACCTAATTACCTCCAATTCCTCCACTATTTCAACCAGAGGGTTTTCCTCATATCATCCCCCTCTCCTCCAAATTTCAAGGGCATACAAGAGCTTTTGCTCCTATGTCCTTCACAAACCTCAAACTCCCACCCACTGGATTTGAGCCAATCTCTTAGGGTAAAATCCACCCTAATCCACGCCATGTTACCCAAGAGGGTAGACATAGACTCAACAAATCAGTGGCCACAACATCAGCCTCTTTTGAGGAGATTTGTCCACTCCATTTCCAAACTCTTAGTGCACTTTTTACTAAAAGATGTCTCACTAATGCCTAGTTAAGGGTAGAAGGTTTCCCACCCAAAACTCCTCCAAATCAGTTGGAATTTTGTACAGACCTAGGTTTAATAGCCAGGGACCACTCACCAAACTTTGGGAGGGTTTGGAGGTCATTTGACCACTAAAATAAATTCCTTTATGTTTATTAAATTAAAACAAAAACTTTAGGCAAAGTATCTCCAAAAATTCCCATTTTTGGTCTGCCTTTAGGTATTGCTAAGGTTAACCGCCTGCCCAAATTTCAGGTCATTTGGACAAGGGACGAAGAGTGGGCATCCATTTTAATTTCTGCCCAACTCTAGGTACAGCCCCACCAAGACGGGTGCTGCGGCCGAACCGCTTAACCAAACGAGTTGAAACAAATTTTAAATTAAGCTAGACTCGAAGAGCTACAACTTTCGTGACTGGTCATTTTTCCTAAAACGGCCTCTAAGCGCCTCATTTCGCAGCCTCAACATATACTCAGATAATATATCTTTCCTCTATGTATTATACACTTAAATTATAAATTATAAAATTGATTCTACTGTTCATCTTCTACATGAACCCGAAACCAGACTCAGAATACCATTTTTCCTGTAACCTTTCCGTGATCCGTCGCCGGCAGTTCGGTCACTTCCCTGGCCATCCACCACCACCACCTCCTCCGTTGAGGCGATGGCTAGCGGTCGGCGGTGGTTTGGCCGCCGGAGGTGGCGGTTTCCGGCAAACTCAAGAATTCATTTTTCATGTTTTTCCATGAAAACGAGAGATGGGCCCGGCTCCGTTGAGCGCGAACTTCCTTTCTAAGAATCCTAAGATCTACCCATGAAAGAGAAGAAGCAGAGGAGGACCTTATTCACGATTTGGAGGCGAGATGAACGACGGGGTGCCATGGCGCAGTGGTGGCGTAGCCAAACTTCTCCTACAGCAAGAACGAAGATCTGATCCTTTTGATTGAGCGTGTAAACTTCTCCTCTTGCTCCAAGTGGACTTTTATAAGTCAACAAGTGGGGAGGTGAAAGGGTAAAGCCTTAATGGTCACGAAGGCTCCCTTTAATAATCTTTCGGTTATAGTGAAGGGATAGGAAATGGTGGAAGATGAACAGGTGTTTGCCAGGTTGATTCCTATTGGACCAACATTTCCTCCTTTATTGTATAATTACAGAAGGAAAAACAGCCCGTAATTACTCCTGGTGTAACTTCCCACACCAGCAATTATTACCACGCGTGTTAGAATAATTTCGGGCCAGAACCGTCGTTTCGGCCAATGTCACGGGCGTGACACTTAGGTCACGGGCGTGACAGGCCCGGGTGATAATTCTGAGGTCGACGATCGTCGAACTGAGATCGACGGTCGTCGAAAGGTGGTCACGCCCTAGGTCACGGGCGTGACACCTAGGTCACGGGCGTGACAGGCCCGAATGGCAATTCTGAGGTCGACGATCGTCGAACTGAGATCGACGGTCGTCGAAGGGTGGTCACGCCCTAGGTCACGGGCGTGACACCTAGGTCACGGCCGTGACAAGCCCGAGTCTCAATTTCGACGATCTCCTTATGGAGATCGACGATCGTCGAAGGAGTCACGCCCTAGGTCACGGGCGTGACACCTTGGTCACGGGCGTGACATGCCCAGGCTGCAAGTTCGACGATCGTCTCACGGAGATCGATGATCGTCGAAGGAGTCACGCCCTAGGTCACGGGCGTGACACCTTGGTCACGGGCGTGACATGCCCGGGCTGCAAGTTCGACGATTGTCTCACAGAGATCGACGATCGTCGAAGTAGTCACGCCCTAAGTCACGGGCGTGACGGGTCGATCACGGGCGTGACCAACCCGTGACCCGAAATCTCGATCGATTTATTTCAATTTTTGGGCTTCCTAGGGTTCTGTCACGACCAACCGACTCCTAGGGGTCTAGCCGGAAATGGGATGTTACATTTTGTCTACCTTAAGAGAGCATATGCTATATAAGAAATTGAGTAAGTGCGAATTTTGGCTTCCCTAGGTATCCTTTATGGGTCATGTTGTGAATAACGATGGAATTTTAGTTGACCCAGAGAAGATAGATGTTGTTATGGATTGGAAAAGACCTACCATAACTAAAGAGATAAAAAGTTTCCTAAGATTGGCAGGCTATTATAGAAGTTTTGTGGAAAGATTCTCTACATTTTCTGCGTCGCTGACTATGCTTACGCAGAAGAACACAGCTTTTGTGTGGGGCGATAAGTGCGAAGAAGACTTTCAGGAGTTGACAAAGAGATTGTGCACTGCTCTAGTGTTGTCTTTGCCTACCGAAGGATTGTAGTATGCTATTTATGTGGATGCATCACACGTTGGGCTTGGTTGTGTATTGATGCAAGAGGGAAATCGAGGCAGTTAAATATTTATGAAAGGAACTACCCTACTCATGGCTTGGAGTTTGTGGCAGTGATTTATGCCCTGAAGTTGTGGAGAAATATTTTATATGGCACGTTGTGCAAGATTTACACTGACCATAAGAGTTTGAAGTATGTCTTCACTCAGAAGGAGCTGAATTTGTTCCATCATAGATGGTTGGAGTATGTCGCGGATTATGATGCCGAGATTCTATATCATCCGGGCAAAGTTAATGAGGTTGCCGACACCTTGAGTAGGAAGACTGTGCAGATCTTTAAACTTTTTGTGGAATCCATGGTGGAAGATTTTTTATTAATGGGTATTTCTGTTGGGAGTAGTGATGCGCCAAGCAACCTAAAACTAGCAGATCCTTCTTGAATTACACTTACAAGGCTACATCAAAAGGATGACCCTGATTTGCAGCATATTCATAGTGGAACTGAAAAAGGGGAATTACCTGACTATTCAATCGATGATGTCGGGACTTTGAAGTACCGCGTTAGGTATTGTATTCCCACTATTGGGGATATTCGAGCAAAGTTATGTAGTGGGGTGCATGGTTCTAATGTTGCCTACCACCCTTGTTCTACAAAGATGTATAAAGATTTGAAACAGATCGTTTGGTGGTACGGGATGAAGAACGATATAACCAATTTTTTGACTGCAGTTATCCCCTACACGGCGTGGCATCACGATGCGTGTTTTGTCTTACTCTGATATATTATTTAAATGCAGAGAAAATACGGGTCGTGATAGTTGGTGTGAGTGTTTTACCTGCAAGCGTGTTAAGGCATATCGTGGAAGGCCTGGTGGTAAGCTGATGCTTTTGGATATTCAAAGTTGGAAGTGGGATGGTATTTTTATGGACTTTATTATTGGTTTACCAAGATCTCCCCGAGGACATGATTCTGTGTGGGTCATAGATGGTAGATTGATGAAGTGTGCTCTCTTTGTGCCGCTCAAGATTTATTACTCCATGAAGAAGATAACAGAGTTGTATTTCAAAGAGGTCATTAGATTGCACAGAGTACTTGTAAGTATCGTATTGGATCAAGATTCCATGTTTACGTCTCATTTTTTTAAAAGTTTGCAGGATGGGTTGGGTACCGATCTCAGTTATTCCACTGCTTATCATCCATAGACCAATGGACAGATGGAGAAAGTTAAAAAGATTTTGGAAGACATGATCAGATGTTATATCTAAGACCACGGAGGAGCGTGAGACGAGCGGCTTAGATTGATGGAATTTGCCTATAACAACATTTATCAGGAGAGTTTGTCGATGGCCCCCTTTGAGGCTTTGTATGGGAGGCATTGTAGAACTCCCTTATTTTGGGCTGAAGATGGTGAAAGACCGTTGTTGGGTCCAGAAGCCTTGGAAGATATGAATACTTCTGTGAGACATATTCGAGAGAAGCTTCGTATAACTCAGGAGCGTTATGAGAAAAAGGCTAATCGACGAAGGATTGATCTGGAATTCATAGTTGGGGACATGGTTTTTCTCAAGGTATCTCTGATGTCAGGCATTAAGAGGTTTGGAAGGAATCAAAAGTTGGATACAAGGTATGTGGGACCATTCTGGGTTGTTGAATGCATCAGAGTGTCAACATATAAGCTGGATTTGCCCGCTAATTTTTCTGGGGTACATGATGTGTTTCATGTGAGCCAATTGCAGAAATGTGCGCTTAGTGACCGACATGTTCTAGAGTCGGTGCCCCAGTTGCAACCTAATCTTTCTTATGTTGAAGTGCATGTTCGTATCCTAGATACTTAGAATCGGGTGTTGCGAAGGAAGATAATACCCATGGTCAAGGTTATTTGGCAAAACCAAGACATTAAGAGAGCGACTTGGGAGTTGGAGTTAGCTATGAGAGAGATTCATCCTCATCTGTTCTCCTAGTTTCTTTTGGTAAGTTTTTTTATTTGATAACCATTGGTTATTTTCTTTCGGTAGTAGATTCGATTTTGTATCAAGTTTTGGGACGAAACTTTCTTTTAGGGGGACCTGCTGTAACGCCCCTTATTTTACGATGTTTATTTTAAATTTCTATAGTGATATAATAATGATGTTAGGACATTACGTGATGCGTAGATATTAGGAGCCATTGTTGGAGCGTGATTTTTACTCATTGGAATCTGAGGTTTTGACTCGGTGGATTTTAGTAGGTTGATGTTGGTTGTAACTTAGAGGAATTTTAACACGAGTTTTGTTTGTCGAATCTTAATTTCGACTTCGTCGTTTATTTGGTAGTATTGGTATTTATACTCGCTGTGAATTTCGTAGAAATCCGAGTTGATTAGAGTTTTTGGTCATTTGTATGTTTAATTATTAATAATAATATGATATTATATATATATAAATAGTTATAACCGAAAACTGTATTCCCTTTCTTCTTCCTAAAGCCGTCGGACCGAAAGCGTGGAAGAGATGAGGCGACGGATATCGCGAGGCCTTCAACCGCCTACTGTAGGAGTTCCGGTGCTTGGAATCATCGTCGGTGGGAGAGCAGGAAAGCTCTCGCCAAGATGTACACATTTTTGGTAGGTACTTTTGTTTTCTTAGACTTTTGGCATTGGGGTGTGTGGCCCTAAACTTTCGTTTTGTCCAAATCTCTCCAGATTTCGTTGCCGCACTTTCTTTTTGGTAAATCTGTGCCATGGAGTGTTCGGAAGGTTGAGATATGGATGTCTAAGGCAAGTGGTGGTTTGCTCCTTTTCCTAGCCTCTTACAAATTCCTTATGTATCATTCTCTTAATTTTTGTCGATCTTGTTGTTAGATTTTATACTTTCAAGTCATTTCTATTGTCAACTCCTAGCCGTATCTTATGTAACATAATAGTAAATTTTCCCATTTCTTCTTGCTATGTTGCTGTAGAGTTCTTTTATCTGTGTTTGGACTCCTGCCTTATCTACCTCTTCCTTTCACGTATTTTTATAGAACTTATTCATGGTCTAAGTTTAACTGTGAAAGTCTTTAATTTCAAGGTAGCTAGCAACCTAGGCGGTGAATAGGTCTGCTTTGGTTTTATAAGAGTCTTTTTAAATCACTTGATTGTTTCTTTAAGATTTCATCTTATACTAATTTAGAGCTTGTCCTTAGCATCGGCAATTAAGAGAATAGAAGCAAACACAAAAAACACACAAGTTTTTTATAGTGGTTCCCCAAAATTATGGGTACATCCACTCTCCTTCCACCTAGCTAACTTCCTGTTATTCAAGGCACTTCTCTAAACCAATACTCCAAGGAGCTTACACATCAGATCCCTCAGGATCTCTTAGTCTCCTCCAAGACTTACACCTCAGCCACAAAGGCCTACACTCAGTGATACAAGTATCCCCTACCTCAGCCACTTAAGACTTATCACTCAGGTTATGGAAGATAGCCCTGCCTCAGAGCAAGACTTCTCCTACAACTCAGAGATATACACTCTCCTATAGTTCTGGCAAAACTGCCCTACTTCTCAGTGAGTAAAACTCACCTACCTCAGAGAGATACACGCTCCTACAGCTCAGATCCAGAAGGACCCTACAAAGAGAAAGAGTTAAATTAATTTTGACATAGAGAAATTTCTGTGTCAACCACTTGAGTAGAAAACTTTCTGCTCCAGCTCTCCTCACAGCAGGGTAAAGATTTGCTGGAGGAACTCAGAAGATAACTTTTGAACTTGTTGTTGAAGGCTAAAAATCTTTTGATCTTCAGTCTTCAAACAACTTACTGAACCTGCCAAAGGATGAAGTCATTTTTTTCTTCAGAACAGATTCTGAAACTGCTTTGGCAGATGGAGACTTGCACAGGTAACTTAGCTTTTCTAGCTGGAGCGCTTCAAGCTTTTCACATGTAGCAATGGCAAAGACGTTGAAGACGACTCTGCTCTCCTTTTTGAATAATGTATGACCTAAAAGTTGTCATTTTCCTGGCCCTATCTCTTCCTTTTTGTAGTTCGCTGATCAACGACTCTTAGAGATCGGTGGGCCCCACCTGCAGCTTCCAGCCACACCTTGCTTTAATAGAAGAATATGTACAGTAGCTTCACGATAAGTTTTATCGTGTAGCGTAGCTTCCCCGTGTTTGATTTTACCATAGTTGACTTTGTCAATTTTGCTGACGTCAGCACCTATGGACTTTGCCAAAATTGAGCATCAGAGAATAGGCGTTGAGTGAGTAAGAATCAACCAATGCCAAAACACTTAGATAAATTCACTGTCTCTTGGCGTTGAGTGAGTCAACTTCACTCAACCCCTAACTACTTAGAGTATTAAGTCTGATTCTAGGCGTTGAGTATTCAGCTCCACTCAATGACAATCTTGCTTTATCAGCTTTCAGTATCTTTGCGTTGAGTGAGTAAGCAGCACTCAATTCCAAACCCATTAGACAAAATTCTGCCTACACTAGGCATTCACAACGTTGAGTCAGTAACCTCCACTCAATGCTTTTTGCCTTTACCAAATTTCTTCTTATTCAGCAACATAGGCGTTGAGTGAACATGCCTCACTCAACGCTTTCTGCCTTAGCCAATTTTGTATATTTAGTAGCATGGCGTTGAGTGAGTTGACTTCACTCAACGCCTGCGGACTTAGCCACAATTTAGCTCATTCCAACTTCAGGCTTTTACTAGTGTAGCCTATATCTCAGCCTTTTGCTATATGGCATTGAGTGAGTTGACTACACTCAACGACTGTGGACTTGGGCATTTTCTCATCTTGCCACTGCCTTGGCTTTGACTGTATAGGCTTCACTCAGCGCTATAAGCCATCTGGCATTGAGTGACTGATCTTCACTCAACACCAGTGGACTTAGACAGTTTTCTGTCATCCCACACCATATGTAAGTGTTTACCTTACATAGCCACTTAGGCTACCTGACCTATCATAGTCATCTACAAAAATGTGTATATCATTGATAATATTGACTTCACTCAAATCCATGACATTGTGGGCAATGGGCCCAACAATCTCCCCCTATTTGAGGAAGTTAAAAACTCTTAAAGCAAAGAAAATCACAAACACAGAACCATGCAACACAAGGCATAATAAAAGAAAACTAAATAATTAAGAAGTGATCTATAGTTACCACACTTCCCTGCTTGAAGAATACCTTACTGTATCTGTCATCAGCTTCCCCTGAATTGTTGCTGCCTTGCTACTGTCTTGCTTATCTGATTATCTGATCATCTTATCCTCTCCCCCTTTTTGACTATAGAAAATAGCAGGAAGGATGCACCTGATAAACTGATCATCTTATCACTTGCTCCCCCTCAATTAGGAAACATTGCTTGACTTGTTCCCCCTCAATATAAGAATCTTTTTTTCTTTAAAGGACCATCTTATCTGCATAAAGCCAAAAAGTTTTCAACTAGAGGTGAGGAGCAACAGAAGCTATACTAAGTTTAACTTACCCAAATAAAATTTGAAGATGTTAAACTTGGCTTCATCTAGTGGCTTAGTGAAGATGTCAGGCACTTTCTTGTCTATTAGAACAAACTCAAGGGTGATGTCTTCATATTCCACATGCTCCCTAATGAAATGATATCTAATCTCTATGTGTTTAGTCCTGGTATGGGAGATAGGATTCCTAGCAATAGAGATTGCACTAGTAGAATCACAAAATACAAGGAGTTCTACTTATCTGGAGGTTGTAGTCTTGAAGCTGGTGTTGGATCCACAACAATAGAGAACAATGGCTACCTGCTGAGATCTACTCTAACTTTGCAGTTGATATTGCCAAACTAGTTTGTTTCTTGCTGCTCCAAGATACCAGTCTCCCTCCCAAGAACTGACAGGTGCCATAAGAGCTCTTCTTATCCTCTTTACAGCCGGAAAAATCGGCATCTGAATAGCCAGTTAGTTCAAACTCCCCATTCCTAGGGTACCAAAGGCCAAGATATGGAGTGCCCTTAAGATACCACAAGATTCTCTTAGCTGCAGAGAAGTGAGATTCTTTAGGGCAAGCCTGATATCTAGCACAAACATATGTAGCATACATGATGTATGGCCTACTTGCATTCAGATATAAAAGGGAGCTAATTATCCCTCTATACAAAGTTTCATTAATAGGTTTCCCTGCTTCATCTTTGCCTACATGCAAACTTGACCTCCATGGGAGTTCTCATGGTGGAGGAATTCTCCATGCCAAATTTCTTGATTAACTCCCTAGTGAACTTAGACTGGGATATGGACAAGCCATCATCAGTCTGTCTTACTTAGAGGCCCAAGAAGAACTTAAGTTCACCCATACTGCTCATCTCAAACTTCCCCTGCATTTGTTTAGCCAACTTTTTGTAGAGGTTGTCATCAGTAGATCCTAAGATTATGTCATCTACATAGATCTGGACTAGGATGATCTTACCCTTAGATTCCCTTAGGAATATGGTCTTGTTTATTTCCCCCCCCCCCTGAGAATTTGTTCTTAATAAGGAAACTAGACAATGTCTCATACCATGCTCTAGGGGCTTGCTTCAGCACATATTGAGCTTTCCTGAGTCTATAAACAAAATTAGGTGAGTTAGGAACTAATAAACCTGAAGGCTGCTCAACATAGACTTCTTCTTTTAAGTCACCATTTAGGAATGCTGGCTTCACATCCATTTGATAGACCTTGAATCCCTTGTGTGCTGCATATGCAAGGAATAACCTGATGGTCTCCAATCTTGCTACAAAGGCAAAGGTTTGATCAAAATAAATCCCTTCTTCTTGCATGTACTCCTTAACTACTAGTGTGGCCTTGTTCTTAATTATAATGCAATTTTCGTCAAGCTTGTTTCTATAGATCCACATGATTCCAATGATATTATGACCATGAGGTCTGGGAACTAGCTTCAATACCCTGCACATCTTGAATTGGTTAAGTTCCTCCTGCATTGCTCCAATTCAATGTTTGTCTATGATGGCCTCTTCAAACTTCTTGGGCTCCACTTGGGATAGAAAGCTTGAATACATGGCTATGTTCTGACTTCTGCTCCTTGTCATTACTCCATGACTTGCCTCACCAATGATCTAGTGTGCTTGATGATCTCTCATATGTCTGACTATAGGTGGCAATCTTCTTTCAGCAATAAGGGCATCTTCTTGTTGATGTTCATCCTCTCCCAGTGTGCAAGGTAGATCTTCTGGAGAATCCATATCATCTTAGATGACTGGTGATGCTTCCTTGATGTTCAGCATGTCCATCATCTATTCTTTACTTGCAATACTATAAGAAAAACTAGGCAATCCATTATTAATCATGGTAGACTCATCAAAGACTACATGAACAGATTCTTCTATAACTTGGATTTTGAAGTTGTAGATCCTATAGGCGTTGATATGATTGTTGTACCCAACAAATATTTCATTATAGGATTTGGTAGAAAACTTAGTCACATAGGACTTGCCATTGTGAAGCACAAAGAATTTATTACCAAATATTCTTAGATAGCCCAGATTTGGTTTCCTGCTCTTCAAGATCTCATAGGGAGTCTTCTTGTTGCCTTTTGTGATAGAGGCTCTATTGAGGACATAACATGTAGTATTTACCGCCTCAACCCAGAAAAATTCTAGGAGAGATGTGTCACTCAACAGTGTTCTACCAGCCTCTATGAGAGTCCTATTTTTCCTCTCAACTATCCCATTTTGTTGGGTTGTTCTAGGAGATGAGAATTCTTGATGAATCTCATGCTCTTCATAGAACTTTGTCATACTATCAGACTAGAATTCTGTCCCATGGTCACTTCGTATTTTGACCACATAACAGCCAAGCTCATTCTGAATTTTCTTGACAAACCTCATGAAGACTTCAAGGGTTTCATCCTTCTTATTAAGAAAGAACACCCAAGTAAACTTGGAATAGTAATCAACTACCACAAGGGTTTAGACTTTCCTACCAAGACTGTGAATTGGCATTGGACCAAATAGGTCTAAGTGCAAGAGGTATAAGCACTTCATAGAGTCTTTGGTCCTAATACCCTTGAAGGAGACTTTTTGTCTGCTTGCCCTTTTGGCAAGCAGAGCAAATGCCCTCCTTAGATCATTTCACATTGGGGCCATTCCTAACTAGCTCTTGACTGAAGAGCATGCCAATAGTCTTGAAATTCAAATGGGCAAGTCTCTTGTGCCATTGGACACAGTGTGAGACTTTCTCATTTGCCACTAAACAGATAGGAGAATCTGTGTCTAGACATTGAATGTTCAAGCAATAAACATTTCCACTCCTAGTTCCTGTCAAGATGACCTCTTGGTCACCTGACCTCCTAATTAGGCACTCATCCTTGTAGAAGACAATTATAAAGCCAAGATTAGAAAGTTTGCTTATGCTTAATAGGTTGTGCTACAAAACTTCAACATAATCCACCTTTATGATGGTGACTATTCCATTGATGATCTTACCATACCCTCTAGTTACACCTCTATCTGAACCTCCAAAGATGACATTGGGTCCATCTTTTACTGGAATAAACTCCTTCAAGTTGCTCCTTGTTCCGGTCATGTGCCTGGAACAAGCACTGTCCATGTACCATATAGGGGTATGACACCTTGAACTATCCTGTAATATAGAAATTACTTAACGAATCTTAGGTGCATGTTAGCATGAAACTGAACATGTCCACCAGCAGAATTTCTAACTGTTGTACTAACCCTAGCTCTAGACACATTGGGATTGTGCCAACAGTCAATGGCAAAGTTCCCTATCTTATGATAACACCAACAATCATGTATGTTATATCTTCTTTTTATGAAGGCCCTGCAGCTTGATGAGCTGCAACCTTGACAGGAGAAAGATCTATCGCAGCCTTTTTCTGATTTCTTTCAGGTAGAATTTTACTTAAGGTAACTCTTATAGCTGGCTTATTTTGTCTGCCCTGAGTGCCAGCATCAGCTAGCTTTTTTTCCAGAAAGCATGCTTCTAATGGCTTCAGATATGCCCAGATCAGCCTGATTCTTAGACTTGCATTTAGTCAGAACCTTTACTGTCAGATTCTGAGCCTTGGTTGCAACAACATTCTTGAGGTTTGTGAAGAAGCACCAAAGACAAATGGTCCAGATTGGGCCATTTGAAATTTCTCATTGGAAGCCTTGAATGTACTCACCCTTCCAAAACTTTCATCATGATAGTGAACATCGTTGTTCACGCTAGATGAACAACCCCTCTCCCAGTTACCATAAGAACTTTCTTATTCATACTTGTTAGAAGGTATCAAAACTTTTCTGAAAAGAATGGGTGGCTTATAAGTATTAGGCTGAGGTGGAATTGGAGCTTTGTCATTCCTTTTAGAAGGAGCAACTCTTGTGCTTCCCTTGAATTCCAACCCCTTCTTTCCCTTTTGAGAGGAGAAGGAGTCTATAAAGGGTAGGATAGTGCTTGGCTTAGAATTGCTAGCCACTATTCTTTTCTCCTTCTCAAGCTTATCTTCAAGCTCCCTGATGAGACAGATCTCGTGCTTGATGGAGGAAACCTAAATGTCCATGAGGGACTTCAGTTAGCTAATTTCAGTAGCTTTCTGGTCCAGCAGATTTACTGTTACAGTCTGTTGGGCAACTCCAAGCTTAAGAGAAGAGATCTCTTTAGCTTGCTTCTTAGATAACTTCTTGACCTTCTTGAAGGCTTTTAGAAGTTCTCCATACTTGTCAATCAGTTGATTGACATCTCCTTCAGATCAAGAATCTTCTTCACCACAGGGTTAAGAGGATTCTGAGCAAGGACTAGTCTCAAACTCAGACAAAAAAAGCAGAGTCAGGTGGTAGATGTACCTTGCTCTGACCAGGTTGATCCTGATTTCTTTCCTCATCAATCATTGCCATCAGCCCTCTATAGCTGTGGACATATTCATCCACCTCTGACTCACTGTCTGACAGTGTAAGAGGGGCCGTAATTCCAATCCTCCCTAAAGGATTGACTTCTCCTACTGCAATGGCTTCATCTGTAACAATAACATCAACTAGCCCAATATAGCCCCCCTCTTCTTCAGACTCAGATGATGATGAGTCGGTCCAACTCTTTTCCTTCTTTTCCATTCAGGACTTTTCCTTCTTTCCTTTGTGTCGGTGCCCAGGCTTGCTGTAGTAGTAGCAAAATTACTTTAGAAGAGTTATATTTATTATGTTTAGAACCATACCTGTCAGTCTTGGACTGGTTATTTCTGTGATGGGTGGAATTGGAAGGCCTTTTCTTCCAATGCTTCTTCTTCATTAACCTCTGGAGTTGTCTAGAAAAGGCTGCAAAATGTTCATCAGACATGCTGCTGTCTGATGCCTCTGAGTCAGAGCTGTCTGACTCAGCTGGTCTCCTTGGTGGAGAAGGAATCCTTTCCTTGCCTTTCCTTGAGTTTTCAGCTTTGAAGGACAAGGACTTTTCTTTTGCCAGTGATTTGTTGGAATCATCCTCCTCTTTCCTAACAGCCAGCTGCATCTCAAAGGAGAGCAGCTTCCCAAAAAAAATTTGGGGAGGAGTGTCAGTAAGCTTGGCCATATCCCTTTTAGAACAGATATTAGTATCCCAGTCTCTAGTAAGAGATCTGAGAAACTTGTCATTAATTTCATAATTATTGAAGACCCTTCAATAGGTCTTCCGCTCATTTATGATCCCGAAGAATCTTTTATAACTGGTAGTTAGGTTATCCTTCAAGATTTTCCTGAAAAACTCATACTCTTGGTTGAGCAGAGACTTCCTATCATCTCTTACCTCATCAGTACCATCCATGTAGACCACAATGATGTCTCACATTTCCTTGGAGGTCTGACAGTGAACCAAATTCAGGAAGGTTAAGTCATCTACAACACCGGCTATGATGTTCTGTGCTCTCTTGTCCAGGCCAGCTAGTACGACCTCATCTTTGGTCATTTCATAGAGTGTCTTTGGTGTCTGGATTTTTGAATCCAGAACATAGACCTTCATGGGAATGATATGTCCCTTCCAAACAGTTGCAAAAATTCTTGGATCATAGGCTTCCATGAATAGCCTCACCCTCTCCTTCCATATTCCAGACTGCTCCTTTCTATTGATGGGGAGTTTCATTGAACTCAACTCTCTCTTGATCTCTCTTGAGCCCATGACCACTTAGTAGAAGCTACCTTGGAGGATCACTCAGATTGTTAAATCCTTTTTGAGGAACCTCCCTCTGATACCACTTGAAATTCTTTAATTTCAAGGTAGCTAGCAACCTAGGGGGTGAATAGGTCTTCTTAGGTCTTATAAGAGTCTTTTTAAATCACTTGATTGTTTATTTAAGCTTTCATCTTATAGTGATCTAGATTTTGTCTTTAGCACCTGTAATTAAGAGAATAAAAGCAAACACAGAAAAGCACACAAGTATTTTATAGTGGTTCCCCAAAGTTATGGTTAAATCCATTCTCCTCCCACCTAGCTAACTTCCTGTTAGTCAAGGTACTTCTCCAAACCAATGCTCCAAGGAGATTACACCTTAAATCCCTCAGGATCTCTCAGTCTCCTCCAAGACTTATACCTCAGCCACAAAGGCGAACACTAAATGATACAAGTGTCACCTACCTAAGGCACTTAAGCCCTACCACTCAGGCTATAGAGGATAGCCCTACCTCAGAGAAAGCTTGCTCCTACAACTCAGAGAGATACACTCTCCTACAGTTCAGGCAAAACTGCCCTACTTCTCAGTGAGTAAAACTCACCTACCTCAGAGAGATACACTCTCCTATAGCTTAGATCCAGAAGTATCCTACAAAGAGAAATAGTTTAATTAAATTTGACAAAGAGAAATTTCACTGTGTCAACCACTTGAGCAGAAAACATTCTGATCCAACTCTCCTCATAACAGGGTAAGGATTTGCTGATCGAACTCAGAAGATAAGTTCTAAACTTGTTGTTTAAGGCTAAAGATCCTTTGATCTTGAGTCTTCAAAAAACATACTGAATCTGCCAAAGGATGAAGGCTCTTCTTTCTTCAGAACAGATTCTTAATCTGCTGTGGCAGATGGAGACTTGCACACCTAACTGAGATTTTCTAGCTGGAGAGCTTCAAGCTATTCACATGCACTAATGGCGAAGACGATGAAGACGGCTGATCTCCTTTTTGAATAATGTATTCCCTAAAAGTTGTCTTTGTCTTGGCCCTATCTCTTCCTTCTGTATTTCACCGATCAATGGCTCTTTGAGATCGGCCGGCCCTACCCTCAGCTTCTAGCTATGCCTTGTTCTAACGGGAGAAGACATACATTAGCTTCACGATAAGTTTTGCTGTGTAGCGTAGCTTCCCCGTGTTTGATTTGACCTTAGTTGACTTTGTCGATTTTGCTGACGTCAGCACCTATGGAATTAGCCAAAACGAGCATCAGAGAATAGGCGTAGAGTGATTAAGCATCACTCAACGCCAAAACACTTGGACATATTCAATATCTCTTGGCATTGAGTGATTCAGCTCCACTCAACGCCAATCTTGATTTATTAGCTTTTAGTTGCTTGGCGTCGAGTGAGTAAGCATCACTCAACTCCAAACCTCTTAGAAAAAATTTTGTCGACACTAGGCGTTCACAACGTTGAGTTAGTAACCTCCACTTAACGCTTTTGCCTTAATAAAATTTCTGCTTTTTCAGCAACATAAGCATTGAGAGCGTTGAGTGAACATGCCTCACTCAACGCTTCTGCCTTAGACAATTCTCTTTATTTAGTTGCATGGCGTTGAGTGGGTTGACTTCACTCAATGCCTGTGGACTTAGCCACATTTTAGCTCATTCCAACTTCAGGCTTTTACTGCTGTAGCCTATCTCACAGCCTTTTGTTGTATGGCATTGAGTGAGTTAACTTCACTCAACGCCTGTGGACTTGGCAATTTTCTCAGCTTGCCACTGCCTTGGCTTTGACTGTATAGGCTTTACTCAGTGTTATAAGCCATCTGGCGTTGAGTAACTGATCTTTACTCAACGCCTGTGGACTTAGACAGTTTTCGGTCATCCCACACCATAGGTAAGTGTTTACCTGACAAAGTCACTTAGGCTACCTGACCTGTCATAGTCATCTACAAACATGTGTATATAATTGATTATATTGACTTCACTCAAATCCAGGACATTGTGGGCAATGGACCCAATAAACTATTGTCAAAATTTATGTGTCTACTAACCTCTGTTTAGATAAGAGATTTTCTGTCAGGATTATGCCTTAGGCGTCGAGTGAACTCAGCTAGGCGTCGAGTGCATTGAGTGAACTTAGCTAGGGGTCGAGTGCGTTGAGTTAACTATGCTAGTCGTCGAGTGCTTCAGTGTAACTTCCTTTGGCGTCAAGTGCATTGAGTGAACTCAGCTATGCGTCGAGTTCTTGAGCATAACTGCCTTTGGCGTCGAGTGTGTTGAGTGAACTCAGCTACGCATCGAGTACTTGAGTGTAATTGCCTTTGGCATCGAGTGCGTTGGGTGAATCTGTCTTGGAGTCGAGTGCATTGAGTGAATCTATTTTTTCATCGAGTGCATTGAGCGAATCTGTCTTGGCTTCGAGTGTATTGAGTGAATCTGTCCTGGCATCGAGTGAAGAAGAGACGCGTCGAGTGGCTGAAGTCTTAGCATCGAGTGATTTTAGAGTTAGTGTCCAGTAATTTTAATATATCTGTCGAGTGACTTTGAGTTCGTCAAGTCATATTCGTCTGGTATACCTTAGTAACTTTTGGTTTTCTTCCCTTTGCTTCGTCGTGGAAATCCGATGCTAAGCCTTGTGTTTCTTTTCATTTATTAATAGTGTATGTGTATTTGTGTCCTTGGTTGGCAGTGGATAAAGGACCACCACCTTAGTGCCGTTTTGTGAATCATTACACCTGGTGGGTTTTTTCTTCTCTTCTTATGGGTTGTTGGGTTGTGTTGGACAATGTGGCCACCACAAGAGTGCCTTTTCGAGATGTTTGCTCTGAAGATTTGTGTTGGACAATGTGGCCCCCAACTTAGTACCGTTTTTACCAGTGTTTATGATTCACGTGTTTTGAGCTGATCAATCTCTTTTGTTTACATATATATTTACACATATGTTCTTATGCATGCACTTGCAGATGTTAATAAAATAAGAATTCATATCACACTTGATGCAACTTCTCATACTTAAAACTTTGTAAATTCTTCATTTGCTTGTTATTTTATGATTTATATGCTATGGTTTGGCAACTATTCTATCTTGCGATGATAACCGTTTAACTTCTCTTGTTTATTTACCTTTTATTTTCGTTTGCACTTGTTCATTCTTGCTGAGGCATTCCTTCTTTTGAATGTCTCAGGCTCGGAGTTGTAGCAGGTTGGGTAGCTAGAGTTGGTGGCCTCAGGTTTTCAGCAGTAGTACCAGTGGTTTTTACCTCCACTTCATGAGGTAGTTTTGTTGTTTTGTTTTTTGTTCAGACATACAAGCCTTTTGGTGGGTTCGTGTCAGGTTGTTGATGCCCACTTGAGATTTTGTAGAATGTTAAGTTATTTGCTCGCTACTAAGTCACTTTATAGATGATTTGTTAGTTTTACTTGATCTCTGGGAAGTATTTATGTTAGGATTGCATGTTAGATATTTTCAATGTATAAAAGTATCGTTATGCCTATCTCATTCATGACATCATTTTAAATCCAAAGTCATTATATTTTAACGAACGTAAAAGCTCTTATCATACTTATAATAAATCTAGAAGTATGCATATCATGAGCTATCCTTTTGGAGTGCTCTTCTCATGTAGGATAAAAATCGAGCTAAAAAAGTTTTTTTCGGCAGCGTTTATTTGTATTTTCATTAGTGGACTAGTTGATCCACTGAGCCGAGTGATACGACCGTCAAACTTAACTTAAAATATGTTTTTTTGAAGATAAACTTGAGAATTTCATGATAAGTATAAGGAGTAGGTTCTTGCTTGAGCGTCTGCAGTTATCCCCTGCACGGCGTGACATCATGACACGTGTTTTCTCTTCCTCTGATATATCATTTAAATGTGAAGAAAATGCGGGTCATGATAATTATACTCTAGCTCAGCCCTTAGTTTATGATCTAGGCTAGTATGAGGCCGTTAAATAGAGTGATGTGGTTATAAGTATGATTTATTATTCATCTTGTACTTCTTTATATACTATACTTGTAATACCGATTGTTTAACTTGTTTGTAATTGGCTTTATCTTAATCTTGGATTATCCGACGAAAGTATTGTTCGATACAAGGGCTTCTCATTCCATTCTGTCTGAGGACTTCGTATTGCGAATTAGAGTGCCTTCATTCATGTTGACAGATAGACTGGATGTGTTGCTGGCTATGTAAGACCCCACTCCCGGAACATAAAACACGGCACAAGGGGAGTCTTATGCCCAGAACAGCCGCCTTGCTATTGCGTTAGCACACGGGCTAACCTATACTAAAAGACGCCTATCTTACCGGCTATAATCAATATCATTCATTGCCAACGCAACCAAGAATATAAAACAGACTTTAAATCCACACATAAGTAAAATAGTCCAAAAGAAGTACATCAAATAACAAAAGAATTAACAGGCTTCTATAATATCAGAGAACATGTACAAAATCGACCAAAGGCTATAACTGAAATCTCTCAAAGACTCACATCAGTAATGGATAGCAGCGATGGTACCGTCACATCAAGCCCTGTCGTCCTGGCTTGGCTGCCCTGCTGCATAAACTGTTGCTCTATTTGTGGGGTTTCCTCCAAATAAGAAAGATGTAACAACCGTTAGTCATAAAGATTAAGTGGCTATCACATCCGCTCCCCCGACGACTCCTCGGCACCGGGTGGAGAAATGATCAAGATTATAATATATATAAATGATCATTAGTACAAACCAGGTGGTATAGAGCTAATCAATAACATTGAATAACAAAGTAAGCACAACAAATGAGTAAACAATCTACTCTAGCAGTTCAACCGTCAATAGCAGTATATAGGTATAAATCTATGACAATAAGTAACTTACCTTATATTAATGCCCATACAAACATATAAGTTAAGGATCGACTCAACAGTAAAGTAACTCATCGTATATGAGTGCCCATACAAACTTATACGATGAGGATCTTGTGTATATAATGTATGTAATGATATGAATGCAATGCAATGACTCACCCATGATCATGCTCAAGCAACTACTATATCGACACAGACTTGTAGTTCCCACTTTTCAAGCAGGTAGCTAACCTCTCAGGCATCATCCGTCGTGGCCAGATGGTGATAGTAGAGCGGGCTTATCTATTACGAGGCGGGCATGCACACTACTTGGCCTAGGCCTCTGTATGCCTTAACGCTAAGAACACAACAGCAGAGCTCACATGCGTACTACGGCTGAGAGGGGTCTTGGGTAAATGTGCACCAAGAACACAGCCCAAACTTGTCTATCATCGTGGCACGTAAGGTGCCTCTGTGAACATATCACCAAAGGACCAAGGCCAACCGTCCACTAGCACGGAGTGCGCCTCGGGAAGTAAACACCGAGGACCAAGGCCCAACCGTGCAAATCTATCTGTCAGCTCCCGTCGGTGTGATGACTGGCGAGCCCGTAGATATTCCACAATATCCTATCCAAGGATTATGACATCGCGTGTCAACTCACACCGCATGTATTTCACATATAGGGCTGCACAGTGAGTCCCTTATTTTATTTCACAACCTGTGCTCAACAGCATGCAAGGGTTCCATACCGAGTCCCTTATCAACATGTCATTTCAGTGCGGTATACCCTCACACCTCCAATCCTTCCACTTATCAATACCACACAAGGGTTCATCATTTACACAGGTGGAAAGACACTATATACAACACACCAATCCCACACTACTACACGTAGGGAGACACGACTCTAAGTAGTTAACTACTTTACACCTTCCTTATTTAACTCATCTCTTGGCCACGTATCAACCTCTTCCGATTTCTTTTAAGGGACAAGCATCCACCAATAATTATGCTTCCATCACGGTAATCTTATTAGCATAAGATAGTTCATCCCTTTTATTAGCATGAAGACACAGTTTACCCGTTCAACTGCCAAGAGTCACATCTTCCTCCAAAGCCATTCCATTTCAAAATTAAGATCATTCCCAATTATGTTTTCCAACAATTTGTTTATCATAATTACTACCAATCATGTACAGCAAACTTCAAGCCAACCTCATCATTAATTTACCATGACTTCTCAGCAAGATACAAAACCAGGCTCTAAAATGACCCGAGAACAATATGTACATAAGACTTAACTGTACTGTAACTTCGAATGAACATTCCCAATTCTATAGGAATTGTATGAAAATGTGTAACTATCCATTGGAAAGGTATTTCCAAGGGCTACTACTTTTGTTTTTAGCATAAAGCCCAGATCTGGCCGTATCGTATCCGAAAACGGTCTCAAAGTTTACTGCGCGTAGAAAAAAGATTTCAGCGCGCATTTTAAAGCAAAACGAAAGGCATCGGTTCGTCTTCCTCCTCTAACCGATATTACCAAATCATATCCAGAAATCCTACTTAATTATTCACCCTCCTCGGGCCACTACCTCTTTACGAAACGAACCCCCATCCTCAAGTAGAAGAAAGGATAAGTTGAAGACGTCTAATCTTTAGGACATAAGTCGTAATATGGCCCCTTCCCTAGAAAATCTTCTTATTGCAATCAAGACTCCTTTAAGTCGATATCTCTCCTAAGAATAACTAAAGATCTAGCATCAAGGGAGAGGGTAGGAAACACACCTAATTTCCGGCATTTCCGGCCATAAATCTCATCACTCTTCTTTGCGGCATCTTGATAGTGCTTTTTGTAGTCTAAAACTATTGGGATATTTTTAGTTCTTTTTGTATGAAAATCAAGTTTTTATAACTTTATTTTGTCTCCTTTTTATATATTTTAATACCTCTAAATATCTCCACTTTTCTTTACAGACTTGCAGAAATGCAGCAATTTCGTCGAGCTCAAAGATGTCATCGAGAAGAAAATCACCAGCCCAGTTTTGTCGAGCTCAATTTCATCGAATTGCCGTATTTCCTCGAGTGAAATCAGCCTAGAGTTCACAGTGAATGGCCCTATTCCCTAGAGAGAGGCATACGTTAAATCTTCCGGATTGGAGTGAAATCCAATTGCAGGGTTCAAAGCGTAAAATGAGCTTTAGGCCTCCGATTTGGACGAGAGTTCGGTCGGACCTTCCTAAACTTAGGTGGGAATTACTTCGAGAGAAGCGTGCTCATGCTTTAGGAACCTCCACGGTCAAGGGTCCTTTGCCTTATTTATTTAGAGTTCATTGTCACATGTTTTGATCAACTTATGCTGAGGTGATTCTCGATCGAGTGCTCTTCTTATCATTGTTTTACCCCCCCCCCCCCATTTTAATATCTAGTTGTGCTCTCTCTGTTAAGTGCAAGTGCTTTTCTTTATGCAAGTTTTTGTTCTTTTAATATAGTTAGCAACTCGTAAAATTTCTTCGATAAGTTAATAGTCTTCGTGTGAGTAAGATTAATCAACGGTTCTCGGATTTCAATACGACACTTGTGTCCCCTAGCTATAGTTTGATTGGTATACTTGCCTAGTTGGATTGCTAGTTCGGCTCTCTTTTCACTAGCAGGAAAAGCGATCACCAAGTTTTTTGTGTCGTGTCCAGGGAACAACTTTTGTTGATAATTTGAAAACACGAACAAATTGCTCGTATCACTTCTCTTTCTCACCCTCATTCTTAAAAATTAAAAATTCAAAAAATATTAACGCTCTTAATAGAAACCCACATCACAATTTTTCTACACCACCTAACTCTCCCGAAAAGTCCAAAGTTGCTTAAATACCACTATCTTGTCTAGTACCTTGCGAACCCATCATCGGGTAGCCCTTGTGAAGTTCGGGAGTTAAAACAAAAAAAATCTATTTCAAAAAATAAAAAATTTAGCTTCTCTTTTTCTAGTCTGTTTATTTCTCTTTCTTCATCTTCTCTTCTTTTAGTGTATGACCCGCGGGAGTCCGTCGGTTATTTTGGACTTGGATCATGAAATTTATCGTACTCTTCGGAGAAGATTGCGATTTCAAGGTCCTACTCTCCAAATACCGGTTGAGGATTCCGAGTCATTTTCTACTACAAGAATAGAAGAGCCCGTCATAAAGGAAACCCTGCATAGGCATATGTCCTATTATGCACGGCCGAATCTTGAGGGTACAAAATCAAGCATAGTGCGCCCTGCTATAGCTAATAATAATTTTGAACTTATGCCTAGCATAATTCAAATGGTGCAGCAGTATGTGCAATATGACGGACTTCAAGGAGAAGATCCGAACGCGCATATAGTTAGATTTCTTGAGATTTGTGACACCTTTAAAATCAATGGTGTTACAAATGAAGCTATTTGGCTAAGACTCTTCCCTTTCTCTCTTAGAACTAAGGCTAAGCATTGGCTGAACACTCTACCAGAAAAACAACATCACCACCTGGGATCAACTAACTGAAAAATTTCTGGCAAAGTATTTTCCGCCAGCTAAAACTGCAAAACTTAGGAACGATATTTCTGCCTTTAGATAAATAGATTCTGAAACCATATTTGAAACCTGGGAAAGATTAAAAAAAACTCTTTAGACAATGCCCCCATCACGCAATGCATGTATGGTTACAGGTGCAGACGTTTTATAACGGGCTAAATCAAAGCACAAAGCAAATGATAGACGCAGCTTCCGGCGGTACCTTAAACCAAAAAACCCCAGAAGCAGCTCTTGAACTTTTTAAGGACATGGCCATGAACACATACCAGTGGAATGTGCCTAGGTCCCTCCCAAACAAACCTACAGGTATCTTTGAAGTAGATAACTCTTCGGAGTGGGAAGCATGTTTCTTGTATGGTTGGCAAAGAGACTGAGGCAATCTCCGCCCCCATTTTGAATATTTTGCCATCTGTTGAAAAAGAAGTTATCACTCCACTCTCTGCTTTAGAAAAAGATATCACACCACCACTCATCTTTAAAAATTATCCAACTCTACCATACCATTACAAACTTAACAAGCAACGCCAGGATGATCAATACTCTCGCTTCCAAGAAATATTTAAGGAAATTCACCTAAATCTGCCTTTCCACGAAGCAATCTCCCACGCTAAGTATCTTAAAGACCTCCTTACTAATAATAAGAGGTTAGAAAACTTATCGCATGTCACACTAAATGTCGATTGCTCTGCGGTCTTGACAAACGATTTACCATAGAAGATCAGTGATTGTTGTGTACGGCGTTCCTTCACTTGACTCGTGGCGCTCTGCTACTTATTTAAGAAATTAAGTAGCAACCTTTCCAACAGTCAGGGATTTGGGAACAGTTGGGTATGTGCTTGATCCTACTTTTAGTATCAGAGGAGGTCACGGGTTCAAGACCAGGGGGAGGCGCTATTAAATCCCAATTTTTCCCTTCTACATGTGTGGGTCCGGCGGTTCAGGCAAACCATGGACATGTGGTAACCCCACCTCTAAACCATGTGGGCCATGTGGTAACGCCACCTCTTAGCCGATGTGTTGTGCTGGACGCCGGGGGGAATTGTTGGGTCTTTCATTCCATCATTTGACCCGTGGCGCTCTGTTACTTATTTAAGAAATTATGTAGCACCCTTTCCAATAGTTCGGGCTTTTGGAATAGTTGGGTATGCGCTTGATCTTATAGTGATCTGGATAGTTTTTCTATTCCGTGTGTCTTTGTTGATCTTTTTGTCAAGCACGCATTGGCCGACTTAGGTGCGAGTATCAACCTGATTCTCCTCTCGTTATTCAAGAAGTTAAGAATTGGTAGCCTCAAACCCATACGCATGAGTATCCAGCTCGCCGATAGATCCGTTAAGTACCTGTTAGGAATCGTGGAGGATGTCTTAGTCAAAGTCGACAAATTCATCTTCACGTTGGATTTCGTCATATTGGACATCTAAGAAGACATCGAGTTTCCCTTGATCCTTGGCCAACCCTTCCTTGCCACCTCTCGAGATATCATTGGCGTAAGCAATTGTAAGCTCATCCTACGAGTAGGAAATGATGAAGTAACTTTCTCTATCACCCCTTCGATGAGGAAAACCCTAGAGAATGGCGACTCCTGTTTCTTCTTAGATACCTTAAGTGATGAATCTTCCTACTACCATTTTGAAAGTGAAAATAAATTTTCTGATTTTTGTTCTTCCTCTACTCTTCCAATTGAGTCTCTACAAGAAGCTGTCATGGCCACTAGCCCAACCCCTTTAAATTTTCCGTATAAAGAAAAAATCTACGAAGATATTATTTTTGAAAAAGATAGAATTTCCAAGACATCGTAGGAAGAAAACCCTACCCCTGGAATTAAAGGAACTACTCGAACATCTGAGGTATGCCTTCTTAGAAAAGGACTCCAAGCTACCAGTAATAGTTTCGGCCTACCTGACTTAAGTGCAAAATGACAAGCTCCTACTAGTGTTACGTAAGCATCGTCAAGCTATTGCTTGGCAGATTTCCGATATTAAAGGCATAAGCCCGTCTTTTTGCACCCACAAAATCCTAATGGAAGATAATTAACATAATTTTATCCAATCTTAGTGTCGTATAAATCCAAACATGAAAGAAGTCGTAAAGGCGAGATTATGAAACTGTTATATGCAGGAATTATCTATCCATTATCTAATAGAAAGTTGGTTAGGCCTTTCCAGGTAGTGTCAAAAAAGGGAGGGATAACTGTAGTTATAAATGAGAATAATGATTTTATCCCAACATGGACGGTGATGGGATGGAAAATGTGTATTGACTATCGTAAGTTAAATGATGCCACCCACAAGAACCACTTTCCCTTACCGTTCATCGATCAAATTTTATAGTGATTATCCGGCCATAGCTTTTATTGTTTTCTAGATGGCCTCTCGGGTATTTTTAAATCCCCATCTCTCCCGAGGACCAGGAAAAAACTACGTTTACTTGTCCCTTCAGCACCTTCTCCTACTTAAGAATTTTGTTCGGATTATGCTATGCGCCAGCTACATTCTAGCGATGTATGCTTGCTATCTTTGACAAGTACGTAGAAAGCATTATGGAGGTATTTATGGATGATTTCTCTGTGTTCGTCTATGCCTTTGATAGTTGTTTAGAAAACCTCGAAAAAGTCTTAGAAAAATGCGAAGAAACTAACCTCGCCTTAAATTGGGAAAAATGTCATTTTATGGTGAGGGAGGGGTTAGTTTTGGGTAATAAGATTTCTGTGAGAGTAATTGAAGTAGACATAGCTAAGATAGACGTTATCGAGCAGCCACCGCCTACGAATGTCAAAGCTATAAGAAGTTTCTTCGGACACGCTAGTTTCTACCTCTGCTTCATAAAAGACTTCTCCAAAATCACCGAACCCCTTACTCATCTTCTAGAAAAAGGTGCCCTATTCATTTTTGACGAACCTTGCCTATATCCCTTTGAAACAATTAAAGATAAGTTAACTAATGCCTCTTTTATGATAGCTCCGGTGTGGGACATTCCCTTTGAAATTTTGTGCGATGTGAGTAGTTTCGCGGTGGGAGCCGTACTAGGACAACGAATATCTAAAAACATCCACCCCATCTATTCTGTGAGTAAAACACTTACATCGGCCCAAGAGAATTACACCACAACCGAAAGAGAGCTCCAAGCTGTTGTTTTCGCGTTTGATAAATTCCTCCCTTTTATTACGCTTTCCATAATTATTATTTTTATAGACCACTCGGTCCTCAAGTATCTTCTTGCTAAGATGGATGCCATGCCCTGCCTAATTTTCTATGTCTTACTCTAGAAGTTTGAATTAGAAATCCGTGATAAGCGGGGAGCCGAGAATTTGGCTGCCGACCAACTCTCATGATTAGATAATCCTTATATAGAAAAATTAGATGAAAAATCTTTTAATGATTTCTTCCCCGATGAGAAACTGCTTTCAATTAACACATCCACATCTCCTTGGTTTGCACACATAGCCAACTATTTAGTGGCTCGTGTCCTTCCGAAAGGGTTCTCCTCTCAGCAAAATAAGAAATTCTTTTCTGAGTTGAAGAACTATTTTTGGGAGGACCCACATCTTTTCGGAGTCTCTGCGGACCATGTGATAAGAAGATGTATTTCTTTTGAAGAAGGATTAGATATTTTAAAACATTTGCTTGAAGGGACGATAGGTGGTCACTATCAACCTGCTCGCACCGCCCACAAAGTGCTTTGCACTGGTTTTTACTGGTCTAGCCTGTTTAAAGACGCGCAAGCCTTTGTGAGTAGGTGTGATAGTTACCAATGGTCGGGAAATATGTCCAATAAAAATGAAATGCAGCAAAATTATTTCCTCGGGTGTGAAGTTTTCGACCTCTGGGGAATTGATTTTGTTACCCCCTTACTTCTTGCTTCGGGAATAAATATATTTTAGTTACCGTAGATTATGTTTCTCGATGGGCTGAAGCCCAACCTCTTCATACTAACGATGCCCGAGTCGTAATTACATTTTAAAAAAAAATTATTTTCTCAATTCGGTACGACACGAGCCATTATTAGCGATAGGGGTTCGCACTTTTATAATGCACAATTTTCTAAAATTCTAAATACGACATTACGCAAAAACTTTCAACTACCTACCACCCCCAAACTAACAGACAATTCAAAGTAGTGAACAAAGAGCTTAAATGAATTTAAGAAAAGTCTGTTTCCACCTCTAGGAATGACTATTCAACAAAATTAGATGACACTCTATGGGCCTACCGAACAACATACAAAACTATCTTGGATATACGCCATATCGGTGGGTCTATGAAAAATCGTGCCATTTACCCATAGAAATAGAACACCGCGCTTTTTGGGACTTGCGATTTTTAAATTTCGATCCCCGCTCTGTCTGAAATTTTAGAAAATTTCAACTTAATGAACTCGAAGAGTGGCGCTCTTACGCATATGAGAATAACAAATTTTATAAAGAGCGGATGAAACGATTTCACGACAAGCACCTAAGGCACCTAAGGCACCTAAGGCACCCAAAAACCTTCAAGCTGGGTGACCATGTTCTTCATTATAATTCTCGATTACGTTTATTTCCGGGCAAGTTAAAGTCTCGTTGGTCTGAGCCGTTTTCTGTTAAACATGTTTTTCCATATGGTACTGTTTTAATTTCACAACCTGATAAGGGTGATTTCAAAGTTAATGGACATCGTCTTAAACAGTATTTCTATGGTGATGTCAGTCTGAACTGTATTAATTTTATTCTGCATGATGGAAAACTTAAGACTTTTTATTTGTTAAAAACTTTAAATATTATTTTTGAAATATTATTATTATTTTGGACAAATTATTTTTGGACAATATTATATTGTTGCGTCGAGCTCAAATGACGTTTTAAACAAAGGGCGCCCTTGGGAGGCAACCCAAGTTATCTTTTCTGTTTTCTTTATTTTACACTTTTTTCCCCAGATAGCTCTAACAAGTTGAAGCCTCTGCGATCTCCTGCTCCAATGTAGTTGAATCAATCACGAAGTCCAAAGAAGACATTTCATGAAGATCCAAAACGCAAGCACGGGGGAGTGGAATCACGCAACCTTCCGCAACCCGCAAATTTGGGGAATTACCTGTTTTCCATTTTGTACATTTATTTTATTTTAATTTTTCTCTCTCCATCTCCTCTTTTCTCCATTGAGGAAAATGCCCATTTTAAACTTGGTGGAGGATTTCCACTTTCTCTTTTCTTTATTTTTGTTTCCCTGCAAAAATTAATCAATAAATAAAAAAAATTCTTGTGCTTTCTCTTTTTTCTTAAAGAAAATTCTCAAAAAAAAAATAATATCTTTAAAAATCCAAAAAAGTGAATATTTCAAAATAAAAAAAATTATTATGCTAATTTTTCTATTTCAATAGTATCCCTTGTTTTTGTTTTGTTTTTCTAAAAATTCCTTATAACGATTTAGCTAATTACAATTTTTGTAATCGTCCTTATTAATTATGTTTCACAAGTAAAATGTTGGCCATGCTGTGTTTCTTATTTGCGGTGGCATGTTAACGTTAAATGTATTTTCTAAAACTCGCATTTCTATTATGGTTTTGGTACCTTATTTACTTTACTCTCTCGAAATTCTTTCATCCATTAGTTTCCTTTTTGTTTTTTGGATAATTTTTGTAATGTAAACCTTGAGTAGTGTTGTAGATTTGAACGATCCAAGTCGCCTATTATTTCTATTTTAAAAATAATTTCATTAGTCTTCTTTTATTATCTAGGCCTTGTTTTTTGAAATTTTTCAAAGCTTATGCTTTAAATAAATTTAGAAACATGAAAATGATTTATGTCGTTGTTTGTTTTCATTTGAGCCTTCCTTCCAACCTACAAATTTTATCCCTAGTTAGCCGCTTTTGAGCCGTTTTCCGATTTCAATTGATAGCTCCACTTATTAGTTCATTTTTCACCAAAGCTAAAATGTTCCAACCTATCTAATCACACTAACCTTTTGAGTTTCATTAAATATTTTCATGATTATGATAGGGTTATTTTTGTGATATATTTGAAGAACTTTTTGAAAAATGTATGCTCAAAAGAATTTTTTACTTTTGTTTGGACAATTTCAAAGTGAAAATACAAAATATTTATGGCCTTTTTTGAAAAAAAAAGGAAAAAGAAAATTAAAATGAAAAAAAAGAAAGAAAAATATTTTATTTATGGTGAAAATTGTTGAAACCCTTCATTTTGGTTTAGTGTGATTTTAAGCCTCCTTGTTTATCTTTGAATTCCGTTCCTAATTATATGCCTAAACCAAATGTTTCAGTCCTAACAAGTCATTTTGATTCATGCTTGTGAATTTTATTTATTAGCTAAGTAAAGAAGAAAAATAAATAGTAAAGTTTTGGATTTAAATTTAGAATTTTGTCATTTGATAGATATAGTTATAATATTTCTCTTGGTTCTAGTAATAACTCAATGCACTTTTTCATTTTGTTGCTTTTCTAAAATTTATTTAAAGAATTTTATTAAAAATTTTAGATGATATATTTTCGCTAGTAAAGTTTATAAAAGTTAAACCATGTTTAAACAAATGTTTTAGGCTTACGTTTTAGCTTCTCCTTAGAATTTCGTATGGTACTTGTGTTAGCATAATTGGAATTTTCCTGATTAGTCACTGTTATATTAGTTAGTTTTTATTTCGTTACTTGGGGACAAGCAAAGCATAATCTTGGGGGAATTTAATGGTGTTTTTTGTACTCTAACACTATTCGGATATTTTTAGTTCTTTTTGTATGAAAATCATATTTTTATAACTTTATTTTGTCTCCTTTTGTATGTATTTTAATACCACAAAATATCTCCTTTTTTTTGCAGACTTGCAGAAACACAGTAATTTTGTCGAGATCAAAGATTTCATCGAGCAGAAAATCGTCGGCCCAATTTTGTCGAGCTCAATTTTATCAAACGGTTTAGTCGAGCGCAATCAGCCCAGAGTTCATCGAACTCGCCTCCTTCTTTCTTTTCGTCAAACCCATTTTCTACGTTCGACGAATTCCTCATTTTCGTCAAACTCTCCATCTTCATTCTCTGTTCGACGATATCCTTCTTTCATCGAACTCTCATTCTGCATTCTCCGTTCGACGATCTCCTTATTTCGTCGAACTCTCCTCATCTGCTTTCTCCACTCGACGAAGTTCTTCTCTAATTCATCGAGCTCTTCCTCAAATTCGTCGAGCCTCCCCTCGCTACCAGAACAAATCCAACTTTTTAACAAAAGCCTGCTTTCGCCATTAAATGCACGTCACTCAGCTCGAGGCCATCGTCATTTCCCGCCAGTACCCGTACCAAGGTCAACTTCTTTGCATGGCTGGTTGTCTGGGCAAGCTCCTGCTTCTTAAAGAAATCGATAAATAGAGCCCCGACCCCTGTGCAAAAGATATAGATTTTTGGAAAGAGAGGGAAGTGCTGCAAGTTTCAGTTCTTCCTAGTGTTTTTCCTCTCTCATGTTTTTATTTTAATTTTTCTGTTTAGTTTTAGTTACTGTTTTAATTTTCAGTTTTCTGTAATAGATTAGTTTTATTTTTGTAATATTTTTATTTTTGTCTTTACTTCTCTGCTTAGTTTTCTTTTTAGTTTAGCTTAGTTTTACTTTTCCAGCAAGTGTATTTTTCTTTTATTGCAAGTTGTAACTCTTTGTTATTCTAATATAAAGGTTGTTTACTATTTGTTTTTGTCTCTGTTCCATTTTTATGCTCTCCTACTCATCTCTCCTCCTCCATTTCACCATTAGTAACAAATCCTCCTTGTACTCGATCTTGATGATTCGTGGTTCTAGTTGATTAAGTTATGATGCCCTAGTTTGCTTTTTATTGTAAGGTTTAGACCTTGAATTACTCTAGAATAATTTTGTTTGGATATATATAATCGATGTATATTTCCATCTTTATTTCCACTCTTAGCTAGCGAGAGGCTCGTAGTCTGGAGTGAACACTCAAGAGTAAAGAGAGTTGCACTCACCCCTCGAGAGAGGCAAACATTAAATCTCCCGGATTGGAGTGGAATCGAATAGTGGGGTTCACAACGCAAATCGAGCTTTAGGACTCCAATTTGGATGAGAGTTCGGTCTGAGCTTCCTAAACTCAGGTGGGCACGACTTCGAGAGAAGCGTGTTCATGCTTTAGGTACCTCCATGGTCAAGGGTCCCTTGCCTTATTTAATTAGAGTTCATTATCATATGTTTTGATCAACTTAGGCCGAGGTGATTTTCGATCGAGAGCTTTTCTTATCATCTTTTAACCCCCCATTTTAATATCTAGTTGTGCTCTCTCTATTAAGTGCAAGTGCTTTTCTTTATGAAATTTTTTATTCTTTTAATTTAGTTAGCAACCCGAAAAGTTCCTTGGATAAGATAATATTCTTCTTGTGAGTAAGATTAATTAACGGTTCCCGAATTTCAATACTATACTTATGTCCCCTAGCTACAATTCGATAGGTATACTTGCCTAGTTGGATTGCTAGTTAGGCTCTCTTTTCTCTGGCACAAAAAGCAATCATGACATCTTCTTCAACTTTGTTGATGTTTGTTATTCACAGGAAAGAAGGTTGGCTCCGGCGATCTTCTCCTCTTCCATCAGTTTCAGCACAGGAAACATGATCTGCAAGAATGAACGATGAGAGTGACGGCTAGGGTTCATTTCTGTCAATCTCTTTTATATTAGGAATTAGGGTTAAATGTTAGCTACTTGTCGGCTTGCTATTGGACTGCCTCTTTATAGCTTTAAATATGTCATATAGAAAAGATGCATCAGTTATACTTGTTTTGGTGCAAATCCCGAAAGTCCGGTTCAGACCGTGTTCAGGAATAGGAAATAGAGGCCGAAAATCTGCTAAGTCCAGATTCGTCGAGTAATTAGTTCTTACTCAACGAATCATCGAGTATTATATCCTTACTCGACGAATTTAGCGTTGGTTTGGCGATTTTACCTGAGTTCGATTAAACATCGCTCGACGAATTTGGCATTCAACGAATTTACTTGAGTTCAACGAATTTACCTGAGTTCAACGAATTACCTGAGTTTGATGGAACAACGATCGCCGAATTTGGCGTTTGAAAAATTTACCTCAGTTCGATGAATTTACCTGAGTTTGATGAATTTACCTGAGTCGACGGAACATTGCTCGATTAATTTGGCGTTTGACGAATTTACCTGAGTTCGACGAATTTACCTGAGTTTGACGAATATACATGAGTTTAACGGAACAACACTCGATAAATTTGGCGTTCGACGAATTTACTTGAGTTCGACGAATTTACCTGAGTTCGGAAAATTTACCTTTGTTCGACGGAACATCGCCCGATGAATTTGGCATTCGACAAAATTATCTGAGTTCGACAAATTTACCTTAGTTTGACGAAACAGTGCTCGACAAATTTGGCGTTCGACGAATTTACCTGAGTTCGACGTATTTACCTTAGTTCGACGAATGGGGAGCAGTCGACTCTCTCTATGCTTCCTGAAATCTTTACAAGTAGAAATCGTCTTGTGCACCTTCTTTACTCGATGAATCGTCGAGTGGCGTCGAGTGCACTCAATGCACTCGACACCAGAGCTCTCAGAATAATCAAAGTAAAAAAGCGATGAGTGGCGTCGAGTTAACTCAATGCACTCGACGCCTTTCAGTTTAATGGCGTCATGTGCACTCGACGCACTCGATGCCAGTTATCCAAGATATCTTCTAAGTAAAATGGCGTTGAGTGCACTCAACACACTAAATTCCGCGTTGAGTTGCGTTGAGTCCACTCAACGCCTCAACCTATTTCGTCGAATGGCGTTGAGTGCATTCAACGGAATAAATGCTGTGGTTAGGGATGTTGAGTCCACTCAACGCCAATTTTCAAGAATAATTTATAATTCCTTATACTCAATGAATTTGCCTGATTTTTTACGAACAGTATTGGTCTCAACTTCACAAGCCAGACTCGATGAATTCGTCGGAAATCTGTGACGATATCCGACGAATTTTACTTGTCGATTCCGGCGCACCCCGACCTCGAGTCAAATCCCTTGACTCAAAAACACTTGTGAGGACTAGAGCAAAATGGCGTGTTACAAATCCTATAAACAAAATAAAAGATTTTGTCCCCGAAATCAGGCTAAGGCTATGGGGAAGTAAAGCATGAAATTATATGAACATATGCTTTTAAGGGTTACCTTCGGGAAAGAATTCCAGGTAGCACTTCGGCATCAAGTCCACAGGATCACAAGTAAATTCTTCATTCCCATAATTAGACAACATCACCTTTACCAAAGGAACACTCTTGCGATGTAAGCTCCTTATCTCGGTATCCACTATCTGTACCGGCTCTAGTTGCATAGATCTATCGGTTGATACTGCTCCATTAGTGGTGGGGACATGTTGACTGGGCCGCAACAGCACCTTCCGAAGTGACGACACATGGAATACGTCATGAAGATTCTCTAGCTCTGGCAGTAACTCCAACCGAAAGGCTAAAGGACCAATCCTTTCCAATATAGCATAAGGCCCAACGTACCTTGGAATGAGCTTCTTCACACCACGTACCCGTGACAATCCATGCATCGGCTGGATCTCTGGGAAAACTTTGTCACCCACTTGAAATACTACCATCCGTTGCTTTGCATTTTAATATTTAGCCTGCCGACTTTGAGCCTCAAGCATGTGGTCCCGTATTAGTCTAACAATAGCATCAGTATGATCAATATAACTAATTCCCAAAACCTTCGGGCCGTTTTCTTGCACCCATGAAAAGGGGGTTCTACACCTTCTTTCGTAAAGGACTTCATGGGGTATCATCCCGATACTGTCCTGGTGACTGTTGTTATTTGAGAATTCTACCAGGAGTAAGTGCCTTTCCTACGGCTCTCCTATATCCAGCACACATAACCTCAATAGATCTTCCAAAGTTCTCATGGTCCTCTCAGACTGTCCGTCCGTCTGAGGATATAAGGCTGTGCTGAAGGTAAGGCGTGATTCCAAATACGCCTGTACAGACTTCCATTCTTTAGAGGTAAAATGACCATCCCGGTAAGAAATAATTGTCGTTGGTATGCCATAATACCGTGCAAACTTATCCACAAAGATGCATACCAAAACGTCCACATGAGCCTCTTTCTTCATAGGAATAAACCTGGCTATCTTTGTCTAGCCATCAATGATTACCCAAACTGAATCATTCCCTGAGCGCGAGCAAGGAAAACCATGAATGAAGTCCATGGAGATATCCTCAAACTTCCACTAGGGATGGGCAATGACTGTAACAGTCCTCCGAGGCTCTTACATTCTGCCTTTACCCGTTGACAGGCCTCACCGTGTATAATAAAATACCTTACATCTCTCTTCATTCTTGGCCAACACATGGTCTTCCGTAGTTCAGCGTACATCTTAGCAATCCCAGGATACACTGAATACTAAGAGAAATGCGCTTCTTTCAAAATATCTTCCTGATTTTTGCCGCCTTCGGGAATATTGAGCAGGCCACAAAAATTAATGAGGCCGTCTTTTAAGGAATATTCGTCAGTAGACCCATCTTAAAGTTACTTAAATTCTAGGGCCAGAGCAGTATCCTTCCCTTGCTCTCCCCAAATTCGGTGTCGAATATCACAAACTATACTCATGGATGCCAAGTACTCTGTATACTTTTCTGAATGACCACTATACACGAAAGTGATCTCCATTTCCTTAAACATTTGAGCTAATTCCATACTCAGCAACCGAGACTCCGGGCTCGACTCTGGTACTTTCCTGCTCAACGCATCAGCCATGGAGTTTTCTTTCCAGGGGTGGTAGTTCAGGGTAAACTCATAATCACACAAAAATTCCAACCACCGCCGCTGACTAAAATTCAGTTCCTTCTGAGTATGAACGTACTCTAAATTCTTGTGGTCTAAAAAGATCTCGCAGTGGACTCCAAATACATAGTGTGTAACGTCCCAATTTGCGCTAGGCCCCTCGTGCGCGCTTTTGAGTCAGGAGAACTGATTTAGGCTCAGAGAGTGTAGGGGATCAGGCGCGCACTCGTGGGGAAAAGAGAGATTGGGCCTGTGTAGGACACGGGTAGAGAAATGGGTGTGTCCCTACCCGTGTGTCATGTGCGTCGAGTTCTCGAGAGGAGTCGATTTCTCAAGAGGTGTCGAGTGGTTCTCAAGAAAGTGTTTCCCAAGCAGGACACGTGTGGGGACACGGGCGTGTCCCTACCCATGTGCGTTGAGTTATCGAGAGGAGTCAAGTTCTCGAGAGGTGTCGAGTAGTTCTCGAGAAAGTGTGTCCCGAGCAGGACATGGGTGGGGACACAGGCATGTCCCTACCCGTGTTCGTCGAGTTCTCGAGAGGTGTCGAGTGGTTCTCGAGAAAGTGTGGCCCGAGCAGGACACGGGTAGAGACATGTGCGTGTCTCTACCCGCGTGAACATCTTCAGAAGCCGGTCGTGTCGCCTGGGGCAGGACACAGGTAAGAACATGTGCATAAACACGGTCGTGTCATGTGACACGGGTAGTGGACACGGGCGTGTCCCTACCCCTGTTGATGTCCAAGCGACACTCGAACCGTTGATGCCGTTTCACCCGAGTAAGATACGGGTAAGGACACGGTCGTCTCCCTACCCATGTAACTTCTGTATAAAAGGAGAAAAGTGAACCCTATCCATCTCATTCTCTTAAAAACCCTATTTTCTGAAGAGGAACTTCTGGAGGAGGTAGATTTTGCTGGAGCCAACCAACCCCATGAGGAAACGCCACCGTCGTTAAGGGAAAAACGATGCAAACGAGAAGGATGACAAGATTCATGGCCGAAAATGGCGGAACCACTAGAAATGAGGTGAGCTTTCTCCCCTCTCCCTTGGTGCTAGATCTATAGTTATTCTTAGGCGAGACATCGACTCAAATGATTCTTGATGTGTGAGAAGAAGATTTCTAGGAGGGCCTTTCTAGAACTTGTGTTCTAATGTTTAGTCATCTTCAACCTCCCCTTCTTCAAAGTGATGATGGGGGTGGATTCGTGAAGAGGAATGGCCTTCAGAGGGTGAATAAGGGTGAAGCAACTTCTAGTTGCGATTTGGGAAGACCAACTTGAGGAGGAAGATGAACCGATGCCGTTCATTCTGCTTCAAGATGCGTGCAAAAATCTGTTCTGCATGCAAAGACCTTCGTGACTATTGACGTTAAGTCGTAGGTAAATCATTTATGTAGGGTTGTGATAATTGAACGCATGATGAAACTATTGGATATACCCCACGTAAGTTAATGGTAAAATTACATCTGATTGAATGAAGTGACTTTGTGGGTGATAGTGAACAGATTATAATTAGTGGTCTAATCACGAGAATACTAGAACTTGCGTATTTGGTCGGTGTTTATTGATATGATCATGTGTTGTTGTAATCGGATGAGTAAATCATGTGCTCATGAGTGATTGGCTTTGTAAACTAAATGTTGTTGGTGTCGTGAGAAGAGTCATGAATGGACGGTTGGGCTTGCTCCTCGGTGTTCATGTCTCGAGGCTCCTTCCGTGCCAAGTGAACGGTTGGGCTTGGTCCTCGTGCTCTTTTCTGAGGCTCCTTCCGTGTCATGCATTGGCCAGTTCGGGGCTAGGATCTCGGTGTACATCTACCCGAGACACCCGCTGAGCCGTAGTACGCTTGTGAGCTCCGCTGTTGTGTTCCAAGCGTTGAGGCATACGAAGGCCAAGGCTAGGTACTGTGGAGACCAGCATAGTAGTGGAGATGCCCGCTCCACTGTCACCGTCCGACCACAACGTTTGATTCCTGAGAGGTTAGCTACCTGCTCGAAAAGTGGTAACTCCAAGTTTGTGTCGACATAGCGAGTACATGTGCATGTTCATGGGTGAGTCATTGCATTGCATAAATGTCATTACACTCAATTGCGTACATAAGATACTCATTGTATATGTTTGTATGGGCAATCCTATGCGATGAGTTACTTACTGCTGAACGATCCTCAACTTATATGTTTGTATGGGCATTCATAAAAGTTTAGTTACATTCTGTTAAAATACTATACTCTCATGCTGCTATAGATGATAGAACTGCTAGAATAAGTTGTTGCTTATTAATTAAACTGCTTAACTCACATTGAGATGTATCACTGTCTTGTACCTAAGTTTCATTTATATTGTACCCAGTTCCTTTCTTCGCCCGGTGTCGAGGAGTCGCCGGGGGAGCGGATGTGAACTCACTTAGTCTTTACGACTAACGGTTGCTACGTCTTCCTTTTTGGGAGGAAACCCTACAGGTAGAACAGCAGGGTATGTAGCCGGACAGCCAGGCCAGGACGACAGGGCCTGAGGGGACGATACCGTTGCTACCATCAGTTACTGATGTAGGTGTGAGAGGCTTTTGTTGTACCCATTTTGGGAAAAATATTTACATACTCTTATGTTAGAATCTTGTTGAAGTTTCTTTACTGTTGATTTCTTTATGGACTTGCTGCTTGATGTGGATTTGACTTCTATGTTATATTTGGTTGGGTTGGCAATGTATGATATTGGTTATGGACAGCAGGATAGGCGTCTTGTAGTACCGGCTAGCCTGATTGTTAGTGCTACAGCAAGGCGGCTGTTCTGGGCATAAGACCCCTCTTGTGCCGTGTGTTGTGTTCCGAGAGGGGGGGTCTTACAAATGGTATCAGCTTGCTACGATCCTGAACTATAGAAGACATTTAACAATGGTGCCACCCCCATTCTATTGGTCCGTTTCGGGACAAGCTGACTTAGCGGAAGCAGTTGTGTGCCCATATGTAATTCACACTAAGATTGTCCATCTTTGACCCTAGATTAGCCGACCTAACCTTATGTTTGTACCTTACGTGTAGATCCCAGTACATGTTGAGCTGGTGAGGGGCACCCCCGCCCCATCCGTACCTACACAGTTTTAATAATCCGAGCTGGGGCCGATGCTCACAACTATCCTGGACGACTTCAGGTCCCAATCTCAGCAAGCCCCCGTACAATAGAAGGGTCCGGTATCCACTTGGTTAAGCACTTTCCGAGCTCTCTCCCCTCTTGCTTACCTTGGGACGGAGTCGGCGGTGTGTAAGGCAGAATGGCTCGACACTGTATAAGAACTGTTAGCAGGAATAAGGTGCCCAAACAACATGGCGGTGACCCTTATAGTGACACTCTTAGAGCTGCATGCCAAAAGGTGGTGGAAGTCCCTCATGAGCTCCACTTTTTAAGTACGGATGTACACGGATATCAGTTAGAGTGAATTCTCTGAATCCTTTCTAGAGCATTTCATCCCCTCGGTAGATCGGGATAATCTTGAAGAGAGATTTTTACAACTGAAGCATGGGTCCAAGTCGGTGACAGAATACCAACGGGAGTTTCAGCACTTTCCTCATTTGCTGACTCTTATGAGTTGGATGATAGTACGCAAAATGATTTTACAAAGGCTTGCGAGACCCCCTAAGGCAAGCCCTATTATTTATAACGGACTCTAGTCTAGCCGAGTTTGTTGACATGGCGAAGTGGTTGGAAGCGGACCATTTGGAAAGTGGTAAGAGGCCAGCTGAAGGGGTGATGGAAGTCGACCCTAGCAATAGAAGGATATTTGATAATAGAGGAGGAAGAGGATATCGAAGAGGTGGCAGACGTTTCCCCTAGAATTTAAGGATTGAGCACCCGATTCCACAATCGCGAGCATTGCCTCCACCTCAATAATTTCCACAACCCGGTGGGCTGCAGGAGCTAGTGTGCTTTCAATGCAACCAACCAGGCCACATTCGACGCTACTGCCCGCAATTATTTGGAAATATGCCTCTCGCTTTCCCTCCGACAGCTCCTCAAAGGCAGGGGCACATGCGTGGTTGAGGACGAGGACCACGAAGAGGAAACCCCGGGCCCGCTCGGGATCAGATGTATGCGTTGGACATGACTCAAGAGCGGAACCCTCAGGAGGTGACTGCAGGTATGATTACATTGAGTCAATTTATTTCCATTAATATCCTCAAGTTACTTAAAATATATTAGACACCTAGCTTGGGAATTATTATTGAAACTTAGGCACCGTAATGGTCGGTGGGAAACAAGCCTATACCTTATTCGACACCGGTGCCTCACACTCTTTTGTGTCTGAAGACATCATCAAAGATATAGATGGAGTGCAATACTTAACTGGTATTGCTCGAAGGGTGCGCCTTCCAGACAGATCGGAGATGACGGCAACCGCGAAGTGAGAGTTTGAGGTTCTCCTTGAAGGAAAGCTCTTCGACACCCCTGCCACAGTCTTGGGAATGCCAGAGTTCGACCACATTTTGGGCATGGTATGGCTAGATCAGCACTATGCGAAGATTGAATGCATGCAGAAAAAGATCTTTTTGAGACATGGGGACTCGGAGGTCATCTTTCATGTTATTAACTTCACGCCTCGTATGATATTATCTTCAGTCCAGGCTTTAAAAGCCCACATGAAGGGGGATGAAGTTTTCATGATCTATTTCGAGCTGAAGGAGTTGGCCTTCGATATCAAGGATGTGCGGGTGGTGCGTGATTTCCTCGAAGTGTTTTCGGAGATATTGCCAGGATTACCCCCACACAGAGAAGTAGATTTTCAAATCAAGTTAGTATCGGGTGCCAACCCTGTCTCAAGGACTCCTTATCGGATGGTCCCAAAGGAACTCGTGGAGTTTAGGATTCAATTGCAAGAGTTGGTAGAATCAGGATTTGTTCGCCCCAGCTCATCACCTTGGTGAGACTCTATTCTATTCGTTAAGAAGAAGGATGGAACCCTGTGATTATGCATAGACTATCAGGAGCTCAACCGACTGACTGTACAAAACACATATCTGTTACCTCAGATCGATGAGTTGTTCGATCAACTGGTGGGAGCGCATTGGTTTTTCAAGCTAGATTTGCGCTCGGGGTATTATCAATTGAGAATATAAGAGGATGACATTCATAAAACGACTTTCAGTTGAAGGTACGGCTTGTATGAGTTCACAGTGATGCCGTTTGGGCTGACTAATGCCCCCATCAGATTTCATGAGCTTAATGAACAAAGTGTTTGAGCCCTACCTAGATGTTTTCATCATTGATTTCATCAACAATATCTTGGCCTACTCCAAGATGGAGGAAGAACATGCAGGGAATCTGGCCTTAGTATTGAAGAAGTTAAAAGAGCACGCCCTGTTCGCCAAGTTTAGCAAGTGTGAGTTCTGGCTTAAGGAGGTTGCCTTCTTGTGTCATGTGATCAGTGGGGCTGGGCTAGCTGTGGATCCGGCCAAAGTGCGTGCTGTGAAGGAGTGGTCTCCTTTGAAGTCAGCGGCGGACGTGCGAAGTTTCCTCGGACCTTCCTGGTACTACCGCAAGTTCGTTAAGGGATTCTTAAAGGTTGCACTTCCTCTTACTTCCCTAACAAAGAAAGGTGTGCCGTATGAGTGGACACCCCAATATGAAGATGTATTCCAGGAACTAAAGGATAGACTTACATCCGCACCGATCCTAGACCTTCCCTCCGGGAAGTAAGGATTTCAAGTTTACACGGACGCATCATATCAAGGAATGGGAGCGGTATTGATGCAGCACGGGCATGTGATTGCCTATGCTTCAAGACATTTGAAGAAGCATGAAATCAACTACCCAGTACATGACTTGGAATTGGGGGCAGTAGTGTTTGTCTTGATGATTTGGAGGCACTATCTATACGAAGTTCACTGCGAAATATTCTCGAATCATAAGAACTTAAAGTACGTCGATACCCAGAAGGAATTAAATCTGAGACAGCGTCGGTTGTTAGAGTTTTTGTGCGATTATAACTATACCCTTAACTACCACCAAAGAAAAGTAAATTATGTAGCCGATGCTTTGAGAAGGAAGGTACCGGAAGCATGTTCCGAGTCCCGATTGATGCGTATGGAGTTAGCTCGGATGCTTGAGGAGATGGAGATCACCTTGGTGTACAAGGACCAATCGGATGGGTATATGGAGTACTTGACCGCAATGAATATAGTGTGCGATGTGCGAGACCGGATCTAGGTAGATCAAGGAAGGGATGAGGCTCTGGCCTCGGCAATAAAGTCAATTAAAGGTGGGGCAACAAGCGAGTACTCTCTAAAGGATGGCCTTGTACATTTCCGTGGCCGGCTTTACATTCCCAATGGCGGTAATATTATGGAGGATATCTTGAGGGAAGCACACTGCTCTACGTATTCTGTGCACCCTGGGATTGCTAAGATTTACGCTGACCTACGGAAGACCATGTGTTTGTCGGGGATGAAGAAATATGTCAGGTATTTTGTTACGCATTGTGAGGTCTGTCAAAGAGTGAAGGCAGAATATAGGAGCCCCAGTAGATTGTTGCAATCATTGCCCATCCCTGAGTGGAAGTTCAAGTATATTACCATGGACTTTGTCCACAGTTTGCCTCGCTCCCTCTCAGGGAATAATTCGATATGGGTAATCGTTGATCGCTTGACGAAGGTAGCCCGTTTCATACCTATAAAGAAAGAAGCACGCGTGGATATTTTGGTACGCCTTTTTGTTGAACAATTCGTACGGTATCACGGCGTGCCAACGACAATTGTTTCTGACCGAGATGGTCGGTTTACCTCTAGGGAATGGAAGGCGGTGCAGCCATATTTGGGTTCGCATCTAACCTTCAGCACATCGTTTCACCCTCAGACCGACGGGAAATCTGAAAGGACTATCAGGACGTTGGAATACTTATTGAGGTTGTGTGTGTTGGATATACGAGAGTCGTGGGAAAGGATCTTACCCTTGGTAGAGTTATCGTACAACAACAGCCATCAAGCTAGCATTAGGATGGCGCCCCATGAAGCCCTTTATGGAAGAAGGTGTAGAACACCCTTGTCTTGAGTGCAGGATGAAGATCCGAAGGCTCTGGGAATTGAATACATAGATAATACTGATGCGGCTGTGAGGCTAATACTGGACCGCATGCTCGAGGCTCAAAGTCGTCAAGAAAAATATTATAATGCAAAGCACCGGATGTTGCAATTTCAAGTGGGAGACAAAGTATTTTTTAAGATCAGGCCGATGCATGGAGTATCTCAGGTACGTGGTGTGAAGAAGATCAGCCCAAGGTACGTTGGGCCCTACGTCATCTTGGAAAGGATTGGCCCGTTGGCATATCGATTGGAGTTACCGCTAGAGCTAGAGAATCTTCATGATGTATTCCATGTGTCGTCACTCTGAAAGGCGTTGTTGCGGCCTGAACAATATGTTCCAACCACTGACGGAGCAGTTGCTACTGATAGGTCGGTGGGACTAGAGCCTGTGCAGATAGTAGACAGCGGAACGAGGATCTTGTGTCGCAAAAGTGTTCCGCTTGTTAAAGTGCTGTGGTCCAATCATGAGAAAGAGGAGTATACGTGGGAGCCGGTGGACTTGATGCAAAAGTGCTACCCAGAGCTATTTCATCAAGGTAATCATTAAAAGCATATTTCATTTTATATTTATGTATGCTTTTCTCCCCCGTAGCCTTAATCTGATTTCGGGGACGAAATATTTTATTTTATTTATAGGATTTGTAACATCCTGATTTGTGCTAGGCCCCTCGTGCGTGCTTTTGAGTCAGGAGAACTGATTTAGTCTCAGAGACTGTAGGGGATCAAGCACGCACTCGTGGGGAAAAGAGAGATTGGGCTTGTGTAGGATATGGGTAGAGACATGGGCGTGACACTACCCGTGTGCGGTGTCCATCGAGTTATCGGGAGGAGTCAAGTTCTCGAGAGATGTCGAGTGGTTCTCGAGAAAGTGTGTCCCAAGCAGGACACGGGTGGGGACACGAGCGTGTCCCTACCCGTGTGCGTTGAGTTCTCGAGAGGAGTCAAGTTCTCGAGAGGTGTCGAGTAGTTCTCGAGAAAGTGTGTCCCGAGCAAGAAACGGGTGGGGACATGGGCATGTCCCTACCCGTGTGCATCGATTTCTCGAGAGGTTTCAATTTCTCGAGAGGTGTCGAGTGGTTCTCGAGAAAGTGTAGCCCGAGCAGGACACTGGTAGAGACACGATGTGTCTCTACCCATGTGCACATCTTCTGTAGCCGGCCGTGTCGCCTTGGGAAGTACACGGGTAAGAACAAGTGCATGAACACAGCCGTGTCATGTAACATGGGGAGTGGACACGGGCGTGTCCCTACCCGTGTTGGTGTCCAAGAGACACTCTAACCGTTGACGTCGTTTCACCCGAGCAGGACACGGGTCAGGACACGGTTGTGTCCCTACCCGTGTCACTTCTGCATAAAAGGAGAAAAGTAAACCCTAGCCGTCTCATTCTCTTACAAACCCTATTTTCTGAAGAGGAACTTCTGGAGGAGGTAGATTTTGCTGGAGCCAACCAACCTCGTGATGAAACGCCACCGCCGTCAAGGGAAAAATGATGCCAATGAGAAGGATGACCAGATCCATGGCCGAAAATGGCGGAACCACTAGAAATGAGGTGAGCTTTCTCCCCTCTCCCTTGGTGCTAGATCAATAGTTATTCTTAGGCGATACATTGACTCAAATGAGTCTTGATGTGTGAGAAGAAGATTTCTAGGAGGGCCTTTCTAGAACTTGTGTTCTAATATTTAGTCATCTTCAACCTCCACTTCTTCAAAGTGATGATGGGGGTGGATTCATGAAGAGGAATGGCCTTAAGCAGGTGAATAAGGGTGAAGGAACTTCTGGTTGAAATTTGGGAAGACAAGCTTGAGGAGGAAGAAGAACCGATGCCGTTCATTCCTCTTCAAGATGCGTGCAAAAATCTGTGTTCTGCACGCAGCGACAATCGTGACTATTTTCAGGCAAGAAAAGTTCAGATATGGGTGTCGACTAAACACAAAAGCTGTAGCCCTTGAAATTAACTTTCCAACGAGTGGTTACACGCCTTTGGGTGAAGTTTGTAGCCACGGGAATGTCTGATCGAAGTAAGGGCTGTAATCTAAGCGCACAAAAATTATATTCTGTACGCAGCAGGCTTTGGAGCCGATTTCATGTGGGGTACGGTCTGATCTGGGTTGCAGACTGAACATGAAAGTTGTAGCCCATGGAAAGATATTTCCATCGAGGGGTTACATGTACTTACCGGATTCCTGTAGCAACATGAATCTTCAGTTAAAGTTGCTGTCCTGCAGGTGTTCTGCACCTGAAATTCCTGGATTAGTTTTATAATTTAATTTGATCTCGGAAGAGGCTTGGTAACAATCCGACGTTAAGTCGTAGGTAAATCATTTATGTAGGGTTGTGATAATTCAACGCATGATGAAACTATTGGATAGATGGCATGTGATTGAATGAAGTGACTTTGTGGGGGATAGTGAACAGATGATAATTAGTGGTCTAATCACGAGAATACTAGAATTTGCGTATTCGGTCGGTGTTGATTGATATGATCATGTGTAGTGGTAATCAGATGAGTAACTCATGTGCTCACGAGTGATTGGCTTGGTAAACAAAATGTTGTTGGTGCCGTGAGAAGAGACATGAATGGACAGTTTGGCTTGGTCCTCGGTGTTCATGTCCTAAGACTCCATCCGTGCCAAGTGAACGGTTGGGCTTGGTCCTCGTGCTCTTTTCCGAGGCTCCTTTCATTTCACACATAGACCAATTCGGGGCTAGGATCTTGGTGCACATCTACCCGAGACACCCGCTGAGCCGTAGTACGCATGTGAGCTTCGCTGTTGTGTTCCTAGCGTTAAGGCGTATGAAGGCCTAGGCTAGGTAGTGTGGATACCAGCCTAGTAGTGGAGATGTACGCTCCACTGTCACCATCCGGCCACGACAGTTGATGCCTGAGATGTTAGCTACCTGCTCGAAAAGAGGGAACTTCAAGTCTGTGTCGACATAGCGAGTGCATGTGCGTGTTCATGGGTGAGTCATTGCATTGCATACATATCATTACACTCCATTACATACACAAGATCCTCATCGTATAAGTTTGTATGGGCACTCCGATACGATGAGTTACTTACTGCTGAACGATCCTCAACTTATATGTTTGTAAGGGCATTCATATAAGTTGAGTTACATTCTGTTAAAATATTATACTCTCATGCTGATATAGATGATAGAACTGCTTGAATAAGTTATTGCTTATTTATTACACTGCTTAACTCACTTTGAGATGTATCACCTACTTGTACCTAAGTTTCATTTATATTGTACCCTGTTACTGTCTCCGCCCGGTGCCGAGGAGTCACCGGGGGAGCGGATGTGAAGCCACTTAGTCTTTACAACTAACGGTTTCTACGTCTTCCTTTTTAGGAGGAATACCCCAGGTGGAGTAGCAGGGTATGCAACCGGACAGCCATGCTAGGATGACAGGTCCTGAGGAGACGGTACCGTCGCTACCGTTGATTACTGATGTTAGTGTGAGAGGCTTCTATTGTACCCTTTTTGGGAAAACTATTTATGTACTCTGATGTTAGAAGCTTGTTGAAGCTTCTCTACTGTTGATTTCTTTATGGACTAGCTGCTTGGTGTGGATTTGACTTTTATGTTATATTTTGTTGGGTTGGCAATGTATGATATTGGTTATGGCCGGAAGGATAGGCGTCTTGTGGTACAAGCTTGCCCGAGACTTAGTGCTACCGAAAGGCGGCTGTTCTGGGCATAAGACCCCACACATGCCGTGTGTTGTGTTCCGGGAGGGGGGTCTTACATAGTGTCTCCAAATTTTCAATGGACACACCACTGCTCCCAATTCTAAATCATGTACTAGATAGTTGACTTCATGCTTCTCTAGCTGCCTCGAAGAATAAGCAATCACATGCCCATGATGCATCAGTACCACTCCCATCCCATGATAAGACGCGTCAGTGTAGACTTGAGCACCAACGTTAAGTGTTCCACATAATCTTCTGTCTTCAAATAGACCAAAATGTCATCAATGAAAATGATGATGAAGACATCAAGATACGGTTCAAACACTTTTTTCATCAGACTCATGAATGCCGAAGGAGCATTCGTGAGTCAAAAAGGCATCACAGTGAACTCATATAGCCCATAACTTGAGCTAAATGCTGTTTTTTGGATATCCTACTCTTTTATCCTCAATTGGTAATTTCCCGAGCGCAGATCCAACATGGAAAATTAGTGCGCTCCTAAAATGAGAGAAAGAATAAGGACGAAGTGCTATCAGATGATCGAATAACTCATCTATCCGGGCTAGAGGGTAGGTGTTTCGCACCGTCAAACGGTTGAGCTCCCGGTAATCTATACATAACTGTAGCGTCCCACCCTTCTTCTTAATGAATAGAATAGGGGCTCCCCAAGGTGATGAACTGGGGCGAACGAACCCAGAATCTACTAATTCCTACAACTGAACTCAAAACTCGGTGAGTTCCTTCGGGGCCATACGATAAGGTGTCCTGGCAATGGGTGTTGAAGCTGGCAAACCCAGCTCCTCCTAAAGCTCGGATTTAAAGTTGCAGCTCACACCTACTCTTCTCGAACCACCCCCTTGATGAGAGTCTGAAAGGAATAGACCGTGGGCTTCAGCTCGGAGGTCACACCTCTTATTCGGAAGAATTAGAAATTCTCCCCCTCCCTAGCAAATGCTGAGCTAGGCGCCTTAGTGGAAGAAAAAAAAGGGTCAACAACCTTATACCAGGCACCTTACCAGTCTATTTATTGGCCTCTGAGTAAGGACTGCCAATAACCAAACTGAACCGACCTGAAATTACCAAAATACCCTTAGTCAATCTGCCAACAGGCAAACTCCGCTGTTCTAAAGGGTTATATGCATACCACCAAGGGTAAAAGTGTAAAATCACCTGGGGCTAAAAAGGTGAACCACTTTACACTTTAACCGGCTCTTGGCGAGAGCATCGTATCGCGCGCGAGAGATCTCCCCTCTTGAGACCACTCGCCTAGCGAGTCGGCCCTTGCCCTGTGAGTGGCCCTTTCCATAGGATCCATTCATCAAGCCAATGATGCGGCTCCCGCCTGGGTCCCACTCGCCTAGTGAGCTGCTATCATCCCGCGAGTGGCCCTTCCCTCGGGATCCACTCTCCTAGAGAGTAGGCACTCGCTTGGGCCCATCTTGCCTAGTAAACAGCCTCCTCCTTAAAACTCATCTCGCCTTCTTTCCCTTAAACCTTCTGCTCCTACGAGCCCGAGGTTCTACACAATCCCCGCTCTTTTCGAGGTTGCCTCAATCTTGGAAAGAAAGTCCAACCGAGGCTCGTGTAATTAAAGTAAATTTATGACAAAATATTTTTGGGGGGCCCTCCACCAGAGCCTATAAATATAGGATTTCCGTCCCGTGTGGAGAGTGCCCCCTTTCCACATTTCATCCTTGTCTAGATCTACTACCATCATGTATCACAGCCAGAGCTTCCACAAAAGCATTGCGATGGTGCGCAAGCAGAACAAGGCAAACGTGGTCGCTCTGACCACGGTTCCGGTTTGCACCCCCTCCTTACCGTCATCATCATTTTGCCCGAAGAAGGCAAAAACAACTGTCCCCTCCTCCTCGGTAGAGGAGCCCTCTCGCACAACCCCGGAAATCCACGCCCCTCCTCCTCCAACATCTCCCAGAGATAAAGAGGTGTACTTTCGCCTTTTATCCCTATTTCTCCTTCATTCGCATCTTTTCATTTACTATTTACTTTCAAGGGGATGTCGCACCTTAACATCAACCCGAGAGTCCGTGGGACGACACCGTCGCCCATCGCCAAAATTCTGACTCGCCTTATCCATCCACCCCTCCATCTACTCCTCCAAGCTCGAGGAAGGATGACCCTTCTCAGCTCGATGGGACCTCTCGCTATCGTGGTAAAAAACCTTCCCTCTCGGTCCTCTGTCCCGCTCGCTACTCCCATACAATTCTGCGAGAAACCCCCTTACTCTACCCTTCAGCTCCTTACACAGGCATCTAGGTCGATTCACCTACTAAAGAATTCTCTAGGCAACTCATCTTATTGCCCCCTCCTCCCATAGACGAGATGGAAGACTACCTGGGTGACCCCATGGACCGGCTAGAGATGAAGCGTAGGATAGCTGAGATGTTCCAAAAGTACACGCGTATTATTCTTGAGTTGGAACAAGATAAGCAAGCGGCCGACAGGCAAATCGACTGGCTTGAAATTAAATGTGCTCGCCTGTCCTCAAAGATCGACGTTGGCATCGAGATAGACGAGACCGACCCTTAAGCAATCTTAAACTAGGTCAACCAACAACTTCGTCTCACGCACCGTTGTGTCGACGCTGCTCTCGCTTTTGACATCCCTGGCCGACCCCCCTATACGGGGTCTCGCGGTGGGCGTTGGAAATGGCACAAACACTGAAGACCCTCCGCCTCGTCTCTCCTGTTTAGATAATCTCGCCCTTTTTATTTTATTCATGATTCTTTAAAATATTTTATGTTGTCGTCTCACCTATACTTTTGGCCCTGCGAACACGCTGCCCGCCTTGTGTGGGATGGGACAATTTAATAATTATTGTTTAACCTATTTACTTCCATAATGCTTAGTTTTTATCACATAGCAGGGATCAGTTAATTTTGCTTTATTTATTGTTTTTTTCTGTTCTGCCTTGCTGAGTAAGCCCGCGCCGGGCTGCGCAAATCGAGCCAAGGAGAGGTTATGAAACGTCGGCTTACTCTCCCCATTCCTCTGTATATTATTCCAGCCTATTTTCTCCGTTGACCACGTCCACTATAAATACCCCTCACCCCGGATCAGAGCTACGCTTTCACCTCTATTTCGCCCCAGTTCTCGTCCTTTTGCTCCATCTGTCTCGCGTATGCAAGTTCAGGTTGACGATTACCCAAATCGAATCATTCCTTGTCCGTGATCGGGGAAGCCCATGTATGAAGTCCATCGCAATGTCCTCGAACTTCCACTATGGTACTATGAGTGGCTGCAACAATCCTGCGGGGTTTCTGTACTATGCCTTCACAAGCAGGCATGTTTCGTAGTGGGTCACGAAGTAGGTGATATCCTTCTTCATGCCTGGCCAGTACATGGTCTTCTTAGGATCCGCAGTCATCTTCGTAACTCCCGGGTGTACTGAATACCAACTTTAGTGGGCCTCAGTCATGATATCCTCCCGGACCTGGCCTCCCTCTGGTATATAAACTCGTCCTCTGAAGCACACCAAGTCATCTCTCAATGTGTAATCCCCAGCAGTACCAGCCTCCAAGGCCCGGAATATCAGCTCTAGCTTGGCATCTTGCCTCTGCCCATCTCTAACTCGGTCTCGAATGTCATCAGTAGCGCTCATCGCGGCTAAATACTCCTCATAAAGCTCGGGGTCATCAGACAACACAAGCGTGATGTGCATATCCTCTAATCTCTTCACCAACTCCATAGACATAATCTGGGGCTCCGCTCCAGAGGTGGCGGCTCTCCGACTCAGCGCATTGGCTACCACATTTGCCTTCCCTGGGTGATAATGCATCTCGTACTAGTAATCTGCTAGAAATTCCACCCATCGCCTCTCCATGATATTCAGATCCTTCTGCGTGTCAACATACATCAATTTTTTGTTATCGGAGTATATGTCACAGTGGAAACCGTACTGATAATATTGCTAGACTTTCAGAGCAAACACGAACGCTCCCATCTCAAGGTCATGAACAGTGTAGTTTTGCTCTTACTTCTTCAGCTGGCAAGAAGCATAAGCAATCACGTTGCCCTTCTACATCAGCACTGCTCCTATGCCCTGGTAGGAGGCGTCGGTGTAGACCTGGAGTCCTTCTTTCCCCGAAGGAAGGGCAAGTATAGAAGCTGAGGTGAGTCTATCCTTAAGCTCCTGAAAAGCCACCTCGCACTGCGGGGTCCAGACAAAGGGCACATCCTTCCTTGTTAGGGATGTGAGTGGGAGGGCACATCCTTCTACATCATGCACATCACTTCAAACACTTGTATTATATTTTAAATTTGTCTGTTTTTGACTTCTCTTTTGTAGAGATTAGTAGGTCTTCACGAGTTCACTTCAGATGCTCACGTAACATTTTAAATATACCTATATTTGAATTCTCTTTTGCAGAGATTAGCTGGTGTTTGATTGTTCACATTAGGCACTAACATTATATTTTAAATTTAACTACTTTGATTTCTCTTTTGCATAGATTACCAGGTGTTCGCGAGTTAACTTCAAGTACTTGCATTATATTTTAAATTTACCAACTTTTGACTTCTTTTTTGTAATGATTAGCGGGTGTCGCGAGTTCACTACAGCTAATCGCATTTTATAGTAAATTTACCTCCTTTTGACTTCTCTTTAACAGAGATTAGAAAGTTTTTGCTAGCTCACTTCAGTTACTTGCATTATAATTTAAATTTGTCTATTTTTGCCTTCTCTTTTGTAGAGATTAGAAGGTGTTCGTGAGTTCACTTCTGGTACTCGCATTATATTTTATAATTACCAACTACGGACTTTGTGAGTACACTTCAGGTACTCGCATTATAATTTAATTTTACCTGCTTTTGACTTCTCTTTTGTAAAGATTAGAAGGTGTTCCCTAGTTCACTTCTGGTACTCGTGTTATATTTTAAATTTTCCTACTTTTTACTTCTCTTTTGGAGAGATTATCAATTGTTCGTGAGTCCACGTTAGGTACTCATGTTATATTTTAAATTTACCTGCTTTTGACTTCTCTTTTGCAGAGATTAGTAGGTGTTTGTGAGTTTACAAGAGGTACTCACGTTATATTTTAAAGTTACCTACTTTTGACTTCGCTTTTACATAGATTATTAGGTGTTTGCGAGTTCACTTCAGGTACTCGCTATTGATGCGCGAAATGCGACACCGACCAGTTAATGGGTTGTTCGATGTCACAAGCTAAGGGTGAAGGAAGAAGGGTTGCGGGGAAAGAGGAGAAGCTTGTTTAGGTACTGTCGTGCAGACAGCTAATTGAGGGTTAGCTTTGCAGGTTGGGGCCGAGAGAGGAGAGAAGAAGAGAGGAGGCCACTAGCAGCGGCAACAGCAGACTTCGCCCGCCGTGGCTTGAATGCCACTCTTGCGACGGGCTTTTCCTTTAATCATAACTTAGTATTACAGCCAGAGGTCGCACCCTCACATTAGAAAATAGTACAAAGGGGTACAAGGGGGAAGCTGGCGGCTAAGGAAAGGAGATTGCCAGAGGTCGCACGATCAGAGAAGGTGAGGTCGGCAGAGCGCGCTACTAACTGATCATGCAGCTTGCTGAACTAAGCCGGGCGGACTGCTTGGGGGAGCAGGTCGCACGGACTGAGAAACCGAGTCCGCAGGAGCTCAAGCTGGGACCTGGACGCCTCCGCGATCCCCTCGAATGAGAGGTTTGGGGGCCTATTTATAGGACCGAGGAGGTAACGGTCTTGGTAACGTCACCACCGGTGAGGCGGTGAGTTGAGCGAGCACGGTGCTGAGTTTGCGGAGTCCGATCCAGGTCGCGCGGTCTGGGACATGGAGCTGGAGACGGCTGCTGCTGGCCGAGCTCGCATTGGGCTGCGCGAGCTGAGGAAGAAGCTGCCTGCTGCTGGGAAGCGGGCGCTGGAAGCTGAGTGGCGGATTGCACGATGAGTTCGCCTCTGTCGCTAAGCGAGCTTGCACTGGGCTGTGCGAGCTGAGGAGGGGACTGCCTGCTGCTGGGAAGCGGGAGGTAGAGGCTGAGTGGCGGACTGCACGATGAGTCCGCCTCTGTCGCTGAGCGAGCTCGCATTGGGCTATGCGAGCTGAGGGGACTGCCTGCTGCTGGGAAGCAGGCACTTGATGCTTAGTGGCGGACTGCACGACGAGTCCGTCTCTGTCGCCGGGAACAGGGAGAACTAGCTGGCGGACTGCTGAACGAGTCCGCCCATCTCGCAGCGAAGATGATAAATGATTAGCTGCCGAGCTGGGGATCTTCTTGCGGACTGCTCATCGAGCTCGCCTAACTCGCGACGGAGGGGTCGAGCAGGCTGCCCGCTGGTGGTATCCTTGGCTTGGGGACGAGGATTAGCGACCTGGTGAATCGAATAGTCCAGGCCGCACACTACTGACTGGCGACCTGGATGCAAGTCGCTACTTCTGGCTGGAGTCTTGGAGACAAGTTGCCGCTGCTGACAGGCGACCTGCTGGCAGGTCGCCATTGTTAGTTGGAGCTTGCCGCTGCATGAGGTAGGTGACCTGTCGGACTGAGACCGAGTCCGCCTACTACTGGCGGGTAGGAGGGTTGATCGCAACCTGGCGACCTCCGGCAGGAGGATTGAAGACAGAGCCCGCCACCTAAGCATGTCGCAATCGAGCGATCTAGGCGGATAAGAATGGGAGTCCGCGACATTGTTGGGCAGTCCGCACCTGAGAAAGGAGAAAGAACTTGTTGTGCGGTTAGCCGAACAAACTGTTCGGTCTGCTCGGGCGGACTGTGGCAGCAGTCCGCACCCCTGCAGACCGAGTGGGAGCTACGCGACCTGGGCGGTCTGGCTAGAGAGACCGCCCTAACCGCGCGGGCTGAGCGGACTGAGCGGACTGAGAGGTCAGTCTGCCCACACATGGAAGGAGAGGCTGACAGGCCGCAGCCTTCAGGGGAAACCCAGAGCAGGCTGCGACTTGCGAGCTGGCAACCCTAGGAGGGATCACCGATTTCGGGGTTAAAATAATCCCCGCACTTTTTTAAGTCCCGAAGAGAACTTCAAAAAAGTAGGAGACCCACGAAAATCGTGATCCATCCCACGGGAAAAATGAGAGGCAGGGGAGATAGAACCTGATGTTTCTCCTCAGAAATGGTTTTGCCGATGCATCTTTTTCCTGTGAAGGAAAAAATTAATGCAAGCGAAAAGAGGCACATCTGGAGTGTACCTGAGTTGCTTTGCAAAATGAAGTAAATGCGAATGTCTTCTAATGACCTCTGCAAGACAAAGGTGAGAGGAAAACATAGAAGAAAGATGACTTGCAAGTACCTGAATGAGACTTGCAAGCACCTGTTCACTTCTGCGAAAAGAAGTAAGTCGCAATCATGAAATAATGTTAAATTGCTAGTACCTGAATAAGACTTGCTAATATCTGCTATTCTCTGCGAAAGAAGAGTTAGCAAGAAGATATGAAAGTAAACTAAAATGCAAGTACCTAGAGGGAACTTGCAAATATCTGCTGGTCTCTGTGAAGGAAGAGCAAGCAAGCAGATATGAAAGGAAACTAAAATGCAAGTACCTGGAGGGAACTTGCCAATATCTACTGGTCTCTGCGAAAGAAAAGCAAGCAAGCAGATATGAAAGGAAACTAAAATGCAAGTACCTGGAGGGAACTTGCCAATATCTGCTGGTCTCTGCGAAAGAAAAGCAAGCAAGCAGATATGAAAGGAAACTAAAATGCAAGTACCTAGAGGGAACTTGCCAATATCTGCTGGTCTCTGCGAAAGAAGAGTGAGCAAGCAGATAGAAAAGGAAAATAAGCTGCAAGTACCTGAGAGGAACTTGCAAATGACTGCTAGTCTCTGCAAAAGGAGAGTGAGCAGGTAGATTTAAAATGAAACTAAAATGCAAGTACCTGGAGGGAACATGCCAATATCTGCTGGTCTCTGCGAAAGAAGAGCAAGCAAGCAGATATGAAAGGAAACTAAAATGCAAGTACCTGGAGGGAACTTGCCAATATCTGCTGGTCTCTGCGAAAGAAGAGTGAGCAAGTAGATAGAAAAGGAAAATAAGCTGCAAGTACCTGAGAGGAACTTGCTAATGTCTGCTAGTCTCTGCAAAAGCAGAGTGAGCAGGTAGATATAAAGGACATAAAACTAAGTCGCAAATATCTGAGCGGAACCTGCAAATGTTGACTGTTGATATGATAAGATATAAACGGATAACAGAAATGAAACCTGGCAAACTCTGCTATCAATTTAATAAAGATCAAACCGCGATAATGATTGTCTCGCGTGATCAGGATATAACGTTAATATGAAACCCAGATCAGTAAGATGAAACCATCTTAGTTTAGAATTGTAACAACATAACTTGTCAATCAAGAAGAACCAGATACTCTGATCAATGATTTGTGCCAGAAATATCTCATAAGAGAGCTTGTTGATAGTCATATGATAGAACTTTATGCAGGCAGCGCATATAAGATGACCATAAGCCAAAAAGATATTGTCAATCCTTAGAATAGATTGAGTTTAACCGGTTGACCTGTAAAAAGGCAAAAAGACAAAGGAGGGCTACATCTCTATGGTGTTCAAAAAAGACTGGATACTGCCACAGGTGTTCCCCCTGGGCATTATGCACCGCTTGCCTTTAAAGGAAACCATATAGAGGGTAGTCCTACCTAAAGCGAGCCGGCCGCACTCCCTTAAAAGGGCACAAAAGAAAAACAAGGGCGGAAATTCCTGAGAAGGAATCGACAGATGCACTGCTCTAATGCCTCGGTTTACAAACATCGCTGATCAATTAGACTAGTTGCTCTAAGTGGCTTATTGCTTGTCTGCGAATTGATCAGCGGAGTTGTGGGCCCCGCGAAGGCACGGATTGAGAGTACCAAGGAGTGTTCGGCCGTTACAATTGTGAGATGATCGAAGAGACAAGGCTACACTTGATCGCCATTTCTTGTCACGCAAAGATCATCGTAACTTTAACGTATCCTTTAACGAAGCACAGCAGAGCTAACACATGGGTCCTCCCTTGAAGCACGCTCTGTGTTAGATGCTGGCAAGGATCCAAAGTCCCGTCATCCTCCGCAAGAGAGTTGTACTGCCCCCACTACACATATGCGAAAACTCCCCGCGATATGTGGTCGTTGTGGTCTTACGCCAGAGGACAATCTCGAGGGGGCCTTGAGCAAGACTTGGCGATATCTCTGTGGTTCAGTGATCTCTTTGGCAAAGAGAAAAAGTAGAGGAGGAAGCACTTCACAAAGGTAAAAGTGTCAGTATGGGATCTCTGACATAAAATTTATTGAGAAAGAAAATGAAACACTTAGAAGTATTGAAAGATATTGTGTTTGAACAATAGAGTAAAAAATAATAGGTCATTATTATGAGGGTCCTCGAAGAGCTGCGTCGTCCCCTTTACTTTAGAATAGCATTCTAAGGTCACCCTCGTCATCGGCGTCAAAGAACTCAGGCCGAATGTTGATAGCCCCCAAACGGCCTGCATCCTCTACGTCTACGCAATTCAATTGAAATTCAGCCACCTCCTTGCCCTTGGAGGTGGAAGGCTTTGAAGAATCAACTTTCTTGATCAGGTCATTGATCTTGCCCTCGATGAGTAATCTTTCAACTAGTCTCCGAAGGGCCTTGCAGTCTTCAGTGAAATGACCCTTCTCTCGGTGGAATTCACAGAACGGATCTTAATCTCTTGATCTTTGATTTGCCGACAGGTAAGGCCTTTTTGAATTTGCCCTATCCTTCATGATCTGGCAGACTTCTTGCATTGTCTCATCGAGTCCAGAGTACGGTACATCATTATCTTATGAGTGATGCACATAGGCTGTTTGTAGAGGTGGGGCTGGTAGCGGTTGAAATCGCTCGTGAACACGATCCTGACCTAGGAAGGAGTGTTGATGATGATGCTGTAACTTCTTTATTTTCCTAGAGTGGGATGAAAAATCTTTCCGAGGAGACCTCGGAGGCTGCCTGTAAGAAGAAGAATTTTTCTCCGATACAAGCCTGAAGAAGAAACTGGGGTTGCTCTTTTCACCGCGGATACAGGAGTTGGCTAAGCCGATCAACTTTTAATAAGTCTTGGGTGCTCGGACGTTATCCTCAAACTTGAGTGGTCCTTCACGCAGGCCGTGAATAAGAGCCACTCGGTACATTTCTTGATCAACAATCTCAATATCTAAGATTTCTCTCTGGAAGAGATCCACAAAATGAGACCAAGTCTCATTATCTCGCTGCCTGATCTCGAAGAGGGCTTCTGGACCGCCCTTCCTCTTTGAAGAGGTAGAAAATCTGAGCAGGAACTCCCTTCGCAAATCAGCGAAGGTAAATATGGACTGAGCACAAAGTCCATAGAACCAATCTCTCACTTGACCATCAAAGGTTGTCACGAGGAGTTTCCTCTTAGTAGCATCGGAGAGGGTGTTGAGAGCAACGGCTGATTCAAAAGCTTGATGATGCTTGACTTGATCAGTCTCCCCGGTGTAAATGGGCAACCGTGGCTCTTTGAAGTTGACGGGAGTTGGTTCGTGCCGAACACTCTCTGTAATCGGCGATGGTTCTTCTTGTTCTATTGCATAAGGAAAGTAAGGAGCATGAGCAGTAGCTGCAAAAGAAGCAGGAGGATAGGAGAAAAAGGTTGTTGTAGGAGGAGCAAATGCAGGAGCTGAAGAGAAGGGATGACTTCCCTGAAAATTAAGAAATCTAGCTGGACTTCCCCGGGCAGCTTCCCGGAAAAGTTTTGACGAGCTACAAACTCATCATCCTGAGATCGCAAAGGAGTTGCAGGCCCTTGAGGAAAGGTTGGAGTGTAAAGAGGAGGGCAGACCGGCGGACAAGCAGACTTGAGTCTCTAATGTTGGTACCGGATTGATTGGAGGAACTGGCGCTGCTGAAGATTGAACGGCAAATTGTTGCGTGAGAGCTACTAGAGTACGATTGATGACTTGAAATTGTTGGGCAGTTTCTCTGCGAGATTGCTCTAAGGCCTCCCAAAGAGAATCATCACTGGGACTTGAAGCAAGATTCTCGGCTGGTTGATGGTCTGACTTGAGTAACCACTGCTTTCACTATCTGATCGAGATCTGAAGGCCGCGTGTTAATTGTTGATGTGTGAAATGTGACACCGACCAGTTAACGGGTTGTTCGATCTCACAAGCTAACGGTGAAGGAAGAAGGGTTGCGGGGAAAGAGGAGAAGCTTATTCAGGTACTGTCGAGCAGACAGCTACTTGAGGGTTAGCTTTGCAGGTTGGGGCCGAGAGAGGAGAGAAGAAGAGAGGAGGCCGCTAGCAGCGGCAATAGCAGACTTCGCCTGCCGTGGCTTGAATGCCACTCTTGCGACGGGATTTTCCTTTAATCACAACTTAGTATTACAGCCAGAGGTCGCACCCTCACATGAGAAAATAGTACAAAGGGGTACAAGGGGGGAAGCTGGCTTCTAAGGAGAGGAGATTGCTAGAGGTCGCATGGTCAGAGAAGGGGAGGTCGGCAAACCGCACGACTAACTGATCGGGCAGCTTGTTGAACTAAGCCGGGCGGACTTCTTGGGGGAGCAGGTCGTGTGGACAGGGAAACCGAGTCCGTCGAAGCTGAAGTTGGGTCCTGGACACCTCCGTGATCCCCTCGAATGAGAGGTCTGGGGGCCTATTTATTAGCCCGAGGAGGTAACAGTCTTGGTAACGTCACCACCGGTGAGGCGGTGAGCTGAGCGAGCACGGTGCTGAGTCCGCGGCGCTTGCTCCAGGTCGCGCGGTCTTGGACTTGGAGGTGGAGACGGCTACTGCTGGGCGAGCACGCATTGGGCTACTCGAGCTGAGGAAGAAGCTGCCTGCTGCTGGGAAGCGGGCGCTGGAAGCTGAGTGGCAGACTGCATGACGAGTCCACCTCTGTCGTTGAGCGAGCTCGCACTAGGCTGTGCAAGCTGAGGAGGTGACTGCCTGCTGCTGGGAAGCGGGCGCTGGAGGCTGAGTGGCGGACTGCACGACGAGTCCGCCTCTGTCGCTGAGCGAGCTCGTACTGGGCTGTGCGAGCTGAGGGGACTGCCTGCTACTGGGAAGCGGGCGCTGGAGGCTGAGTGGCAGACTGCAGGACGAGTCCGCCTCTATCGCCGGGAACCTGGAGAACTAGCTGGCGGACTGGTGAATGAGTCCGCCCATCCCGCAGCGGAGATGATAAATGATTAGCTACCGAGCTGGGGAACTTCTTGCGGACTGCTCATCGAGCTCGCCTAACTCGCGACAGAGGGGTCGAGAGGGCTGCCCGCTGGTGGTACCCTTGGCTTGGGGACGAGGAATAATGACCTGGCGAATCGAATAGTCCAGGCCGCACACTACTGACTGACGACCTGGATGCAGGTCGCTACTGCTTGCTGTAGTCTTAGAGGTAAGTCGCCGCTGCTGACAGGCGACCTGGTGGCAGGTCGCCATTGTTGGCTTGAGCTTATAGCTGTATGAGGTAGGCAACCTGTCGGACTAAGACCGAGTCTGCCTACTATTGGCGGATTGGAGGGTTGATCGCAACCTGGCGACCTCCGACAGGCGGATTGAAGACGGAGCCCGCCACCTAAGCATGTCGCTATCGAGCGATCTAGGCGGACAGGAATGGGAGTCCGCGACATCGTTGGGCAGTCCGCACCTGAGTGGAGAAAGAACTTGCTGCGCGGTTAGCCGAACAAACCGTTCGGTCTGCTCGGGCGGACTGAGGCAGCAGTCCGCACCCCAGTAGACCGAGCGGGAGCTATGCGACCTAGGCGGTCTGGCTAATGAGACCGCCCTAACCGAGCGGGCTGAGCGGACTGAGTGGACTGAGAGGTCAATCCGCCCACCCTTGGAAGGAGAGGCTGACAGGCCGCGACCTTCAGGGGGAACCCAGAGCAGGCCGCGACTTGCTAGCTGGCATCCTTAGGAGGGATCGCGGATTTGGGGGTTAACACTCGCGTTATATTTTAAATTTACCTATTTTTTATTTCTCTTTTATCGAGATTAGCAGGTGTTCACAATTTCACTTCAAGCACTTGTATTATATTTTAAATTTACCTGCTTTTGACTTCTCTTTTGCAGAGATTAGTAGGTCTTTATGAGTTTTCTTAAGATACTTAATATTTTAAATTTACCTTCTTTTGAATTCACTTTTGTAGAGATTAACTGGTGTTCTTTTGTTCACTTTAGGTACTCGTGTTATATTTTAAATTTACCTACCTTTGACATCTCTTTAGCAGAGATTAGCAGGTGTTTGCGAGTTCACTCCAAGTACTCGTGTTATATATTATATTTACCTACTACGGTCTTCGTGAGTTTACTTCAGGTACCCGCGTTCAATTTTAAATTAAACTGCTTTGGACTTCACTTTTGCAAAGATTATCAGCTGTTTGCGAATTCACATCAGGTACTCATGTTATATTTTAAATTTACCTACATTTGAATTCTCTTTTATAAAGATTAGCAGGTGTTCGCGAGTACACTTCTGGTACTTCCATTATATTTTAAATTTACCAACTTTTAACATCTCTTTTGAAGATATTAGCGGGTGTTCGCGAGTTCACATCAGCTACTCACATTATATTTTAAATTTACCTACTTTTAACTTATTTTTTCTGAAGATTAGACATTTTTTGAGAGCTCACTTCAGGTACTCGCATTATATTTTAAATTTATCTGTTTTTTCCTTATTTTTTGTAGAGATTAGTATGTTTTCGCAAGTTAACTTTAGGTACTCGCGTTATTTTATATTTATCTATTATGGTCATCCTGAGTTCACTTCAGGTACTCGCATTATAATTTAAATTTATCTGCTTTTGACTTCTCTTTTACAGAGATTAGTAGGTGTTCATGAGTTTAGTTTAGGTACTCGCGTTATATTTTAAATTTACTTGCTTTTTACTTCTCTTTTGCAGAGAATTGCAGGTGTTTCTTAGTTCACTTTATGTACTCGCATTATATTTTAAATTTACTTGCTTTTGACTTCTCTTTTACAGAGATTATAGGGAGTTTACGAGTTCACTTTAGGTACTCGCATTATATTTTAAATTTACCCGCTTTTGACTTCACTTTTGCATAGATTAGGAGGTGTTTTCATGTTCACTTCAGGTACTCACATTATATTTTAAATTTACATATTTTTTACTTCTCTTTTGTCGAGATTAGTAGGTGTTCGTGAGTTCACTTCAGGCACTTGTGTTATATTTTAAATTTACCTGCTTTTATCTTCTCTTTTGTAGCGATTAGCAGGTCTTTGCGAGTTCACTTCAGATACTCACTTAATATTTTAAATTTACCTATACTTGAATTCTATTTTGTAGAGATTTGTAGGTGATTTATTATTCACTTAAGGCACTCACGTTATATTTTAAATTTAACTTCTTTTGACTTCTCTTTTACATAGATTATTAGGTGTTTGTGAGTTCACTTCAGGTACTCTTGTTATATTTTAAATTTACCTTCTTTTCAATTATCTTTTACAAAAATCAGCAGGTGTTTGTGAGTTCACTTCTGGTACTTGTGTTATATTTTAAATTTACCAACTTGTGACTTCTCTTTTGTAGAGACTAGCGGTTGTTCGCGAGTTCACTTCAACTACTCGCATTATAATTTAAATTTGCCTCCTTTTGACTTCTCTTTTGCAGATATTAGAACATTTTTGCGAGCTCACTTTAGTTACTCGCGTTATATTTTAAATTTATTTGTTTTTGCCTTCTATTTTGTAGAGATTAGAAAGTGTTCGAGATTTTACTTCTGGTACTCGTGTTATATTTTATATTTACCTAATGCGGTCTTTATGAGTTCACTTTAGGTACTCACATTATAATTTAAATTTACATGCATTTGACTTCTCTTTTGAAAAGTTTGCATGTGTTCGCGAGTTCACTTCAGGTATTCATTTTATATTTTAAATTTACCTGCTTTTGACATATCTTTTGTAGAGATTAGAAGGTGTTCACGAGTTCACTTCAGGTACTCATGTTATATTTTAAATTTACCTACTTTTGACTTATCTTTTGGAGTGATTAGCAGTTATTCGTGAGTCCACGTCTGGTACTCGCATTATATTTTAAATTGACATTCTTTTTACTTGTCTTTTGTAGCGATTAGTAAGAGTTTGTGAGTTTACTAGAGGCACTCGCGATATATTATAAATTTACCTCCGTTTGACTTAGCTTTTACATAGATTAGCAGGTGTTTGCGAGTTTACTTCAGGTACTCGCGTTATATTTTAAATATGCCTTTTTAAAATTCTCTTTTCCCGAGATTAGCAGGTGTTCACGAGCTTACTTCAAGCACTTGTGTTATATTTTAAATTAACCTTCTTTTGACTTATCTTTTGTAGAGATTATCAGGTATTCACGAGTTCACTTAAGATACTCACGCAATATTTTAAATTTACCTATTTTTGAATTCTCTTTTAAAGAGATTAGTTGGTGTTCAATTGTTCACTTTAGGTACTCGCTTTATAGTTTAAATTTACCTACTTTTGACTTCTCTTTAGCAGAGATTAGTAGGTTTTTACGAGTTCACTTCAGGTACTCACATAATATATTATATTTACCTGATGTGGTCTTCATGAGTTTACTTTAAGTATTCGCGTTAAATTATAAATTGAACTACTTTGGACTTCTCTTTTGTAGATATTATTATGTTTTCACGAGTTCACTTTATGTACTCGCATTGTATTTTAAATTTACCTACTTTTCAATTCTCTTTTATAAAGATTAGCAGGTGTTCGTAAGTTCACTTAAGGTACTTGCCTTATATTTTAAATTTACCTACTTTTGACATCTCTTTTAAAGATATTAGATGGTGTTCGCAAATTCACTTCAGCTACTCACATTATATTTTAAATTTACCTGTTTTTGACTTCTCTTTTATAGATATTAACTGGTTTTTGCAAGCTCACTTCAGGTACTTGCATTATATTTTAAATTTATCTGTTTTTGTCTTATTATTTGCAGATATTAGCAGGTGTTCGCGAGTTCACTTTATATACTTGCGTTATATTTAATATTTATCTGATGTGGTCTTCCTGAGTTCACTTTAGGTACTTGTATTATAATTTAAATTTACCTTCTTTTGAATTCCCTTTTGCAGAGATTAGTAGGTATACATGAGTTCACTTCAGGTACTCGCATTATATTTTAAATATACTTGCTTTTGTCTTTTTTTTGAAGATATTAGTAGGTGTTCGCGTGTTTACTTCAGGTACACGCATTATATTTTAAATTTACTTACTTTTGACTTCTCTTTTGAAGAGATTAGTAGGAGTTCACGAGTTCACTTCAGGTACTCGCATTATATTTTAAATTTACTTGCTTTTGACTTCTCTTTTGAAGAGATTAGCAGGTGTTTGCGAGTTCACTTCAGGTACTCGTGTTATGTATTATATTTACCTACTGTAGTCATCATGAGTTCACTTCAGGTACTCGTGTTATATTTTAAATTTAACTTTCTTTAACTTCACTTTTGTAGAGATTACAAGGTTTTCTCGAGTTCACTTCAGGTACTCAAATATTATTTTAAATTGACCTCATTTTGAATTCTCTTTTGCAAAGATTAGCAGGTGTTCACTTGTTCACATCAGGTAGTTGCATTATATTTTATATTTACCTGCTTTTTAATTCTCTTTTGTAGAGATTAGTCGGTGTTAATGAGTGTACTTCAGCTACTCGCATTATATTTTTAAATAAACCTGCTTTTGACTTCACTTTTGTAGAGATTAGTAGGTTTTTGCGAGCTCACTTCAGTTACACTCGTAATATTTTAAATTTATCTATTTTGCCATCTCATTTGCAGATATTTGCAGGTGTTCATGAGTTCACTTCATGTAATCGCGTTATATTTTATATTTACCTGTTGTGGACTTTGTGACTTTTATTTAAGTACTTGTATTATAATTTAAATTTACATTCTTTTGACTTCTCTTTTGAAAAGATTAGAAGGTGTTCATGAGTTCACTTCAAGTACTCACATTATATTTCTAATTTACCTTCTTTTGAATTTTCTTTTGCAGATATTAATAGGCATTCACGAGTTCACTTCAGGTAATTGTGTTATATTTTAAATTTACTTACTTTTAACTTCTCTTTTGGAGAGATTAGCAGTTCTTCGTGAGTTCACTTCATGTACTCGCGTTATATTTTAAATTTACCAACTTTTGACATCTCTTTTGTAGAGATTAGCAGCAGTTCGTGAGTTCATATAGGGAACCTGCATTATATTTTAAATTTAACTGCTTTTGAATTCACTTTTGTAGAGATTACTAGGTGTTTGAGAATTAACTTAAGGTACTCACATTATATTTTAAATTTACCTACTTTTGACTTCCCATTTACAGAGATTAGCAGGTGTTTGCGAGTTTACTTAAGTTACTCAGGTTATATTTTAAAATTACCTACTTTTGACTTCTCTTTAACTGAGATTAGCAGGTGTTCGTGAGTTCACTCCAAGTACTTGTGTTATATTTTAAATTTACCTATTGCGGTCTTTGTGAGTTCACTTCAGGTACTCGCGTTATATTTTAAATTTATTAGCTTTTGACTTCTCTTTTGCAGAGATTAGTAGGTGTTTACAAGTTTACTTGAGGTACTCCCGTTATATTTTAAATTTACTTATTTTTGACATCGCTTTTGCAGAGATTAGCAGGTGTTTGTGTGTTCACTTCAGGTACTCGCGTTATTTTTTAAATTTACTTGTTTTTGACTTCTCTTTTGTTATGGTTAGCAAGTGTTTTCGTATTCACTTCAGGAACTAGTGTTATATTTTAAATTTACCATTTTCTGACTTCTATTTTGCAGAGATTAGCAGGTCTTCGCGAGTTCACTTTAGATTCTCGCGTAATATTTTAAATTTACCTATATATTAATTCTCTTTTGTAGAGATTAACAGGTGTTCGATTGTTCACTTTAGTCACTCGCATTATATTTTAAATTTACCTACTTTTGACTTCTCTTTTGCATAGATTTGCAGGTGTTTGCAAGTTCACTATAGGTACTCACGATATATACTATATTTAACTGCAGTAGTTTTCGTGAGTTCACTTCAGGTACTCGCGTTATATTTTAAATTTAACTTCTTTTGACTTCTCTTTTGCAAAGTTTAACAAGTGTTCACGATTTCGCTTAAGGTTCTCGCGTTATATTTTAAATTTACACATTTTCAAATCTTTTTTATAAAGATTAGTAGGTGTTCGCGTGTTCACTTCAGGTAATTGCCTTATATTTTAAATTTACCTAATTTCTACTTTTATTTTGTGGAGATTAGCGGGTGTTCGTGAGTTCACTTCAGCTACTCGCATTATATTTTAAATTTACCTACTTTTGACTTCTCTTTTGTAGAGACTAGCAGGTTTTTGAGAGCTCACTTCAGTTACTCGAGCTACATTTTAAATCTATCTATTTTTTCCTTCACTTTTGTAGAGATTAACAAGTGTTCACGAGTTCACTTTAGGTACTCTCATTTTATTTTTTATTTATCAGATGTGGTATTTTTGAGTTTACTTTAAGAACTCGCCTTAAAATTTAAATTTTCCTGCTTTTGACCTCTCATTTGCAAAAATTAGCATGTATTCAGAAGTTCACTTCAGGTACTCACATTATATTTAAAATTTACCTACTTTTGACTTCTTTTTTGCAGAGATTAGCAGGCGTTCATAAGTTATTTTAAATTAACCTACTTTTGACTTCTCTTTTGGAGAGATTAGCATTTATTCGTGAGTTCACTTCAGGTACTCGCGTTATATTTTAAATTTAACTACTTTTGACTTTTTTTTGGAGGGATTAACAACTGTTCATGAGTTCACCTAAGTTACTCGCGTTATATTTTAAATTTACCGACTTTTGTAAAGATTTATAGGTGTTTGATACATCACTTCAGGTACTCGTATTATAGTTTTAAATTTACCTACTTTTGACTTCCGTTTTATTAAGATGGAGGGTGTTTGCGAGTTTACTTCAGGTACTTGATGAGTCTAATATTTATAGGGTTTTTTGGACTCATTTGGGCTTATTTTCTCACTCGTGCACCGCATTTCAGCCGGTAATCGGTTATATTTGCTTTTTCGGTCTATGACCACTTTGTGCATTTTTTTGGCCCATGGGTGTGCAATTGCGCTTTCTATTGTCGGGGGTATGCACATGGTGCTCCACATGGATCTTTCTGTTTGGTATTGATTGCATTCTAGTGTAGGGTGCTTTTACTCCAGCTTGGTTTTATTACTTGAAGGTTTTCGGGACGTCCTAATTCCATTTCCAGGTCCCGTGTAAAACGCACAGTCGTGCGAATTTGTTCACGCACGGTTTGAGATTAATCGTGCGTTATACAAAACAATTCTGGGGATGTTTGTGGTTACCCGTGCATTTTGTTCCCGTATGATTTTGGCCAAACCGTAGGAGAAGGAACATCATGGTTTTCCTGTAGCTTCCTTATTTGTTCCAATCTGTGGTTAATCATGCGATTTGTTCACACATGGGTGGCAGCACCCGTGCGCCAGTAAAACGCACGGTTCCTCCTACTTGACTTGATTTCAAGCTTTCTGTAGTTACCCGTGCGATTTCCTTCGCGCACGGGCAGAAATGTCCGTGTGTGAGTAAAACACACGGGTCAACGCTTCTCCTTCCGCAGACTTGTTCTGAAAGTTAATATTGCACAATGTGCGCACGGTCGTGCACCAAACCGTGCGTGACCATTATTTCTGATTTTTCTATTTAAGATGCAGATTTCATCGTCCTAGTGAGCCAGTATGATCCATCCCGCCATTTCCGCTCCTCTGAGCGGGAAAACTTCCCTCCAGCAGCAATTTTAACTCAACTCCTTGGAGAGTTGATCCAGCCACCATTCTTCTTCCAAGAGCTCGCAATAACATCATCTCCGGCCACCAGTGCCTTCTCCAAACTCAAAGCTCCGTTTCAAGCTCTTAGGGTGCTGCATTCGTGGAGTTCTCAGGAAAGATTTAGCCCAATGATTATTAACGATGAAGCCGGGTTATTGGAAGGAGGTAACAACCCTTCTGGACCCCGGACTTCATCCGTATATCGAGCTCGGATAAGGCCCAACAACCTTTAACTCCGGCCGTGAATCTCAGAAAGCCTTTGTGCGTTTGGTTGTTTCTCTTCCCCTTCACTTGTAGTATTTTTATTCTGCTTATTTAGATGTTGGATTGATTTGTAAGAATACTGTTTAGCTTAAGTATTTCAGCATGTTTATGTTTTGTTATATCTTAGTTCTTGATTATGTTGATGAGCTTCAATTTATCTTGTTCTTGATTAGATAGTGCAGTTCTAGCGATTTCTAGAAGCATGTGTGGAGAAGAGGTGATTGCAACCCTCATTGGCTCATCAACCTTTCATATTATTCTCTTGAGTAATCCACTGATGCGACGCAGTGACAGCGACCAGCATTAGTTTTATTTGTGTTAAAATTAGGAAACTCAAAATCAACCCCCTTGCTTCGTTGACACTTGTTATAAGTTTTTTAATAGCAAAATAACACTCCCTACTTATACGCCTTGAGATATCGATAGCCAGGGATTCAAATCCACAACTTTAATACTTGACAACGATTTGGTACACTTGTCGTGATTGCATCAAGTTTTTGGCTCCGTTGCCGGGGAGTGCAATCATTGTGTGTATTTTTCTTTTGAAAAAGTTTGTAAGTGTTTTTGGTATTTTTGAAAGGATTTTTTGTGTTGTATGACAGATCCCAACTCCAGTGATAGTGTTGAAGATCTTGTGTTTGATATTGAAATCGTACGTGCGAGGCGAGCTCGTCTGCGTTCTGCTACTACTGAAGAAAGCTTGGATGGTTTTGTCCAAGGAGGAAATGGCCATGATGAACGGGTTATTGAGGTCCAAGAGGTGGTCCAACCACGCATTAAGACAATGCGTATTTCACAACCCCTACTGCAGGAAGTGTTTACCATGGCTTCGGACCGACCATCGTAACCAACCACTTCGAGATTAAACGCTCAATCCTGAATATGATCCGAAATAATACTCAGTTCTCGGGCTTGCCGATTTAGGATCCGTAGCTCTATCTGGCGGAGTTCTCAGAAATTTGCGGCATATTCCGATATGATTATATTTATGATGATGTAGTAAGCTGAGGCTATTCCCATTTTCGCTGAGGGACTAGGACAAAACCTGGCTCCATAATATTGTTCCATGGACCGCTACTACATGGGAGGCCATGTCCTCTAAGTTCTTGGCTATGTTCCACCCGGTGGATAAGATTGTAAATGCCCATAGGGATATTGAAACCTTTCGGTAGCTGGATCAAGAAATGTTGTATGAGTCGTGGGAGAGATTCTCTTACCTGCAGCATCGTTGCCCCCAGCACGGCTGTGAGCCGTGGAATTTAGTTGAAATATTCTATTTTGCTATTGAGACTAATTTCAGGGCTATGATCGACGCAGCAGCTGGAGGCACAATAATGAACCTCTCTCCTGACGGGGCATTGAGGCTACTTCGTGACACTACCTCCCATAGCACATACTTGACCGTCAGAATAAATACCCTTAGAGGGGTGAGGAATCTATTTGAAGTGAATGTTGTGGTGCTACAAGATGAGGCGAGCCATCATACTTTGGATGGAAGGACGATGTTGACCAGATCGGCCCCTCCTCCAGCTCGGTTTATGGACATTTCGTGCAAGGGTTGTGGTAACCTCGACCATCATGCTTATTAGTGCACTGATGGAGAGACCTTTGCTGTGCCGTAAGGTATAACTTCTGACGAGAGCGTAAATTTTATAAATAATCAAAACCGCACTGCTCCTTAAAATCATGTGTATAACCCCAATGCGAGAAATCATCCTAATTTCTCATGGAATCAAAATGCCCTCGGTCAAAGGTGGCAGGGAGGCCAGCAAAAATTTGATGCTCAAGATTCCAGTATCCTTCCCCGACCGCCACATACTTGTTATAATCCGAATGTTCAAGGGACTCATTAGAGTGTGTTGGAGGAAATGATGGAGAAGTTTGTTGAGATGTCCCAATCTAATATGGCCACTCAAACCACTTCCAAGAGGAACTTGGAGACACAGCTAGGGCAACTGGCCCATATGCTCTCCGAGAGATTATGAGTCCTCTTTATACAGTGTTTTTCGGACTCATATGGGCTAGTTTTATCGCTCTTGCACTTCTCTTTTTGGTTGTTTTTATTGATATGTTGTTCCCTCTACTTTTCATGCTAAGTGCACTATTTTGGCCCAAGGGTGTGCAATTGTGCATTCTATTCTCCGGGGTATGCACATGGTGGTCCTCGTTGGTTTGATATTTAGTTTTGTTTGCATTTTGGTGCTAGGAACTAGTGCCCAAGTTGGTTTCATTGTTGTGCAGGTAGTCGGGATGTCCCGAAGTTCATTTTAAATTTTGTGTAAAATACACGGTCGTGCGCACGTCTGCGCGCACGGTTCCTGCTCAATCGTGTGTTTCACACAGCATTCTGGGGTGTCCTGTTTCTGCTCGTGTGTTTGGTTCGCGCACGGTTTAGTCCAAACCGTGAGGACAGGAATCGCACGGCCCATACCTTTTGCCTAACTTTCCAGCGTTCTGTGGTTAATCGTGTGTTTTCCTTCACGCACAGGCGGAAGCGCCCGTGCGCGAGTAAAATGCACGGTTCCACTATTTTTCCTGTATTTCGACGTTCTGTCGTTACCCGTGCGATTTCCTTCACGCACGAGCGGAATTGCCTGTGCGAGAGAAAAATGCACGGGTCAACGCTTCTTCTTCGAAGGGTGTTTTCTACGCGCGAAAATCACACGGTTCACACACGGTCGTGCGCCCGACTGTGCATGACTATTTTTCTGATCTTTTTCTATTTAAGGCGTAGATTTTCACCAAGAAGAGGACCTTCATTCCACGCCTTCCCTCCCTCGATTTTAGGGCAAAAATTCATCGTTCCACCTGGGAGAGGAGATTTGTGCAAGAATTCAATGCCAAATCCAAACCGGAGCTTCCTCTCTGCCTCCTCCTTCATCCTTGAGCTTAAAGAGGAAATTCAATCGAGCTTTCTCCACCAAGTAGAAGAAGTTTGTGCCATCTTCTTCCGCATTGTGACACGAAGAAGAAGGGTCCATTGGGAGTGAATGACAGCCTCCTCTACCCCGGACACAGTTGAGGACCGAGCTTGGATGCGGATTGACAACCCGGCGATTCCAACCGTGAACACCTGGCAAGACTTCGGATCCGGTCGATTTCGCATACCTTTTCTCCTCTTGTTGTACTTAGCTTAGTAAATCTCTTTGTATATGATGAAGTTGTGCTTAATTGTATAAACATTTGTATTAAATCATGTCTATGTGATTTCATGTATTTTGTTATATTTGCTTGAGGTGCGCCAAATTCCATCCGCCACCATACACCCTTGCCGCACTAGCAATTTCTAGTGGCGTGCGTCGCGAAGAGGTGCTTGCGACCCTCACTATTCTCTCGGTTCTTATGCAAGCCTACTCGCCCATCCGCCTTGCGATTCAGTGCATAGTGGCCCGACTAGCCTTCCATCCCGCCTAGCGAAGCATCGCATAGCGGCGTTGCATAGGAGTAGTTAATAGATTTTTGCTTTATTTTATCGCCACCATCAAAACCCCCATTAGTTAACAACGACCTAAGGACTTCAATCTCAAGTCCTCCTCGAAATTAACTCCACCTTACTGTGTTCCTTGAGAGATCGATGATACTTGGGAAAATTCGCCCATTTTATATTACTTGTGCGACCGGTTCACTGTCGTGATCTTTAGCATCAAGTTTTTGGTGTCGTTGTCGGGGAACACATTGGTGTGAGTTTTTGGAGAGGGAGATTGTTGATTGAAGCCCTTTTCCATTTGTGCATATCATTCTTCGTTTTTTAAATAAATTTTATTTTGATTATTCCTTTTTGCCCTTTCTCTGATTTTTGATTTAGATAGCAGATCCGTGTTATTTGTATTATAGTTGTGTAGCGCTCTTCTTATAATTATTTTTGTTCGCGATGTATTCAAAAGCGGAGTGTCATCTTATTGACACTTTGCGCCGATGCATTGACGCCATGGCTGCTCAGAATGCCGAGCATTGTTTGAGATGCTTTCTTTGTCAAGGTGTAGGTCACATGTTGAAGGACTGCCCTCACTTGTGCGAGCCTTCATACTCTGTGGGTGTGCCTGCAGCAACCTCCAGTTCGCGGAAGATTGTTGTAGACAGACCTACTAGAGTGTTGCCTAGCCTGTACACTGACATGGCTCATCTAGATCGTTCTCTGCCCGTCGAGATTACTTAAGAATCTCTTGCCGCATATATATCCTTCATGGGTTCCTCAGCCCCCTTTTTAAGAGCTTCCTTTGAGTGAGACCTCTCACTCGGATGTTAGCCAGCAGGGAGTGGATCGGGAACTCATGGACGATCCAGTATGGGACGATAAGATTGTTCCGGTCATCGAAGGGGTGGCGTTTGCGGATGATGTTGAATTGGGGCCTGCTTATTCAGTGCTTGGTTTTGAGAGCAGCCTTGCCCCTCTGTAATTTTTGCCGGATTGTGCTATTGAATTTTTGTGTGAGTCGGTATATGATGCCTTATTTTTGGATGATTCGGTGTCCGAGGTTGCGCCGAAGTGGGATGATGATTCCTCTATCTCCGATGGAGAATGTGGATCTTCGGAACACTTTTATGCACCCCGGTGGGATGAGGAAAATTTCCTATCAGATGTGGTGGTTGTCCCCTCTTTATTGGACGAGGATGTTCCCCTTACCACTGTGGATCTCGAGTTCTCGTATTTTCCCCGATACAACTCGTATGATACCGACGATGATCTATGTATGAATCTCGCTGAGAGTGATACCGGGATCACTCTCCCTTTTTCCAATTATTTTGGTCCTTCTTCTCCTTTATTTCTTCATCCCCTTTCTCTATCTGAGCATGTGCAGGATGAGTATCCTCGGGTAAGCTGGGATGACAATGAGCATGGTGTCCATTCCGTCTCCATCGCTTCTTTCATACCTGTGGTGGACGATACCTTGTTGGGCAAGGATATTTTTTGTGATAAGATGAGCGAGGACCAGTGCTCCTCCCTCTTCTTATTTCCGGCTTCCTCTACCTGAGATTTTCAGGTATTATTATTTAGGTAGAGGGGTAACTGTCTTATCTCCATATCGGTACCCGTTACCGACACGGAAATTAGAACAGTTACCTGTACATTTCTTATTTCATAGGCCGAATAGCTTGAACTGTACAGAAATTAATATGTCGTGCTGGGATGACAGTAACCCCAGTATTTATCTAGGAGTATGAGTAGTTTGTAATTTATGTGTTATGTAATTTCAGTTTTTGCTTATTTTCTAGTTCGTTTTTTCCATGTTTGCAAATTTTGTCGTATGATCTTATTTCGGGGTAATGGTTTGTGCACCCTGGTTGTTCTTTGTTCCATTTGTCATGTAATTTTTTATCATTCGTTCAGGAGACGAATTTTCGGAGAAAATGAAGCGCATTGTGCTATTTGGCGAAAACACACGGTCTGCGCCCGTACGTGATATTATCGAACGATCATGCGTTTTATTTTTATAAAACGCCTGACCGCTCAGCAAATTGCATGCTGGACCTAATTCATTGTGCGATTTTGTGATGGCTCGTGCTGCTCCTTCTTCTCCGGCGATTCCCTCCGCCCTTTTCTTCCTCTTCTTCTCCTCCTTCCCTTCGCTTTTCCTCCTCATTCCTCTCTTCTTCCTCGACATGGGGTTAAAGAAGCTGATTAGCCGGAAATTTGGCCGTAGTGGAGCCTCTTCTTCCTCTACTCGAACTTCGGTTCTAGAAGAGAGAGAGGATTCTCCGGAGGCTGTTGCTGATGATGAAGATGCATAGAGGATGCTTCGATTTGGTCTTCCCGAGTTAATTACGAGGTTTGATCTACTGTCACAAAAACCATTTTTGGATTACCGTGTTTTGGACTCAGAGCTTGCAGCTGTTGGGCTAAAGCTTGAAGTGGACCGATTACTCGACGTTGGTTCATGGTGCAGTCTCTTTGTGATTCAAGAGACTGGGTTTCGTGAACTAACTCTTGAGTTTCTAAAAACTTTTCACATTTTAGTCCAGCGTTACGCAGTTACTGGAGAGTATGCTACTGTGTCATTCCGTATGAACTCCTGTACCTACTCCTGTGGTGTGGGTATGCTTGTCATTCATGCAGGGATATACACCTTTGAAGAACTCATGGAGTCTTATGTTCCTTATCGACCCCATGAATTCCCCGAGGCTGTATCTCCTCATGCAGTTTGGCAGGAGATTACAGGATTGACACAGCAGTATGAGGCGTGTGCGGCGAAATCCTCTCATATCATCTCGCTTGCCCTCCACTACGTTCAGCACTTGATCAGGCATAGTATCAATGCACGGGCAATGAGCCAAAATGTCCCGAGTTGGTCAGATCTTCTCTACCTCTACAGCATGCAGCACGGTGTCCCTCTCCACTTAGGCCGAGTTTTGGCCGATTATTTCCTTCACCAAGCCACGTACATTCAACTGAAGGCCATCGGTGGTTCACAGTATATCACACAAATTGCTAAGGGATTGGGTTTGTTTGAAGGCTTGCCTTCCTTGACTCCCTGCTCCCGAGGTGATTTTATTTATGCAACCATGATGACCGGCTTCCGGTTGGTGCGAAGTGTTTCTTCCGGCAGAACTTGGTGTAATGAGGTTCATTCTGTCGAGCGTGAGCAACCAGCTAGGGCCTCTTCTGTGGCTGCAGGTTCTTCTTCTAAGTCTCGCGGAGCCGGTGGTGATGCCACTGGTCCTTCTGCGCCTATGGCCCGCACATCTTCCTTTGCCCATGCTTCGCATAGTACTAGTTTTGCGGAGGATTATCACGACTACTACGTGCACCATTTGTAGATGGAAGAGATGCTTCGCCAGTAGCATAGCATGACGTAGCGTATTGCAAATTTCCATTGAGTTCCCCCTGTTGCTCCCGCTCGCTCTTCATCTTCTCGTTCTCGTACTCCGCCTCCTTCTTCATTGCTAGATCAGCCTTAGTGTTTGTGCTTTCCTCCCCTGATGGAATTTCATGTTGTATGTTGTTTTAGTTGTACATTATGTTTCTTTTATCCTAGTTGATTTTTTTTTTTACTTGGACAGTGATGTACTGTATTTTATTTAGCTGGGGCTTCGCCCCCATGGTTGTTTTTTTATATATTATAGTACCATTCTACTTGTTTTTTAGTTTTGTTTTATGTTTTTATAAGTCGTCCAGTTAAATAAATTGCAAACATTGCGTAATAGCTTATTTCCCGTGTTAGTTTTGTTTAGTTTTGTGGAGCTGATGTTGTAGGTGTGGTGTTCCCTTCGTTCGGCAGAGTAGTTTTTTTTTTGCAGGATTGGAAGTAAATGTTTAATGCCAATCTTCTTGTAGGCTCACTTACTGAGCATGGGGTAACCTCTTCCCTAAGCTCATTAGAATTTTAAATTTCTATATCATATGTTGTGTAGTTGAGTTTAAGTCTAAGAGAGAGCCAGTTTTGTTACCTTTTACATACGCACATTTTAGGCGCATACTAGGAGCTTTTATTGTTATATTTTGTTAAGTTTATTGCATGGCACACCACTGCACCCACATGAGTGCATGCATAGTTGTTCGCGTGCTGCGAGTTAAACTCGTGTCTTTGTTAGATTTGAGAAAATTATGGTGCTGTCTTATGATTGATAAATGGTGTAAAATGTTTACCTTGCTGTGCTCCTAGTCAATTTCTCTCGTCTCATGTAGAAATTTGAGTAGATTTAATTTTTTTGTATGCTTATAGTTTTATATTTTTTCTATTTGCGTAAATACTTTTTATTCTACTCAAAAAATTGGTGAATCCGGTGTGAATCAAACAGTAGTGTAGGGATGTGCGTCGCCGTCAATAGACTCGTTTTGCTCGAGTCGGGAGGAAGGATCATCTTTCTCGGTGGCTAAGAACTTGCCCCAAGCTACTCTCGAAGCATTGGTGCATGGTTTGTCTAGCATGAGTGTGATGTAGGCCATCATTTTGGCACGGTTGAGCTTTGTACCGTTCCAATCGTCATATCTTCGCTAACCCCATTGTGCCTACCCTTCTTTTGATTCAGCTCCACCATTATTTCACCAAAGCCTAATAGCCGATCCTAGTCACACACCCAAGTCGAGGTTTAGATTTCTTCTATTTTCATGTTGGTGTGTTGATTTGGTGATCTCTTTGTGAAGAGTGTGGATGTGCTCCAATGTATATTTGCGGGGATGAAAACAAATGATGAAAATGAAAAAAAATGTTTATAAAAAGAAAAAGTGAAAAAGAGAGCAATAGTTTAATTGGAAATCTTATTGGTTATGTGATTATATTTGGAGTAGGCGGTGCACACACCCATAGGTTAAAAGTTATGTCTGGGGGTGTGGTGCACTCACGCGTATATTGTGGTTAGTGGATGGATTATTTTTAGGCTAGCTCATTTGGGTTAGGTGCATAGCATTCATGTTTATCATTGTTTACCTCACCATAACCCAAGCCCCGTGATTATCCTAAAGTCCTACGGATTTGCGCTTGAGTCTAACTAGTTTCATGGGGAGATTGTGAACGAGCAAGCGTATGGTCCCCGACATCGGTTGATTCCTTTGGAGGTGATCATGAGCCCCGATCTTTGGCAAAGCTCACCTTAGTGGCATGCCTACTTTCTTCCTACGCGTGACCGGATGATTCACCGTAGTTCCATCTTTGGCAAAGCTCACCTTATTTTGCATACTTAAAAATTTCTTCTATTATATTTGCACGCGTACGAGAAGGTGACTTCGCATGGTACCCCATTATTAAATTTCTTTGTCAGCTAGTATATTTTTCCCTCTCTGCTTAGATTTAGTTTGCTCGGGACGTGCAAACAGTTTAGTCTTGGGGTGTGATGAGTCCTCTTTATATAGTGTTTTTTGGAATCATCTGGGCTAGTTTTATCGCTCTTGCACTTCTCTTTTCGGTTGTTTTTATTGATATTCCGTTCCCACTGCTTTTCACGCTAAGTGCAATATTTTGGCCCAAGGGTGTGCAATTGCGCATTCTATTATCGGGGGTATGCACATGGTGCTCCTAATTGGTTTGATATTTAGTTTTGTTTGCATTTTGGTGCTGGGAGCTGGTGCCCCAGTTGGTTTCATTGCTGTGCAGGTAGTCGGGATGTCCCGAAGTTCATTTTCAATTTTGTGTAAAATGCATGGTCGTGCGCACGTCTGCGCGCACGGTTCCTACTCAATCGTGCGTTTCACACAGCATTCTGGGGTGTTCTGTTTATTCTCGTGTGTTTGGTTCGCACATGGTTTAGGCCAAACCGTGAGAGAAGGAGTCGCATGGCCCGCACCTTTTGCCTTGCTTTCCAGCATTCTGGGGTTAATCGTGTGTTTTCCTTCACGCACAGGCAAAAGCGCCCGCACGCGAGTAAAATGCACGGTTCCACTATTTTCCTGCATTTTGACGTTCTGTCATTACCCGTGCGATTTCCTTCACGCACGTACAGAATTGCCCGTGCTGAGTAAAATGCAAGGGTCAACGCTTCTTCTTCGCATGCTATTTTCTATGTGCGAAAATCAGACGATTAACACACGGTTGTGCGCTAGACCGTGCGTGACTATTTTTCTTAAGTTTTTCTATTTAAGGCGCAAATTTTCACCATGAAGACTACCTTCGTTCCACGCCTTCCATCCCACGATTTTAGGTCGAAAATTCATCGTTCCATATGGGAGAGGAGATCCGGGCAAGCATTCAATGCCAAATCCAAGCCGGAGCTTCCTCTCGACCTCCTCCTTCATCCTTAAGCTTCAAGAGGAGATTCAACCGAGCTTTATCTACCAAGCAAGGAGAAGTTTGTGCAATCTTCTTCCGCATCGTGACACGAAGAAGACGGGTCCATTGGGAGTGAGTGACAACCTCCTCTACCCCGGACGAAGTTGAGGACCGAGCTTGGACGCGAATTGACAACCCGACGATTCCAACCGTGAACCCATGGAAAGACTTCGGATCTAGTCGATTTCACACACCTTTTCTTCTCTTGTTATAGTTAGCCTAGTAAATATCTTTGTCTGTGATGAAGTTGTGCTTAATTGTATAAACATTCGTATTAAATCATGTCTATGTGATTTCATGTAATTTGTTATATTTTCTTGAGGTGCGCCAAATTCCATCTGCCACCATCCACCCTTGCCGCACTAGCAATTGCTAGTGGCATGTGTTTCGAAGAGGTGCTTGCGACCCTCACTGTTCTCTCGATTCTTACGCAAGCCTACTCGCCCATCCGCCTTGCTATTCGGTGCATAGCGGCCCGACTAGCCTTCCATCCCGCCTGGCGAAGCATCGCATAACGGCGTTGCATAAGAGTAGTTGATAGATTTTTCCTTTATTTTATCGCCACCATCAAAACCCTCGTTAGTTAACTCCGACCTAAGGACTTTAATCTCAAGTCCTCCTAGAAATTAACTCCACCTTACTCTGTTCCTTGAGAGATCGATACTTGGGAAAATTCACCCATTTTATATTACTTGTGCGACTGGTTCACTGTCGTGATCTTTACAATCAAGTTTTTGGCGATCGGTTAATAATTTCTTAAAAACTCTAACCACCATCGCTGTCTCAAATTCAATTCCTTCTGAGTATGGACGTACTTTAAATTCTTGTGATCCGAAAAGATTTCGCAGTCGACGCCATATAGATAGTGTCTCCAAACATTCAAGGCAAACACCACTGCTCCCAATTCAAAATCATGTACTAGATAGTTGATTTCATGCTTCTTCAGCTATCTTGAAGCATATGCAATCACATTCCTGTTCTGCATCAACACTGCTTCTATCCCTTGATATGATGTGTTAGTGTATTAAATACTTCCTTTCTTGATGGAAGGGCTAGGATGGGTGCGAATGTGAGTCTGTCCTTCATTTCCTTGAACGCAGCTTCACACGGGGGTGTCCACTCATATCAGACACCTTTCTTTATTAGAGTAGTAAGAGGAAGGGCAATCTTTTAGAATTCTTTTACAAACTTATTATTATACCCAACAAGTCCAAGGAATCTCCGCACATCGACCGCTGATTTCAATGTCGACCAATCCCTCATGGCACAAACTTTGGCCGGATTCATAGCAAGTGCAGCCCCACAGATTACATGGCCCAAGAAGGAAACATCTTTGAGCCAGAATTCACATTTACTGAACATGGCAAACAAGGCATTCTCTTTTAGCTTCCTCAGTACCAAGGTCAGATGTTCGACATGCTCTTCCTCTGTCTTTGAGTAGACCAAAATATCATCGATGAAAACGATGACAAGATATCAAGATAAGACTGGAACACTTTGTTCATCAAGCTCATGAAAGCTGAAGGGGAATTTGTGAGCCCAAACGGCATCACGGTGAGTTCGTACAAATTGTACCTTGAGCTAAAAGCCGTTTTCTGAAAGTCCTCCTTGAAAAATGTTTAGGTTGTCTACCTAAATAACCTAGAGGGGGGTGAATAGGTGAGTTGTGCTACTTTTTGCGGAATAAAAACTTTAAAGATCTATGCAAACAATTATCAACCAATCAATCACAGACGACAAAAGATTTATAGTGGTTCCCCAACCTTTGGGTGCATCCACTTTCCCTCACTGATCTATCAAAGCACTAGACTCGACTACTCCACTATCTCGGATTGAAAACAAATCCTACGCCTCGGAACAAAGTTCTTATAATCTCAATCCACAACACGGATCTACACTCAGAAGATAAAACTTCCTACAACTCAGAGACAAAAAGCTCCTATACTCGGAGAGAAATCTCCTACAATAATTAAATTGAGAGTATATAAAAATACAAACAGTAATTCTCAGATCTGGAATTTGTTGGCCTAGCTCTTCTTCTTTGATCTTTACGGCTCTATCAGAAAAGTTGAAGAAGAATCTCGGCAAGAACTGGATCTTAAAATTTCTTTGACTTCACAAGATCCGAGAGATGATGAGGAATGAAAATCAATCTCGATCTGAAAGTCAATCTTGATCTAAATCTCTTAGATCGAAAGCCCTAGCGATTGCACGAGGAAGATCGGCAGTGGCTGCTTCCGTTTTTGGAAAGAGAGAATAAGATTCAGAAATTCTTAAAATAATTCTCGACAGCACTTGTTGTTAGGGTTAGTCAAAATGACAAGACCTTATATAAGTTCTCCCTAACGGTCAAAATTAGACTTAATGACGTACACGTGGACCAATCACGTCAAGGCATTTTAAATTCCCGTCAAATCTGGACTTAGCAAATTTTCAGAAAAGACTGATTGTTTTCCTCGTGTAAACAATTACCTACTCGAGTAATTAACAAGATTACTCGAGAGATAGAAGGAGTACTCGAGTCAAAGACTTCGAATAATTTCTGAGAGAAGAAAATGGGTTACTCGAGAACTGTAACTGGACAACTCGAGAGGAGATAAACTACTCGAGTATATGGATATCACTACTCGAGTAATGGACGTAGAAAAATTTCTGAGGGATGAAAAACTTATCACTCGAGTATTAAACCTAGACTATTTGAGTAGTAGATAGACTACTCGAGTACATGATCTTTACTACTCGAGTACATGATCTTGACTACTCGAGTGAAGTAAAACAACACGAATTCCTGTCTTCTATAACTCGAGACAAAAGACTAATCTACTCTAGTACTAATATGACTACTCGAGTAAATGACTTGGAAAATTTTCAGAGAGTAAATTCTGTTAACTCGAGAGTAAGAGATGATCTACTCGAGTGATTGACTTGGCTACTCGAGTGATTGACTTGGCTACTTGAGAGCTATATTCAGGCTACTTGAGAGTCATTCCCTTGCTCGAGTACAGATAGTCTTACTCGAGTATAAACTAAGTATTTAACTCGAGTATAAAATACTACTCGAGTTAAAGACTTAGAACATATTTCTTCAACTGAATTTTCTCTTCTTCAATAAACTCAACAACATTTTTTTCTCCAATCAATCCTAGTGCTTGAAACATGAACTGTATCCCAATAGAGAGGCTACACATAAGTTAACACCATGGATAACACAATGAGGGATTACATTATATGGTCCTGTGCTTGGTGACCCATTGTAGACTGATATTGGTCTACACTTGGCAATATAATCCTGCAAACACATAACTCAAGTAATACATCAAATACAACTTAATTCATCTTAGTTTGAGGGTGACTTCACCAAATTTGGGATCTTGTTGATACAATACCCAACAATCTCCCCCTATTTGTAGAAGTCAGAACCCTTTACACTAAGGTGAATTATATAGGCATATAAAGAACTAGATGTGCAATAGAGAAAGCAGTGCTACAAGCATAAAGATTAAAATAAAAGAGCATATGATGAGAATTAAGAATTATATAAATAAGATTGTCCAAAATAACATTTTTACACAGATCAAATCCACACTCTCATAATTCTCTATGCTTAGACTTAATGGTGGTGCTTGTCCTTCTTCTCTTACTGTCTTCTTTGGTAGCTGAAGGGCTTTGGATTGTACTTTGGAGGCTTTGGAGGAGCAGTATGGTTGTTCCTTCCAAATTCTCTATCATAAATCCTTCTCTTTTTCATTGAATTTTCATACAATTCCCATTCCTTGGAGCTGTAATGATAATTACAGTTTTCATTGTAGTCCATGATAAGCTTGAGTGTTTCTAGAATGAGGGACTTAGAAGTTGGGGACCAGATCTCTGCAAACTATGAAGCTTTCCTCTTTTCTTCCTCAGGATTTGGAATGGATCTACTAGTAGAGAGACCCTCTCCAAATTTCCTTATTTTGTGGATCTGAATTTCTGGTAAGTCTTTAGGGGTATCAGATTCCCATACCTGAGAATAGGATTCTGGAGGTTGAGTTTCATCATCAAGCCTTGGAGAGAAGGTTGGTATTTAAGCTGGCATCTGAGCTTGCTAACCTTCAGCAAGTGGATTTGGATTGTGAGGAATGATATGTGGATCAGATTGAAATTCTGGGAAAATTTGATTATGCATCCAAACAGTAGTATCATAAGTATAGAACTTTACTGACTGTATCTGAGATAGCACATCTTTATTAATTTCCTTCATTTTCTCAGTCCAGAGGGTCTGCATATTAGTGTCATATTTTTCAACCTGTTCATTCACTAAATTCTCCCCCTTTCTAAATTCTACACATAGTTTGTCTATAGATTCATCCTTGAAGGTGTCACTTATTCACAGACTTTCATGACATGCTCTTGGGCTTTCTTCTCAAGTTCAATTTGATTATTTGCCTATGTGACAGATTGGTTCATGACCTCACCAACACTAGTAATAGTGTGTTCCAAGGCCTTGCCACCTATTCTTAAAAGGTGCTTCAGCTGATCAATATTGTGTTGTATCTCAGCAAATCCTCGACTCATTTCTGTCACTAGAGCAGAGACCTTGTCTTGAACGGTTTTCAGAGAATCATCAAAGTATTTCCTATGTTCTAGCAACATTTGCTCAATCTTACCAAGAATATCTTAAGAAGTTGGTGTATCTGAAGCAGTAGCAGTAGCAGTAGGAGGAATAAGTGCTGGAGGAGGAGGGGTTATCCATGGAGGAATTTCTTCAATTACTACTGAGCATTGAGCTCTTGTAGTATTGACCAAAATATCTCCTTCCTCACCCGTGAAGGTGGGAGGATAAAAATCTAATCTCCTCAAAGGAGCTTCAACAGGCTCTGTAGATGGTGAATTTTCATCTGATAGCAGAATGGTCTCTTATTCTTTGTCAGCAGCTTGGGATGGATCAAAGGGTGACTTTGGAGATGGTGCTGGAGATGGAGAAGTTGCTGGAGTTGCTTCTTTGGATGGTACTTGGATATTTTCTTGATGGAGGGGAAGTAGAGTCTCATCTTATCTGAGTTGCTTTATCATTTTGTTGATGTCATCAGTGGTGGAGAGAATTGTTTCTAGTACCTGGGCATATGAATGAAGTTCTTCTCTAGTAGCTGGCTGGAAGGAAGTATTTGGAGCAGTAGGAATTCTATCTTGCTGCATAGAGGAGGTAGGCTCCCCCTAAACTGCTGCACTAGATGTGCCAAAATCATGATGGAGTGGGGAAGATGGGTTCCTTTCCTCTTCAGACTGGTGCTCATGGGCCTTAGCTTCCTGGACTGGATTCTGCAACTTTAACTCCCATCTTTGAATTGATGAAACAGATACTTTCTTCATATGATGTATGATGGAGCCTTTGGAGAAGTTGAATACCTCAGGATAAATCTTTTATAGGAGAAGAGAAATAATCTTAGCATAGCTTGGAGACTTTATGCTATCCTTGATCTTATCCAGAATTAACAACCCAAATTGATACCTTTTCCTGCAGACAATGGCTTGCATGATGTCAAAGAGGCTGAGTGAAATATCCTTGATAGAATTTGTCTTGTAGAGAGGTATCTTCACAATGATATCCACCAAGAGCTTTCCTTCTGGATTTAGTCTTGAACTTTTGATGGTGAGTGCTTTTGGAGAGACGCCGTAAAACAGACATGTCCTGTTAGATTCTTCAGGACCTAGGTCATCTTCTTCATCAATGACTGGCAGTCGAAGAAGAGTAGAAATAGAGTTGTTGTTTAGCTTGATATTGATTCCTTTAAATTTGGTCTTGAGAACTATCCCATATTTCTTGACCATGATATTCTTGTAGAACTCTTCAACCTTAGGAAACAGAAGCTTATATGGTTGTTGTAGAACAAACGTGAGGCCGATGGTGTCGAGGAGAATCCGAAGGTTGCGAAAATCATCTTAAATATCGGCGATTCCTGAGGCAACAAGTTCTGAACCTATTCCAATCTTAAAAGAGGGCGCCATGATCCAGAGATTTGAGAAAAATCTGGTGCGGGGAAGAAGAAGGCGCGTGCTCTACAACTCTTGGCGGAAGACGAAGCGTCTGTCGGCTTACTCGAATGAATGGAGTTGATTCGTATATTAATTGGAAATCCGGACTTTTCTATTTATATAACCCTAATTTATCTATAATTAAGAAATAAAGTAAGCTTACATACCTGGGAGAGGGCGGCGTAAGCCTCACTTTGCGATTAAGGAAATTTGAATGGAAGAGAGAAACCTTGACTTCATGATACTCGAGAGGCTTGGTAGTACTCGAGTTAAGATATAGAAGTACACGAGTGAGATATGTAGAAGTACTCGAGTGGCATTTTTGTACTGGAGTAGGTCTTGGAGGTACTCGAGTGCCTTACTTCTTACTCGAGTAGTCTTTGTCTTACTCGAGTCATAAAGTTAGAATTTTGAAAATTTTCAACTTTTGAGTAATTTCTTGATCTCTGTGCCTTTTTGTGAGTCCACCTTCTGTAATCTTCTTTGTTGAGCACACCAAGTTCTGTTTTGAAGAACGAGAACTTGGTCTCGTCCAGCGGCTTCGTGAAAAAATCTATAATCTGCCTATTTGTAGAGACATACTAAAGATCTATATCCCCAAGCTCCACATGGTCCCGGATGAAGTTGTTTCGTAGCTCTATATGCTTTGTCTGGCTGTGAGAGTGTGGAATGTTGGCTATTGCAATTGCGTTGGAAGAGTCGCAAAACAATGGAATATTCTGAAACTTCTTGTTGTTCTCTTCAAATTGATTCTTTATCCATAGCAGCTGTGCATAGCAACTGCCTGCAGAGATATACTTTGACTAAGCTGTTGAGATTGCAACACAGTTCTGCTTCTTGCTACTCAAGGAAATGAGCCTTCTTCCAAGGAATTGGCAAGTCCTGGAAGTGCTTTTCCTGTCATCTTTGCTACCTGCAAAATCTGCATCTGAAAAACAAATTAGCTCGCTGTCATTACTTCTTGGGCACCATAAACTAAGATTTGGTGTACCTTTAAGATATCTCAAAATCTGCTTTGCAGCATCATAGTGAGATTCCTTACAGTTCACTTGGAATCTAGCACACACACATATACAGAACATTATGTCTTGTCTACTGGCAATAAGGTAGAGCAAGGATCCAACTATGCTTTTATACTTGGTTTCATCAAAAGGTTTCCCATTCTCATCCTTATCCAGAGACACAGCAGAGCCAATTGGAGTCCTCATAGAGGTTGCATTCTCAATTCCGAATTTCTTAATCAACTCCTTGGTGAACTTAGTCTGTGAGATGAAAATTCCATCTTCAGATTGTTTCATCTGAAGTCCTAAGAAATACCTCAGCTCACCCATACTGCTCATTTCAAACTTCCCTTGCATAAGTTTAGAAAACTTCTTGTAGAGGTTGTCATCTGTAAAGCCAAAAATAATGTCGTCGACATAGATTTGCACTAGCAAAATCTTGTCTTTTATTTCCCTAAGAAATAATGTCTTATCTATCTTTCCCCTTGTGAACTTGTTCTCAAGAAGAAAGCAAGACAGCGTCTCGTACCAAGCTCGAGGAGCTTGTTTCAAACCATATAAAGCTTTAGATAACAGATAAACATAATTAGGAAAGTTAGAATCAACGAAACCTTGGGGTTGTTACACTTCTTCCTTTATGTTACCATTAAGGATGGTGAACTTCACGTCCATCTGATAGACGGTGAAGCCCGAAAGTGCAGCATACGCTAGGAACAACTTGATTGCCTCAAGCATTGCTACTGTAGCATAAGTTTGGTCGAAGTCGATTCCTTCTTATTGCTTGTATCCTTTGGCGGCGATTCTGGCCTTGTTCTTTATGATCGTCACATCTTCGTTCATCTTGTTCCTGTATACCCACTTCGTTCCAATGACGTTCTTGCCTTTGGGTCTAGGAACAAGTGTCGATACTTTGTGTTGATGTTAGTGATCGGGCGGTCTAGGGGCCTGTCTTGGGGGATTGAAGGCCGCGCGGTCTAGTAGTTTGTCTCTGGCGGCTTGGAGACCGAGCGGCCTAGCGGTCTCCCCTGGCGGCTTCCCTCTCTCTAGTGGTAGCCGAGCGGTTAGCCCTTCTCATCTAACCGCGCGGCCATACCTTTGTAATAGATACCTTTTTCAGATAATAAAATTTCTATTAAACCTCTAAGGTTTGCTTTCTGTTACTTTCTTACATGGTATCAGAGGACTCGATTTATCCTCCTGAGTCTGGGTGCCTTCCCTGACCGCCGCGACCTTTCCACGTGGCTTGCTTCCTCTTTTTGCGACCTGTCCTCGCGGTCTGTCTCTTTGGCCTGCTTGCATCCTATTTGCACGGCCTCTTCATCTCCGTGTCGTTGCCCCTAGTGTGCGCGACCTCCTTGTTTACCCTTTCTTCAAGTTGTGACCCGTCCTTAGTCATCGCGCCCTCTTCTCTTGTCGCCGCGACCTATTGTCGTGTTTTCCTTCCGGCGGACCTTTCTCTGTTCGCGTGATCTTCTCCTTTCTCAGTTAGCGTGGGTTTCTTTCTAGCCGCATGACTTCTTCCCCCTGCTTGGTTCTATGGCTTGGCCGTGTTTTTCTTGACGGCTGTTGTCTTTCATCGTGACCGCTACAGCTCTTCTTCTTCTAACCGCTGTAATTTCTCGCACACGGTTTTCTTACCTAACCGCCCGGTTTTGTTCCTAACCGCGCGGCTTCCTATTGTTTTCTCCTATGGCTCTCTCAGATGCTTCTACTGGCACCACTCCTGTCACCAATCCGGCTCCGCCTCTTCCTCCTACTCCTTCCGGGAACCTTTGCACCGTTTCCAAGCTTGTCGGCTCCAACTACCCGGATTGGAGCGTCTCCTTCACCTTTCTCGTTCGCTTACAAAGCAAACGCCATCATCTTGTTGAAGACCCTCCACCAACCACTTCACCTCTCTTTGATTATTGGGATGGGAGTGACACACATGTGCGTACTTGGCTCTCAAACAGCCTCTCCGATGAATGCCTCCCCGTTATCCGTCATGATGAGACGGTCAAGGCCGCTTGGCTTCATCTTGCCGCTCTGTACTCAAAGGGGGCTCAGACGTCCCGCATCTATACGTTTTATGCGGACCTCTTTTCTCGTCCTACTTTATCCCCTGGTGCTGCCTACAAGCATGTTTAGGCTCTTGGGGCTGAGATTCTTCAGAATCGCCCCTTTTCCGCGGATTCGGCTCAACAAAACAAGCATTTCCAGGAGCTTCTTGTTGTGTCTTATCTACTCCGGCTTCCTGATACTTATGATATGATTCGCCAGCAAATTTTTGGTGAGGTAGAATATCCTACCCTAGATGCCACTGCTGCCCACACCGCTGTTGTCACCTCCCTTCTTCAGCGCCCCCTTCTGCCCGCTCCCTATCCACCGGACAACTATGCTCACCAAACCAAGTGGAGTGGCTTTGGTAGCCACAGTCACCCGTCTGGCGGACGTGCTCCTTCCCGCTACCTCTGCTCTCACTGTGGTCGCACCGGCCATACTATGGAACGCTGCTGGATGAAGCACCCCATCTTCGCCCCTCCAGTGACTCTTCTGCCTCCTATTCCAAGCCGTCTGCCTCCGTGGTTACATCATCAGGTAGTGCCAATATGGTGACTCAAGGTAAATGTCTTATCGACTCTGGTGCAACTAATTACATGATGGGCAATCCTTAGTGCTTCTCTCTCCTCGAACAGCATAATTAGTTGCCTCCTGTCATCGTTGCAGACGGTTCTCCCTCCCCGGTTCAAGGGATGGGAGTCATTCATGTTACTCTGTCTCTTCGCCTAGCAGACACTCTTTATCTGCTTAAGTTTTCGTGCAATTTATTGTCAGTTACTTCTTTATGCAAGCAGCTTCAGTGCTCTGTGACGTTTACTCCTACTTCTTGTTCATTTCAGGATCCGAGCTCCCACCAGACGATTGCTACTGGGACTGAGAGTGGCGGCCTCTACTTCCTTGATAACGTTTCCGCCTTATCCGCCTTCTCGTCCTCTTATACGGATCTTCTCTAGTGTCATCTATGCCTCGGTCTACCTTATTCACGGCTTCTACATCAACTTCTGCCCCACCTCCCTCCTTCCAATACTCCTCTCAACTGCGACGGTTGTCAGTTTGGCAAGCATCACTGTTCCTACTTCCCGCGAAGCAAGGTCGGGGCTTTACCCATCCGTTTGATCTAGTCCACTCCGATGTCTAGGGACCTGTTCCTACCCTCACCATTGGTCAGGGTAGTTCCTATTTTGTAACCTTTATTGATGATTTTTCTAGATGTACTTGGGTGTATGTCTTATGAGATCGCTCTGAACTTTTGGATGTATGGATCTCCTTTTATCAGTTAATTAAAATTCAGTTTAATGTTTGTATTAAAACATTTCGCTCCGAAAATGCAAAAGAATATTTGAGTCATGCGTTCAACTCTTTCTGTGTGCAGCATAGCATTATTCATCAGACTAGCTGTGTTTATACCTCCCAACAAAATGGGGTGGTAGAACACAAAAATCGGCATCTCCTCGATGTCGCTCGTACTTTAATGACCCAAATGCTTGTTCCTCGCTCCTATTGGGGATATGCAGTTCTCCTTGCCTATTACCTCATCAATCGCATTCCATCCACCATTATCCACGGGAAAACCCCATTCTCCATTCTGTATCGGGGCAAGGAGCCTTTCCCTCTCCCTCTCCGAATCTTTGGGTGCACTGCCTTCGTGCATTCCCCATCTACCACTCGGGATAAGCTCTCCCCTCGCTCCACCAAATGTGTCTTTCTGGGGTACTCTCCTACTCAGAAAGTCTACGGTTTCATTGACGCCATTCATCGTTAGCAGTTCGTCTCTGCTGACGTCACCTTCTTCGAGAATGACTCCTACTTCTCGGATGACCCCTCTACTTCTCTCCCTCCAGCTTCTGATACTCCTACTGTTCTCTTCGTTCCCTCGTCTCCTACTGTGATCTAAACCCCCACTCCGTCGCTATTCGCTCCTCTCCCTCTGCCTCTCTCTCCCTCCCCTCCGCCACCATCTCCCTCACCTTCGCCGTCGTCGCTCTCTACTCTCGGTCCAGCTCTCTCTGCCACGGATGCTCCGGATGCCGAGGGACCCGCCAACCTGGATCTTCCGGTAGCTCTACGTAAAGGGGTGCGAATGTGTACTCTGCACCCCCTTGCTACTGCTGTTTCATATGATCGCCCTACCTCTTCTCGCAGGGCTTTTGCACTGGCTATCTCAGCCACTGCCACTCCCCGTTCCTACTAGGAGGCCCTTGATATCCCTCATTGGAAGATGGCCATGGATAAGGAAATGGCAACCCTCACTGAGCGGGGTACCAGGAGTCTTGTTCCTCCTCCCTTCGGTACTGATATTATTGGGTGTCGTTGGGTCTTTGTGGTCAAATTTGGCCCAGACGGCACTGTCGATCTTTATAAGGCCCGCCATATTGCTAAGGGCTTAACTCAGACATATGGGGTTGATTACTTTGACACCTTCTCTCCCGTGGCTCGTCTTAGTACTATCCGAGTCCTTCTCTCTGTGGCTGTCAATAGAGATTGGCAGATTTCTCAGCTGGATATAAAGCATGCCTTCCTTTATGGTGATCTTTAGGAGGTCGTCTACATGGAGCAACCTCCTGATATGTTGCTCAGGAGGAGACACGGGTATGCCGGCTAAAGAAGGAAATCTATGGCCTCAAGCAGAGCCCACGAGCTTGGTTTGACAAGTTCAGCGGCATCGTGGCGGTCGTTGGGTTTACGCGAAGCTCTGTCGATCACTCTTTATTCATTCGCAAAACCTTCTCGGGTCTGGTGGTTCTTGCTGTGTATGTTGATGATATTCTTCTCACTGGAGATGATCAGGAAGGTGTGGCCTTGACAAAGCGGCAACTTCGTCAACATCTGGTCACGAAATATATGGGCACTCTGAAGTACTTTCTGGGGATTGAAATCTCTCGAAAGCCCAACTCCTTAGTCCTCTCCCAACGTAAGTATACTCTTGATCTATTAAAAGAGGCAGGATTGACTGGAGAAAAACCTCCTTGATGCCCCATGGCAACTAGAGAAGACGAAACCTGGACAGATGATTCGCCTCCTCTTTCAGATGTTACGCGGTATAGGCGTTTGGTTGGTAAGCTCTTATATCTCACAGTGACAAGGCTTGACATTTCCTATGCTGTGGGCAAGGTTAGTAAATTCATGCAAGCGCTTAGGGAGTGCCATCTACAGTCCGCCTTACGGATCTTGGAGTATGTCAAAGCAGCATCTGGGAAAGGATTACTCTTTCAGAGGAATGTTCATTTGAGGGTTGAAGCATACTCAGATGTGAGTTACGCTGATGATAAAGGGGAACGCAAGTCAACCTCGGGTTTTTGCACCTTTGTTGGGGGAAATCTTGGGAGCTGGAAGAGCAAGAAGCAGTATGTTGTTTCCAGGTCCATTGTAGATGCAGATTATCGAAGTATGACATCAACCACTTGTGAGTTAAAGTGGTTACGTGCGCTCATGATGGATTTAGGAGAGGTCTACAACCATCCTCTACCTATGTTCTGTGATAACAAGGCTGCCATATACATCTCCAAAAATCCGGTATTTCATGAAGAACGAAGAACATTGAGGTCGACTGTCATTTCATTCGTGAGGATATTTTGAATGAACAAATTTGCACTCCCTTCATCACTTCTGATAAAGAGTTGGCTGACATCTTCACCAAGCCAGTGTCCGCCTCGTTTCTTCATATTTGTGACAAGTTGGGCATGATCGATATATTTGCTCCAGCGTGAGGGGGAGTGTTGATGTTAGTGATCGAGAGGTCTGGCTGCTTGTCTTGGCGGATTGAAGGCCGCGCGGTCTAGCGGTTTGTCTCTAGTGGCTTGGAGACCGAGCGGACTAGCGGTCTCCCATGACGGCTTCCCTCTCTCTTTTGGTAGCCGAGCGGTAAGCCCTTCTCATCTAACTACGCGTCTTGTATGGTATGGTTTGTATATAGGCTGCTTGTCCAACAAATTTTTAGTCCAACATTTCTTATTTGTATTCTCTCTTCTATCCTCCATTCTATAAAAGGGAGGCCATACCTTTGTAATAGATACCTTTTTCAGATAATAAAATTTCTGTTAAACCTCTCCAGTTTGTTTTTTGTTCGTTTCTTACACTTTGCAGCGCTTAAACTAATTTAGCTCTTCTTCCATAGCCATAATCCATGATGCGTCCGAGTTTGCTTCCTCAAACTTCTTTGGTTCAATCTGTGAGAGAAAACTAAAATATAGATTTTCATTAATAGTACCTCTACGAGTTCTGAAACAATCCTAGGGATCTCCGATGATTTGATCAATTGGGTGATCCTTTAGATGTCTAAGCTCTAGGTTCCTTTCATTTGGAGCTTCTTCAATCACAGGAGCGACTTCATCAACTTGAATTATTCCTTCATCTTGAACATCAACCTCTCCAATTAGGGTTGGAGTGGTGATCTTGATGAACTTTTCACCTTTTTTTTAGTTGCCTCATCCAAGTTAAGTTCTTTCAACCTTTGTAAGATCCTGTCTCCTCATCCCGAGGCTAACCCGGATCTTATGCCCAGAACCGCCGCCTTACGGAGACACTAACGCATGGGTTAGACGTCACTGCAAGACGCCGATTCTGCCGGCTAGTACGATCATATCTTGTCGGCCAATATGAGAATAAAACATAATATCAGAGTAACGCAGTAAAGGTCCACAGCCACAGCACATATATATATCAAAATAGAATGAAACATCAGGCCGCAATGAGTACAACAAATATAAGTAAATAGGGCTTATGCCCAGTACATCATGATCACTCTCACTCTCACATACAGCAGCGGAATCTATCATCTCAAATCATCGCACCAGAACATGTGCTCCAGTAGTAGTAGACGGTATCTGCTCCTCAAGTCCTGCCTCCTCGACGTGCTGGTCCACCTCCTCGAGCTCCTAAAATAGTAAGGTCAACGACCATTAGTCAAAAAGACTAAGTCGTATCCTCAGCACCTCCTCCTGCAACTCCTAGGCACCGTGCGGGAGGACAAAGCGGAGGACAATAAGGGGTGGCAAAAGAGAGCAGGTGACAGGAATCTAACAGGGTATATAATCAAGAAAATAATGAAATGTAACCTCCACTTATGCGGTTACGCATAAGCAAGGGATCTTTTGCAAGGCTCCCATTGTATAGAATGTCCCATACCATTTATACAATGGGGTGTCAGAGTCACAAGCATATATATAAAGTAAAAATAACCTTAACCAATAAACATGCCCACTCAGGCTTATAGGTTAAGGGTTCGTATAGCAGGTCCTAATGTATGAGCGTCCCATACCACTTATACATTAGGTGACTTAAGTTGTTATGAAGGTTAATGTTATGCTTCTATATGGTGGGTATGATATGAACATGCAGTGCAACACACACACACGACTCCGTGATCACAGACCTTTAGTTCCCACTTTTCGAGAGCTAGCATCACTCTCAGGTACCACCGTTGTGGCTACGGCAGCAGCGGAGCGGGCGTCTCCGCCTTCTAGGCGGGTATACACACTACCAGGCCTAGACCTCTCTTGTGCGCCTCTGTACACCGTCAGTGCACTCTAGAGTCTCTGCGTACAACTTTGCTGACTACCTGTCAGTCTTGTTGGGCTGGGTGCGCGTTATTAGGAAAAGCCTTCCAGACTCCAGTATAAACATCCTACTGGTCCTTCTAACCCTCGCACCCGCCTGGTCCACCGTACTGCCGTCGGTGTGACGACTGGCCAGTACCGCATGGCCCGCCACTAGTATATGCACATGCAAGTATAGTATATTGAGCCTCCAGCTCGAAGGTCTAACCAGTCCCAAAACTCTCCAACCCGTCACGGGTGAGAATGTGCTACAAAACCTCCAACCCTGCCTGGGTGAGTATATATGAAACCAATTTCATCCTCCAACTCTGCACGGGCGAGCAAGTAGTCAAAGACTCCAAGTCCCTCCAACCCGGCACGAGTGAGCACATGTCCAGTTCACCTAACCTAATAGACTACTCTTGTCTACAGTTTATCATACTTAAAATCTTAAGGTTAATCCCAGGACTGCCCAAGGTATTCCCGGTGAAGGGCTCTCAGGGGCACTAGGAGCTACGATGGGCTGAATCCCAGAGCTCCCTTTCTCAAGGATATTTAGTTTAGTTGTTGCCTACCCCGAACCCCTTTTTCTCTCTCCTGTTACATAGAGTGACCTAGTGATTTAAGGTATGGGTTAAGGAGTGGCGATCTTCCGTCAACCCTTTCTAGGTAAGTCTTATGTCGCTCTGTTACTCTCGTCTCTAGAATGCATCTGCCACCCAGGGTTATACTTCCGAACTTAGACCCTAACTCAGTTGTTGATTCATCCCCTGGCGGCCTATAGTCCAACCTTATTTACTAAGCGCACCCCATGACCTATTGCCACCCTGAAATCGAACTTCTAAACTCTTGATCCAGCTGACCCCAAGTATTTATCCTAGGGTGGTATAGACTAATAAAATGAGTGTGTTGATTTTCATAATTTTCCTAGGTCATTAAGGCCTTTAATTAAATCTTTTAGAATTATTCCCTAGGTCATTTTACACATGAAGTATCATCAATTAAAATCTTCTGACTTATGGGAATTTTCCTGAATTGCATATGAGAAAAATATTACTGTCTACAAGATTTCATAATTTTCCTTTTATTATATCTATTTATCCCATAATTAATACAATTCCTACACAAGTGTCATTTTCCAAATGAAGTACAAGAAATGTATTCACCAAAATTCCAGGAAAATTACTAAGCATTCATATTACTATTTTATGACTAATGACAGAGTTTCATTTATTTCCACTGTGTAATGGTCTACCAAAATTCATTCCTAATTATTTACCAAAATGCCATTTTCCTACCTTAATAATTATCAGTGTATACAAAAATTCTGAAATAAATATGCAACACTAATATTGCTATTATACATCTATAGAAATATTTTTACAATTTCCCCACATGTAATTCCATCAATTCATAAATAAATACAAAAAGGGGTAAAATAGTAATTTCAAGGTTTTTGTTCCAATAATTTCCAAACAGAGGTCTAAAATTTTCCTAAGTCAAATAAGACACCATACTTTGACTTGGCTGAATTTGAAAGTTTTCTATAGCCAAATTCTATTTTTCTCATTTATTTTCCAAAAAGGCCTATAATTTGAAAAATTCCAATAAGTGGTATTTTTGATTCCAAAAGTCCCAAAAATAATTCTAGGGGTGAAACATGCCCTAATGAATCACTGGAATTTATTGTATGGTTTTTGGGTGCCTCAGCTAGGCTAAATTCACTATATACAATTTCTTGCTAATTGCACACCAAGGCCTAAATTAGCCAACACATGTACAAAGATTAACCCATCATGCAGGGGTCCAATTGCTCTGAAATTTCTACCAGGCACCAATGATGCCCCTAAGGATGAGCCACCAGAATCTGGGGCCATTTGGAGTTAGCTAACTCCAAGAATCACCTAGTTAAGCCCTAGGGGTACTTTGGTAATTTCCTCATATTTTATTTCCCAATCAAGCCCATTTTTGGGCAGGGCCTAAATGTGCCCTAATTATACCTCTGACCAAAATCTCAGGTCAAGGGGGCTTCTGGTTTGGCTTGGGCAGCCATTTAAAATCCTGTCAATTTACTATTTGCAGCCCAAGCCTAAGCCTATTTTTACAAACTTGCAAGTGAGATTCCTCATCATGCAGTGAGTCAATTTAGCCCAAATTTTAACCATGGGTCTAATATACCCATGAGAGGGTGCCACCAAAATTTGGGGCCATTTGGAGTTGGAGAACTCCAAAAATCACATTTATTTACTTTTGGGTATTTTTGTAAAAACTATAGCAAAATGTTCCCCAAAAATTCTGATTTTTGGGGAGGACCTAGATTTGGCTAAATAAGCCACATGCCCAAAATCTCAGTCCATTTGGACTTAGTGTTTGAGCAGGGCACCAATATTTGTTTCTGTCCTAGTTTAAGGGCAGTCCTAGAAAAACAGCCCTACAGGACATATTACTGGTCCAAACCCTATGATTTCTGTGGCATTTTAAAGTTAACTCATCTATCTAGATTTTTTATTCAGGGTCCATCCTAAGGTGGGGCCTCTAAGTACCCCAAAATCAGCATGCAAAGTCACTGTTAAAGTGTGACAGATTGATATTTTAATCATAATATAAAAATACAGGAATTTCATTCATCTGCTTGCACTAATCTTAAAGCGCATCCAACGGCTACTGTATCTCTTCCCCATGCAGTGCATGCAGGGCCAACCGAGGCTGTTGAACTTGCAAGGCCATTTCCGGCCATCGCCGGCGGCGGGACCTCCGGCCAAATGCTCCCCCGGCCTCTCGGTGGTCGGGGCTTGAGCTGGCCGGCGGTCGGGCGGCGGAGAGCGGCGGACGGCGGCGGCGCCTCCAACCCGAGAAACCCTAAATCCGCCATTTTTTTGCTTTTTTCCAAGCTGGTAGAGGCCTACAGTCGAGCTCTTTTGAGCTTGACTACTAACCTAGAAGATCTAGGAATGCTAGTACAGTAGGAGGGGAGGGGATACGGACCATTGGCGGCGGTTGTGGTTGAGGGTAGCGGCGGCTCTCCATAGCATGGATTTTCCGGCAATCTCCTCGGTTTGCCATGGCTGCAGTGGTCTCTGGCTCTCTCTCTCTCTGTCTCAGGGGTAGGAGTGAATGGAAATGAGAGGGGGAAGTGGTTTGGGGGCTGAGTTAAGAGGGGGGGGGGGCGACCTCACCAAGGCTAGGGGCGATTTCAACAATGTTGAGGTCGGGTTGGGGATCTTGGCCGGCTAGGTGGCTTGGGAGTGGGCCCCACTGGTCCTTAAGGGTTGACTAGGCCTTAGTGGGTCGGGTTACCAAGGCTAGGGTTGAGTTGGGTGAGTGAAGAGAGGGAGTTGACTTCCATAAATGGGTTAGGTCATATTGGGCTTGGGTTGGGTTTGGGCTTGGCCCAAGGCTGCATGGTGGGGGTCCCACACCTCCTGATACCCAAGCATGGTCAGCCAACCCATCATGGGTTGGTGGGATGAGCCCAGATGGTCCAAACCCATTTCTTAGCATCTTCTCTCTCCTACTCCTCCTCTTTTCTCTCTCCTAAGTGTTCTCCCAAAAGTACTATTGCAAGACCCTATTTTTCTCTCCCCTAGGGTTTATAGGGTCACTTTAGGCCCACATGATGAATTTGGGTTGATTTGGGTGGACCCAACCCAGTGAATTGGCTAGGGAACCATTTTCACTATTTAGGTCAAAGGTGTTGACTTGACCCATCATGGTCAACTGGTTGACCCCATGGCCTACCTTGGGGTCCACTTAGATTGTATTTAGGGTTAGGGAATCATGAGGGGATCATGGTGTGGCTAGGGTTCCTATTTAGGCTAGTTTGACCTAGTTTGACTTTGGCCCCATGGTGAGCCCCACATGGCTACAACCCACTACCTAGGGTCAAATCTAGCTTCTAACCCTAACACCCACCCCATGCCTAACCCAATCTAAGTTAAGGGGTCTAGAAGTAATATTGGGATGTTACAACCTTGAACCTGCATCTTCAATGAACCCACTAGAAGAGTTGCTTTGCAGCAAGCTCGTCTCATCAAATACAACATGTATAGATTCTTCAACCACCGGGGTTTTCTTATTAAATATCCTATATGCCTTACTATGGCTACTATATCCAATGAAAATACCTTCGAAACTCTTTTGACTAAATTTTGTAGTATGATACTTACCATTGTTAAGAACAAAGTATTTGCAGCCAAAGATTCTAAAATATGATACAGTCAGCTTTCTGCCCTTTGAAAGTTCATAAGGTGTCTTACTGTTGTTCTTGTTTATGAGTGCACGATTTTGCACGTGGCATGTAGTGTTGACGGCTTCTGCCAAGAAGTACTCCGATAGTGAGGCATCACTCAACATAGTCCTGCATGCCTCAATGAGTTTTTTATTCCCTCTCTCAGCTACTCCATTTTGCTGAGGAGTTCGAGGAGAGGAAAACTCATGAAAGATACCTAGGCTTTTAGAAAATTCTGTCATGGCCCAAGACTTGAATTCAATTCCATTGTCACTTCTTATTTTGATTACGGAATAATTGTATTCATTATGGATCTGTCTTACAAAATTTGTAAAGAGATCGAACGTATCTAACTTGTGTTTCAGAAAGAATACCCACGCAAAGTGCGAGTAGTCATCAACAATAACCAACGTATAAACCTTACCTACTAAACTTCTAACTTGCAGTGGACCGAACAAGCCCATATGAAGCAGGTGTAAACACCTGTTAGAGTCTTTGCCTATAATGCTTTTAAAAGTAGCCCTTGTTTGCTTGCCTTTCACACATGCATGACACGGTCTATCCTTAGCGCACTTAACATTCAGGGAATCACGTACTAAATTCAGAGAAAATAATTTTGTAATAGTTTTAAAATTAATATTTGCTAATCTCTTGTGTCATTGGTCACCAAGAGACGCTCTAAATTTTGCTAAAAAACACACTTGTGTAGAAGAGTCTATATAAATAAAATTTAAATAAAATATATTCCCACTAGAGTGCCTGATAAAATCATTTCCAAATTGTCAACAGACATTATCAAGTACTTATCAGCATGAAATTAAACTATGTATCCTATATCGCATAGTTGACTTATGCTTATGAGATTTTGTTCCAATCCTTCAACATAAGCCACATCCGAAAAGGATACAGTACTATTAGAGATCATACCATAGCCTTTCGTGATTACTCTGTTAGAACCTCCAAAGATGATCTTTGGTCCGTTCACGACTGGAGAGTAATTCTGAAGAAGGCTTCTAGTCCCGATCATATGCCGAGAGCATCCGCTGTCCAAATACCAAATGGGATTTCTAGTGGCCTTTGGATATACCTGCAATTTCAAATCAGTTTGCCTTAGGAACCCAAACTTTCTTGGGTCCTTGGTCTCTAGTTAGCTTGCTACCCCTACATGTATAAGCATTATGAGCGTTCATTCTCATATTATTAATCTGAGGGGTAACATAGTTTCTGGAATTAAACGAGCAATTGATGGCAAAGTGACCAATTCTGCCACAGCACAAACAGTCAAACATGTTGTATCTTTGCCTAACTTCCTCCTGCTTGACTTTTGGGGAGTCTGGTCTAGCAAGGGAAGCATTCTTAGAGGTAGAAGCTTAATTGTGAAGGCAATCACATGACTTCTTCTCCTTCATAGGCTTTTCAACAATACGCTTGACTTTTGGAGCCTTCTTGATGTTATGACCATGATCAAAAGGGCCATAGCTCTGAAGAGTGATCTCTGCATAAGGTGTCTTAAAGACGATTTCACCAAAGTCTCGAGGGAGAGTCCATCCTTGGTACCTTGACTTGGGCTCAACATAGGTAGGCCTAGTGTAGTGATCGTAGGAGGGGTCAAGATCAAACTTATTAGTCGGAAAGAAAACTTTCTTAAATGTAGTCTGATCTTGTGGAGCTTTCCCCTTTGCCTTGTCCAAAGACTTCTTTGACGCCTTATTCTTTCATTGAGCCATATTCCTCCTAAAAGATTTACTAGGAGCCTCAATATGGCCAAGTCCAGCACCCTTGGTTGGAGCAGAGAACTCAGCAACAAGAGTAAGAACTAACTTGGGCTTAGAGAAACCTTCAAGTTTCTTTTCGACTTCATGTAACTCTTCCAATCCCTTGATGATTTCTTATTTTAGATCAAGGTACTTAAGAGCCTTATTGAACTCATCAACTACAGTATCTAAGTCTTCTCTGAGTGAGTCCATCTTTACGACTTCCTCTCTCAGATAGCTTTCTTCGACCTTTAGAGACTTAATCTCTTTTGCCTGAGTTTTCACGAACTTTTGACATTTTTCGTAGGCCTTAATCAACTCCTTATATTGGGACATGAGTTCAGACTCGTCTTCAAAAGAGTTGTCCTCATGATCTTGATCAGATACATCAGACTCATAGAGGGGTGTAGGAGATTTTACCTCCCCAGTAAACTGGGGCTCTTATTCCTCGTCAGTATGTGCCATGACCCCAATATAGGCTTCCTCTTCATCACTTGACTCAGATGAGTAAGTGTCGTTGAGGGTTTGCCCTTTTTGGCTATAAGGCTCCTTTCTTTCTTCTTCTTATGATAAGAAGACTTCGTCTCCTCTCATTGGCCACCCTCTTTCTTCATATGGGGGCAGTCAACAATTACATGACCTTGCTTATTACAACAGTAACAAACAATATCAGTAAAAATATGTTTGTTCGGTTTAAACTTATACCAGTCGTGGCTACTTGAGCCCTTCTGTCGTCGATCACCATCATGTCGTGATCTTCTGTATGAGGCATCCTTGCCTCTCCATTGCTTTTTCTTGTTCAATAATTTCTTGAACTGTCTTGAGAGCAACGAGAACTCTCCTTCAGATAGCTCTGAACCTTAAGTACTTGGCTCAGTTGATTTTTCTTCACTTTCTACTTGAGTAGGGGCAGGTGGAGCAGCTTTGCCCTTCCTTGAGCTATCTGTCTTCAGAGAGACAGACTTCTTATTTGGAGTTAATCGAATATTCTTTTCTTCAGCTTTTCTGGAATTAATTTCTAGTTCATAGGACATCAGCTTTCCAAACAGGTGCTGAGATTTAGTCTCAACCAACTTGCCGAATTCTCTTATGGCATAGACTTTGTTGTGCTATTCCTTGGTTAGGGACCTCAGAAACTTGTCGTTCAGCTCTCCATTTGTGAAGACTCGGCCATATAATCTTAGGTCGTTGACTATCTTGAAGAAGTTCTCAAAAGTGTTAGCAATATTGTCCGTGGGTCATTGCCAGAAGGCTTCATAGTTCTTATTCAGAAGGGATCTTCTGTCATCCCTTACTTATTCAGTACCTTCCATCAAGATGATCAGAGACTGCCATATCTCCTTAGCAGATTGGCAGTGAATCAAATTCTGCAGTATTGAATCATCGATTGCAATTGCTATAATATTTTTGTCCCTCTTGTCTAAAGAGATAAGTGCAATCTCATCTTGGTCGAGATCCATTAACTTCTTAGGAACTCGCTTTGTAGCATCTATAGTGGAGATGGTCATGGGAACATAAAAACCTTCTTCAACAATCATGAACATCCTTGGATACACAACTTCCATAAAGAATTTTATTCTTTTTTTCCACATCGCAAAATTATTCTTCGTACACAAGGGAAGCTTGGCAAAATCTTTGGCTTTGTCCATGCTTGAATAACTCAAAGATAACTTGGGGCAGATCTGATCGAGGTGTTAAACTTCTAATGATCAAACTCCCTCTGATACCAATTGAAAAATGTCTAAGTTGTCTACCTAAATCACTTAGAGGTGGTGAATAGGTGAGTTGTACTACTTTTTGCGGAATAAAAACTTTTAAGATCTATGCACACAATTATCAACCAAGCAATCACAGATGACAAAAGATTTATGGGGGTTCCCCAACCTTGGGTACATCCACTTTCCCTCACCAATCTAGCAAAGCACTGGACTCAGCTACTCCATTATCTCGGATTGAAAACTATTCCTATGCCTCAGACCAAAGTTCCTATAATCTCGATCCACAATACAGATCTACATGATAATACATTTTGTAGCCTAAACTATTATCGTATTTTCTATTTTATATTGTATAAATCATCTCTATTATTTTATTTTTTATAATTTTTATGTAAATATTATTGCCACTAACATTTTCTTGACCTTTTGCAGGTTTTCAAAAAATTGGTCAAAAATGAACTGACACGCCCCCTTGTCACGCCCTCCCTGGGCGTGAACTAGGGCATTTCACCCGATCCCGAGGAATTTTGTTGGAAGGGACAGGAAAACGAACAAAACCGCTGTCACGCCCCCCTGACATGCCCTCCCCGGGCATGTCTCCGGGCATGACCAAGGGCGTGTCGCCCTCTTCCGCAAAGCCTGCCGCCGCATTGAATGCAGGTTCCGCCACAGCACGCAACAGTACTATCACGCCCCACGTCACGGGCGTGACCTGGGGCGTGACATCAACTTTTCCGACGACTGACAGATTTCCGACCAATGATTTCAACGCGACGAGCGTGTCACGCCCCCCTACACGGGCGTGACCATGGGCGTGTCGACCGACGTACCGAAGCATTGATCCTTCCTGCCAGAGTCCAGAGCCCGAGGTCAACATAGTACTGTCATGCCCCCTGACACGCCACCCCTAGGGCGTGTCGGAGGGCGTGACTAACCTGTGAAAAAAATCTATAAATTGAGACCCCCCCTCTTCATTTCAGCAAGCTTTGGTTGAGTGGGGGAGGTGCTGCCCCTTTGGTTCTTGATCTTTTTCATGCTTTCTCTCTCTTTCTCTCTCTCTCTCTCTCTTTCTCTCTTTGTAATTTTCTTTTAACCCTAGTTTAATCTTTACTTGTTTATGCTTTCCTTGTAATCTTTAGTGCTGCTTAGTGCTAATTGTAGGGCTAGAATTGGTTTCAATTTCTTGCACTTGTAATTTCAATTTCATTAGTGTAACTTGCTCCTTTTAATTAATATAAGTGCTCTTCCTTTACTAGTGTTCCTTTTATATGCTTTACTACTCATCCCCCCTCCTCCACTCCATTATGATTAACTAATCCTCCTTGTACTCGATCTTGATGATCCGAGGTTAGAGCGATTAAGTTATGATGTTTTAATTAATCTTTTCTTTTTAGGTCAGGGCCTTGAATTACTCTTGATTAATCACGGGTTGGAGATATATTATCGATTTATACTCTCCACCTTTGCTTTCATTCTGGGCTAGCCGAGAGGCTGATAGAATGAAGTGAGCATTCAAGAGTAAAGGGAGTTGTACCCACCCCTCGAGAGAGGCAGACGTCCAAATCTCCCTGATTGGAGTAAAATCCAATAGTGGGGTTCACCGCGTAAAGCGAGTTTTAGGCCTCTGATTTAGAAGAGAGTCGGTCGGACCTTCCTAAACTCAGTTGGCACGACTTCGAGAGAAGCGTGTTCAAGCTTTAGGAACCTCCACGGTCAACGACCTTTACCATATTAAGTTTAGATTTTTATCACATTTTCTTAATTGTCTTTAGCCGAGGTGATTCTTGATCGAGTGCATTTCCATTTCATAGTTTCAACCTTCTGTCGTAATCGTTTTACTTAATAGCACTTTACTTAATTGCAACAGCTCTCTTTCTAATATTAGTTTTATTTCCTTAATCTTAATTAGATTCCCTAAACCCTAATTTTTCCGTCAATAAGATAATAGCGTTCGTGTGAGTAAGCATAGCCAACAGTTCTAGGATTTCAATAAGACACTTGTGTCCCCTAGCTACAATTAGATAGGTATACTTGCCTCATTAGGTTGCTAGTTCAGTTGCGTTTATTTTTTTCGAACCCTAGCGCCCAACAAGTTTTTGGCGCCGTTGCCGGGGAGGCAATTTCCGTTGATATATTGAAAACACGAACCTATTAATTGTATCTCTTCTCTTTCTCATCCTCTTTCTTTAAATTTAAAAATATATATATATATTTATCACCGCTCTTAATAGTAACCAACTTCACAATTTTTCTCCGCCACCTAATTCTCTCGAAAAGGGCAAAGGGCTTTAAGCGCCACTATCTTGTCTAGTACCTTACGAACCCTTCACGGGGTATTCCTTGGGAAGTTTGGGAGTTAAACTATATAAAAAAAATCTATTCCAAAAAGAAAAAAATTTCTAATCTAGTTTTTTTTCTAGTTTATCCTTTTTCTCTTTCTCTTCTTCTTTTCTGTTCTTTTAGTGCATGACCCGCGGGAGTCCGTCGGTTATTTTGGACTTGGACCACGAAATTGAGCGTACTCTTCGGACAAGATCGCGATTTCAAGGTCCTACTATCCAAGTGCTGGTTGAGGACTCCGAGTCATTTGCTACTTTAAGAATGGAAGAACCCAATGTAGATAAGTCCGTGCAAAGGTCTATGTCCAATTATGCACGACCGAACCTCGAGGGAACATAATCAAGTATAGTCCGCCCTTGTATAGCAAATAATAACTTCGAACTAAAGACTAGCATAATTCCAATGGTGCAGCAATATGTGCAATTTGACGGACTTCAAGATGAAGATCCGAACACACATATAGCTAGCTTTCTTGAAATTTGCGACACCTTCAAGATAAATGGTGTCACAAATGATGCAATCAGGATAAGACACTTCCCCTTCTCTTTAAGAACGAAAGCTAAGTAGTGGCTGAACACACTTCCTAAAAATAGCATAACCACTTAGAATGAATTAACTGAAGAATTTTTGGCGAAGTATTTTCCGTCAGCTAAAACTGCAAAACTTAGGAATGAGATCTCTGCCTTCAGACAAATAGACTCTGAAACCCTATATGAAACCTGGGAGAGATTTAAAGAATTATTAAGATGATGCCCACATCACGCGCTGCATGTATGGTTACAAGTGCAGACGTTTTATAATGGGCTAAATCAAAGCACAAAGCAAATGATAGACGCAGCTTCTGGCGGTACTTTAAATCATAAGACCCCGGAAGCTGCTCTTGAGCTTTTTGAGGACATGGCCATGAACACTTATCAGTAGAATGTGCCTAGGTCCCAGACGAACAAGCCTGCGGGTATCTTTGAAGTGGACAACGTCTCCCAGCTCGCTCTGCAAGTATAAATCCTAAGCAAAAAAATCACGGAGATGACTGCTGCCTCCGCCCCTCAGGTATGGGAATCTGCAACCCCTACTCCAGAACATTTAGATTATGTTAATAATATGCCTAGAACTTCTTTTAATAATTTTTCTGCTGCGAATTTTCATCCTCCTTGTTTTAATTTTCCGAATAGTTATAACCCTGCTTTAAGAAATCATCCGAACTTTTCATGGAGTAATCCATCGAAGGCGATGCGCCCACCACCTCAAAATTATTTTTCTGCACCACCACCACCACCACCTCTTCAAAATTACCCAAAACCTCCAAGCCTGGAAGAATTACTTTCTAAATATATCACCACAAATGACGCTACTATAAGAACTTTAACCGGAAGCGTAAAAAGTCTAGAAAATCAGGAAGGACAGCTCGCGAAAATAATTTCTGAGCGACCCGCAGGGTCTCTTCCTTCCAATACCGAACCCAACCCAAGAGAGAAAGCGAAAGCTATAACTCTTCGGAGTGGGAAGCAAGTCTCCGGTATGGTGAGTGAAGAGCCCGAGGCAAGCTCCGCTCCCACCTTTAAAAATCAAAGCTCCGCTCCGCTTCCACCCTCTGCTGAAGAAGTTATCACCCCTATTTTAGAAAATAATCTCACTCCACCACCCATCTTCAAAAATAATTCAACTCCTCCATACCCCTCTGAACTTAATATACAACGTCAAGATGATCAGTACTCCCGCTTCTTAGAGATCTTCAAGCAAATCCACATTAATCTTCCCTTCCACGAGGCTATTTCGCAGATGCCGAAATACTCCAAGTATCTTAAGGACCTCCTCACCAACAAGAAGAAGTTAGAGAATCTTTCGCACGTCATGCTAAACACCGAGTGCTCCGCCATTTTAACAACCGGTTTGCCGAAGAAAATCAGTGACCCTGGTAGTTTCTCAATCCCGTGTGTCTTCGGTGATCTTTTTGTTAAACACGCGTTAGCCGACTTAAGCGCGAGTATAAACTTGACACCCTTTTCGTTGTTTAAAAAGTTAGGGATTGGTAGCCTTAACCCCACGCGTATGAGTATCCAGCTAGCCGATAGATCCGTCAAGTACCCGTTAGGAATAGTGGAGGACGTTCTAGTGAATGTCGACAAGTTCATCTTCCCGGTGGACTTTGTCATTTTGGACATCGAAGAAGACGTCGAGGTTCCCCTGATCCTTAGTCGACCCTTCCTTGCAACCTCCCGAGCCATCATTGACGTAAGCAATGGTAAGCTCTTTCTTCGAGTAGGCGATGACGAAGACACATTTTCTATCACCCCTTCGATGAAGAACACCTTAGCAAACGATGACTCCTGCTTTTTCGTAGACGCCGTGAGTGATGATTCTTACTACTACCTCTCCGACTTTGAAAAAGAATTTTCTGCTTTTTGCTCCTCTTCTCTTACAACTGAATCGCTGCAAGGAAGTGATTAATCTTCTGATTGTCTTTCTGAGTTTGAAAAAGAATTTTCTTATTTTTGTTCTTCCTCTGAATCGCTGCAAGAAGCCTTCTTGGCTGCTAGCCCCACCCCTTATTACGTTCCTTATAAAAAAGTTTATGAAGATATTATTTTTGAAAAAGAAAGAATTTCTAAATCCTCTTATGAAGAACCCCCTACCCTAGAACTTAAAGAACTTCCTGAACACCTTAAGTATGCTTTCTTAGAAAAAGATTCCAAGTTACCAGTTATCGTTTCGGCCTACCTCACGGATACGCAAAACGATAAACTTCTTCTAGTTCTACGTAAGCATCGCCGGGATATTGCTTGGCAAATTTCAAATATCAAGGGCATAAGCCCATCTTTCTGTACCCATAAAATTTTAATGGAAGATAATTCGTGTAACTCTATTCAACCTCAGCGCCGTATAAACCCGAATATGAAAGAAGTAGTTAAGGGCGAGGTTATGAAATTATTAGACGCAGGAATTATCTACCCTATATCATACAGTAAGTGGGTTAGCCCCGTTCAGGTAGTGCCAAATAAGAGAGGCATAATCGTAGTTAGTAATGAGAATAATGAATTAATACCGACATGGACGGTGACAGGTTGGCGTATGTGTATAGATTATCGTAAGTTGAATGATGCCACCCGCAAGGACCACTTTCCTTTGCTGTTTATCGACCAGATTTTAGAACGTCTCTCCGTCCATAGCTTTTATGGTTTTCTTGATGGCCTGTCGGGGTACTTTCAAATACCCATCTCTCCCGAGGACCAAGAGAAAACTACGTTTACTTGTGCCTTCGGAACTTTCGCTTACCGAAGAATGCAGTTTGGATTGTGCAATGCGCCAGCTACATTCCTGCGATGTATGCTCACAATATTTGACAAGTACGTATAAAGCATTATGGAGGTATTCATGGACTATTTCTCCGTGTTCGGCGATTCCTTTGATAAATGTTTTGAAAACCTCAAAAAAGTCTTAGAGCGATGCGAAGAAACTAACCTTGCCCTAAATTGGGAAAAATGTCATTTTATGGTGAGGGAAGGGTTAGTTTTGGGTCATAAAATTTCTACTAAAGGTATTGAGGTAGACGTTGCCAAGATAGAAGTTATTGAGATGTTACCGCCGTCTACAAACATAAAAGCAATAAGAAGTTTCCTAGGCCACGCTGGCTTTTATCGTCGTTTTATAAAGGACTTCTCCAAGATCACTAAGCCCCTCATCCATCTCTTAGAAAAAGACGCTCCATTCATTTTTGATGACTCTTGTATTTCTGCCTTTGAATCAATTAAAGAAAAGTTAATTAACGCACCGATTATGATAGCTCCGGTGTGGGACCTTCCTTTCAAGATTATGTGCGATGCGAGTAGTTTTGCGGTGGGAGCCGTTTTAGGTCAACGCATATCTAAAAACTTCCACCCCATCTATTACGCTAGTAAAACCCTCACATCTGCACAAGAAAATTACACAACAACCGAGAAGGAGCTCTTAGCTATAGTATTCGCATTTGATAAATTCCGCCCTTACATTACACTTTCAAAAATCATTGTTTTTACGGACCACTCGGCCCTCAAGTACCTTCTTGCCAAAATGGATGCCAAGCCTCGCTTGATTCGCTGGGTCTTACTCCTCCAGGAGTTTGACTTAGAGATCCGTGATAAGCGAGGAGCCGAGAACTTGGCCGCCGACCATCTATCAAGATTAGATAACCCCTTTATAGAAAAATTAAATGAAAAATCTTTTAATGATTATTTTCCTGATGAGAAGCTGCTTTTAGTTAACACATCTACTTCTCCTTGGTTCGCGCACATCGCCAACTATCTAGTGGCCCGGGTGCTCCCAAAAGAGTTCACCTCTCAGCAAAAGAAGAAATTCTTTTTTGAGCTGAAGAACTACTTTTGGGAAGACTCGCATCTTTTCAAAATTTGTGCGGATCAAGTGATAAGGAGATGTGTTTCTTATGATGAAGGAATTGATATTCTAAAACATTTGCATGAAGGTCTGACAGGTGGGCACTATCAAGCTGCTCGCACCGCTCACAAGGTGCTTTGCGCGGGTTTTTACTGGCCTAGCCTGTTTAAAGACGCACAATCCTTTGTGAGCAGGTGTGATAGTTGCCAACAGTCGGGTAACATTTATAATAAAAATGAAATGCCGCAAATTTTTTTCTTAGAGTGCGAAATTTTCGACCTCTAGGGAATTGATTTTGTTGGCTCCCTTCCTTTTAGCTTCGGAAACAAATATATTTTAGTTGCTGTTGATTATGTTTCACGATGGGCTGAGGCCCAAGCTCTTCCTACGAATGACTCCCGAGTTGTAGTCACGTTTTTAAAAAGATTATTTTCTAGATTCGGTACGCCACGCGCGATCGTTAGCGATAGGGGTTCCCATTTCTTTAACGCACAATTTTCAAAAATCCTTACCAAATATGGCGTTACGCATAAGCTTTCCACTGCCTACCACCCCCAAACTAACGGACAAGTTGAAGTAGTTAATAGAGGAATAAAAAGAATATTAGAAAAGACTGTTTCAACTTCTAGGAAAGACTGATCAGCCAAACTTGATGATGCTCTATGGGCCTACCGAACAGCGTACAAAACCGCCCTCAGATGTACGCCGTATCGGTTGGTCTATGGAAAATCATGCCATCTGCTCGTAGAGTATGAAAACCGCGCCTTTTGGGGCTTAAAATTTTTAAACTTCGATCCCCACTCAGTCGGTGACCTTCGAAAATTTCAACTAAATGAACTCGATGAGTGGCGCTCTTATGCTTATGAAAATAATAAACTTTATAAAGAGCAGACGAAGCGTTTACACGATAAACACTTAAGGCACCCTAAAAACTTTAAGCCGGGCGACCAAGTCCTTTTATATAATTCTCGTTTACATTTATTTACGGGCAAATTCAAATCTCGCTGGTCTGGCCCATTTTCTGTTTTAGAAGTATTTCCTTGTGGAACTGTTTTAATTTCTCACCCTGATAAGGGTAATTTCAAAGTCAATGGTCAGCGTCTTAAACTCTATCTGTCTGGTGATGATGATGTAAGTCCAAACATTATTAAGTTTCTGCTTCACGAACTCTAACTTTGAACTCTTAATTTTTGTTAAAAACAATTTTATTTCTGGACAACAATATTTTTGGACAATATTATTTTTTTGATGCGTCGAGCTCAACGATGCTTTAAACAAAGGGCGCTCTTGGGAGGCAACCCAAGTTATCTTCTTCTATTTTCTTTATTTTACAATTTTTGCCTCAGACGGCTCCGACAAGCTGAAGCTTCTGCGATCGCCTGCTCCAACGTTGCTGAATCCATTACGAAGTCCAAAGAAGACATTCGGGGGAGCGGCATCACTCAGCTTTCGCAGCGAATAAATCCGGGGAAGTACCTGTCTTTCTATTCTGTCTTTCAATTCTGTACTTTACTTTTCTCTTCTTCTCCAATCCCCTTCTTTAGCCATTGAGGACAATGTCTATTTTAAGCTTGGGGGAGGACCTCCTCCTTCATTTTTGCTTAGTGTAAAATTTTTTCTTTTTGTATATATTTTAAATATTTCCAAAAAAAAATGAATATCTTAAAATTCCAAAAAAAAAGAGAAAAAATTTCAAAAATCCAAAAAAAAAGAGAGAGAATATTTCACAAAATTAAAAAAAAAATATATGTGTTTTTGAATAGTTTAGACATTTTGGTATTTCAATAGTACCCCTAGTTTTTGTTTTACTCAAAATCTCCTATAAACAACTTAGTTAATTATAATATTTCTAATCGTTCTTTTTAATTATGTTTCACACGTAAAATGTTGGTCATGCAGTGTTTCTAATTCACGGTAGCATGTTAAGGTGAAATATTTTTCTAAAACTCGTATTTCTATTATGGTTTTTTGTTTTTATTTCCTTTACTTTCTCAAAAATTCATCATCCACTATTTTCTTTTTCGTTTTTGAATAATTTTTGTAAAGTCAACTTTTGAATAACGTAGTAGATGTGAACGATCCAAGTCACCTATTATTTCTATTTTCAGGTTAATTTCATCAATCTTCTTTTATTATCTAGGACTCCCTTTTTGAAAATTTTCAAACCTTTGTTTTAAATAAATTCAAAAGTGTGAAAATGATTTAGGCCGTTTTTGTTTTCGTTTGAGCTTTCCTGCCAACCTAAAAACTTTTACCACTAGTTAGCCTATTTTAGAGCCTTTTTCCGATTTCATTTGATAGCTCCTCCCTTCATTTCATTTTCACCAAAGCCAAAATTTCCAACCTATCGAATCACACTAGCCTTTTTGAGTTTCATAAATTATTTTGACGATTTTGATAGGATATTTTGTGATTTTTGTGGGAGAAAGGTTTTTGAAAAAAAATAGTATGCTCAAAAGTTATGTTTGGCCAATTCAAAAGGAAAATAAAAATATTTATGGCCTTTGTTTTGAAAAAAGAAAAAAAAATGGAAAAAAGAAGAAAAAGAAAAAATGTATATATATTTTTATGAAAGTTTTTGAAACTCTTTGCTTTGTTTTAGTGTGATTTTAAACCTTCACGTTTATCTTTGAATTCCACTCCTAATCATATTCCTAAACCAAACGTTTCTGTCCTATTTAAGTTCTTTTGATTCACGCTTTTTGATTTTTATTTAACAACTAAGAAAAGAAAAAAAGTAAATCAGTTTTAATTTTGGATTTAAACCTAGATTTTTGTTAATTAAATTGATATAATTATAATGCGTTGCTTGGATCTAGTAATAACTCAATGCGTGTTTTTCATTTTTGTTGCTTTGCTTAAGTCTATTTAAAAAAATCTCGTTAAAATTTTGGATGATTTGTTTTTATTGAGTAAAGTTTATAAAAGTTTTACCATACCTAAATAATTGTTTTAGACTTACATTTCACCTTTTCCCTACTCAGAATTTCGCATAGTACTTGTGTAGGCATAATTAAAACTTTTTGATTAGTCCTTTTTATAAATATCTAGTTTTTATATTTTTGCTTGGGGACAAGCAAAGCTTAAGCTTGGGGGATTTTGATAATACGTTTTGTAGCCTAAACTATTATCGTATTTTCTATTTTATATTATACAAATCATGTCTATTATTTTATTTTTTATCATTTTTATGTAAATATTATTGCCACTAACATTTTCTTGACCTTTTGCAGGTTTTCAGAAAATTGGTCAAAAATGACCTGTCACGCCCCCCTGTCACGCCCTCCCTGGGCGTGACCTAGGGCGTGTCACCCGATCCCGAGGACTTTTGTTGGAAGGTACAGGAAAACGAACAAAACCGTTGTCACGCCCCCCTGACACGCCCTCCCCGGGCGTGTCTCCGGGCGTGACCATGGGCGTGTCGCCCTCTGCCGCAAAGCCTGCCGCCGCATTGAATGCAGGTTCCGCCACAGCACGCAACAGTACTATCACGCCCCACGTCACGGGCGTGACCTGGGGCGTGACATCAACTTTTCCGACGACTGACGGATTTCCGACTAATGATTTCGACGCGACGTACGTGTCACGCCCCCCTACACGAGCGTGACCATGGGTGTGTCGACCGACGTACCGAAGCAATGATCCTTCCCGCCAGAGTCCAGAGCCCGAGGTCAACATAGTACTGTCACGCCCCCGGACACGCCCCCCTAGGGCGTGTCGGAGGGCGTGACCAACCCGTGAAAAAAATCTATGAATTGAGACCCCCCCTCTTCATTTCAGCAAGCTTTGGTTGAGTGGGGGAGGTGCTTCCCCTTTGGTTCTTGATCTTTTTCATGCTTTCTCTCTCTCTCTCTCTTTATCTTTGTAATTTTCTTTTAACCCTAGTTTAATCATTACTTGTTTATGCTTTCCTTGTAATCTTTAGTGTTGCTTAGTGCTAAATGTAGGGCTAGAATAGGTTTCAATTTCATGCACTTGTAATTTAAATTTCATTAGTGTAACTTGCTCCTTTTAATTAATATAAGTGCTCTTCCTTTACTAGTGTTCCTTTTATATGCTTTACTACTCATCCCCCCTCCTCCACTCCATTATGATTAACTAATCCTCTTTGTACTCGATCTTGATGATCCGAGGTTAGAGCGATTAAGTTATGATGTTTTAATTAATCTTTTCTTTTTAGGTTAGGGCCTTGAATTACTCTTGATTAATCACGGGTTGGAGGTATATTATCGATATATACTCTCCACCTTTGCTTTCATTCTGGGCTAGCCGAGAGGCCGATAGAATGAAGTAAGCATTGAAGAGTAAAGGGAGTTGTACGCACCCCTCGAGAGAGGCAGACGTCCAAATCTCCCGGATTGGAGTAAAATCCAATAGTGGGGTTCACCGCGTAAAGCGAGTTTTAGGCCTCCGATTTAGACGAGAGTCAGTCGGACCTTCCTAAACTCAGTTGGGAACGACTTCGAGAGAATCGTGTTCAAGCTTTAGGAACCTCCACGGTCAAGGACCTTTACTCTATTAAGTTTAGATTTTTATCGCATTTTCTTAATCGTCTTTAGCCGAGGTGATTCTTGATCGAGTGCATTTCCATTTCATAGGTTCAACCTTCTGTCGTAATCGTTTTACTTAATAGCACTTTACTTAATTGCAACAGCTCTCTTTCTAGCATTAGTTTTATTTCCTTAATCTCAATTAGATTCTCTAAACCCTAATTTTTCTGTCGATAAGATAATAGCATTCGTGTGAGTAAGCATTGCCAATAGTTCCCGGATTTCAATACGACACTTGTGCCCCCTTGCTACAATTCGATAGGTATACTTGCCTCATTGGGTTACTAGTTCGGTTGCGTTTATTTTCTTCGAACCCTAGTGCGCAACACTACACTCGGAAGATAAAACTTAATACAACTCGGAGACAAAAAGCTCCTACACTTGGAGAGAAATCTCTTACAATAATTAAATTGAGAGTATATGAAAATACAAACAGTAATTCTCAAATCTGGAATTTGTTGGCCTCGGTCTTCTTCATTGATCTTTGCGGCTCAATCAAAAAAGTTGAAGAAGAATCTCGGCAAGAACTGGATCTGAAAATTTCTTTGACTTCACAAGATCTGAGAGATTATGAGGAATGAAAAGCAATCTCGATCTGAAATTCAATCGTGATATGAATCTCTTGGATCGAAAGCCCTAGCGATTGCACGAAGAAGATCGGCGGCGGCGGCTTCCGTTTTTGATAGAGAGAATAAGATTCAGAAATTCTTATAATAATTATCGACAACACTTGTTGTTAGGGTTAGTCGAAATGACAAGACCTTATATAAGATCTCCCTAACGGTCAAAATTATCCATAATGACGTACACGTGGACCAATCATGTCAAGGCATTTGAAATTCCCATCAAATCTGGACATAGAAAATTTTCTGAAAAGACCGACTGTTTTACTCGAGTAAAAAATTACCTACTCGAGTACTTAATAAGATTACTCGAGAGATAGAAGGAGTACTCGAGTCAAAGACTTGGAATAATTTCTGAGAGACAAAAATGGGAAACTAGAGAACTGGAACTAGACCACTCGAGAGGAGATAAAATACTCGAGTATATGGATATCACTACTCGAGTAATGGACTTAGAAAAAATTCTGAGGGATGAAAAACTTATCACTCGAGTATTAAACCTGGACTACTCGAGTAGTAGATAGACTACTCGAGTACATGATCTTGACTACTCGAGTGAAGTAAAACAACACGAATTCCTATCTTCTGTAACTCGAGACAAAAGACTAATCTACTCGAGTACTAATATGACTACTCGAGTAAATGACTTGGAAAATTTTCAGAGAGGAAATTTTGTTAACTCGAGAGTAAGAGAGGATTTACTCGAGTGATTGACTTGGCTACTCGAGAGCTATTTTCGGGCTACTCGAGAGCCATTCCCTTACTCGAGTACAAATAGACTTACTCGAGTATAAACTAAGTATTCAACTCGAGTATATAAAATACTACTTGAGTGAAAGACTTAGAAAATATTTCTTCAACAGAATTTTCTCTTCTTCAAGAAACTTTGCAACATTTCTTTCTCCAATCAATCCTAGTGCTTGAAATATGAAGTGTAACCATATAGAGAGGATACACATGAGTCAACACCATGGATCACACAATGAGGGATTACATTGTATGGTCCTGTGTTGGGTGACCCATTGTAGACTGACATTGGTCTACACTTGACAATATAATCCTATAAACACATACCTTAAGCAAGACATCAAATACAGCTTAATTCATCTTAGTTCAAGGGTGACTTCACAAAATCTGGGTTCTTGTGGATACATTACCAAACACTCCTCTTGTATCCTCAACTGATAATACCCCGAGCGCAAATCCAACTTTGAAAACCAATGTACTCCTACCAATTGGTCGAACAACTCGTCGATCCGGGGTAGCGGATAGGTGTTCTGTACAGTCAGTCCGTTGAGCTCCCGATAATCTATTCATAATCGTTAGGTTCCATCCTTCTTCTTAACAAACAGAATAGGGTCTCCCAAAGGTGATGAGCTGGGGCGATCAAACCCTGATTCCACCAGTTCTTATAACTGAACTCAAAACTCTTCGAGTTCCTTCATGGCCATTCGGTAAGGGGTCAAGGAGACGGGCTTGGCACCCGGCACTAGCTTAATTTGAAAATCCACTTCTCTATGCGGGGGTAATCCTGGCAGCTTCTCAGGAAATACCTCCGGAAAGACTCTCACTACTCGTACATCCTTCATATATATTTTCATCTCCTTCAGTTCAAAACATATCATGTAGAATTCTTCCCCCCTCATGTTAGCTTTCAAGGTCTGAATCGAAGATAATAACAATCGAGGTTCGAATTTATTCCTTGAAAGATGGCATCAGTATCCCCATGTCTCAAGTAAATTCGCTTCTCTGTGCAGTCAATTATTGCATAGTGCCAATCCAGCCATGTTATGCCCATAATGAGATTGAATTCTGGCATTCTCAAAACTATGGCATGGGTATCAATGGGTTTTCCCCCAATGAGTATCTCCAATTCGCACTAGGAAGTTGCATTCATCTCAGAGCGGTCTGGAAAGCGTACTCTTCGAGCAATACCCGTGAAGGATTGCACTCCTTTTAGGTCTTTAATGAAGTCCGCAGACAGAAACGAGTGCGAGGAACCGGTATCGAATAACGTATAGGCCGGTTTCCCGCCGACCACCACGGTGCCTAAGTACTAATAGCAATACTCAAAGCCTGATATCTACTACGTCTTAGCAATTTAATGTTAATAATGAAGATGTGATAACTAACTGTATCATACCAACAATCACCTCCTGAGGGTTCCGCTCCGGTGTCATGTCTAGCGCAAACACCTGATTCGGAGCACGTACGGGGTTTCTGTCACAACCCGAATTTTCTCCAAGTATAAGAATTATCAGAGTATGAGAAAACACACGTTATGATGCCACGTCAAGCAGGGGATAACTGCTGACGCTCAGGCAAAACCAACTAAAACTTTATACAAGAAAATCCTGAGTTTAATGATTAGAAAGTCATTTATATTTTAGAGGCCGTATCCCTCGGCTCCGTGGATCACCTAGTCCACAAAAGAAAACTATATTTATACGCTGCGGAAAAATACTTTTATCAGGTTTGACATCCTCAAGAGCGCATAAGGGTCCCAAGGGAACCAATCATGCTATGCAAGATTCTACATTTAATTTATATTATATATATAAGAAAATGATCTTTATACGTGATTTGGAAAATAGTGATTAAGTTTTATAAAAACATGCTGATCATGAGCTTAATTTATAATAATATTTATAGTTTAAAAGTAACTAGCAACCTAGCATAAATCTTTCTCAGAGTAAGTAGACTATCTCCAAAAAATGGTAGCAGCATAAGTAAATATATCCAATACAAAGGTAAAAAAAACTACCAGTGGGCGCCAACAACCTGACATGAACCCACTGGCACATATGTATGTCTGTAAGAAAGTACTGAAAAACTACCTCACCAACCCGGCAAACGGAACTCCAAGGTCCAAGAGACCACCAACACCACCACTGCAAACTAGCCACCCAACTGGCTACAGCTCAGAACCTGAGGCATTCCAAAAGAAAACAGAATACCTCAGCAAGCAAAACAAGGTAAAAACTGCATGAAAGAGTCAACAAAAGGAACAAAGTAACAGAGAAACATGCAGTAGAAAGAGTCACAACTGTCCAAACAGGACCACAAGAAAAGCACAACGAGCAAAGAAAACAGCAACAACCCAACTCAGGAACAACATCCTGCCGGGCCTACTAGGCTATCAAGAGCCCAAAGTGCTGCAAACTACCAAGGAAGAAACTTCTAACACCCTAGACTGTGGAAAGTTGTAGTAGCAAAAACAAACAACGAGGAACCGGATCGGAGGTAAACTCAGTCCCCCATCCACCATGTCTAAGTCAACAAGCTCGAGGGTCTACACGTGAAAGCACAAGGGACCTTCCACCCACACAAGCCCAGCCCGTACCTGGAGCAAGAAAAACAAGAGTGGCCTTGGCTAAATCACACGACTCCACCCCCATAAAGAGCTATAAACCACCACTACTAACCACAACCCACGATTCGGCCTTTAAGAAAGTAAAGAAAACGGCCGACAAGGAAAAAACTAGAAATAACAAGAACACCACTCGGGAACGAAAAAAACAAGGTAAAGGAAGAGTGTTGAAATGAATCAACACGACTTGGCGTTGAGTGAAACCCACTCAATGCCTACCTAAACCTTGGCGTTGAGTGAGCTAGCCTCACTCAATGCCAAAAAAAAACACTAACCACAAACAGAGAAAGTGGCACGACCAACCTCTAACAACAATACGGAACACGACAATCGTCTCCAGGGATCGACTATCGACAGAAAGGGGGGTCACGGGCGTGACAAATAGGTCACGGACGTGACAAAACCGCTAAGTCAATTCGGAGCTCGACGATAGTCGAACGGAGGTCGACGATAGTCGAACGGCCGAAGACAAGCGAAGGTCGACTATCTCGACGATAGTCGAACAGCTACCAGACTAAACGGAGATCGACTATCTCTAAAACGATAGTCGAACGACAGCCAGACTATACAGAGTTCGACTATCTCCTCGACGATAGTCGAACGACAGTCTGACTAAACGGAGTTCGACTATCTCCGCTCAGAGATCGACGATAGTTGAACGACTCACAGACTAAACCGAGTTCGACTATCTCCGTTCAGGGCTCGACGATAGTCGAACGACCAATGCAGAAGATCCAGAACTCGAGTAGTTGCCTGCTACTCGAGTATTCCAAACCACTACTCGAGTAGTTACCGACTACTCGAGTATTCCAAACCACTACTCGAGTAGTTACCGACTACTTGCGTATCTAAATTCCTGCACTCGAGTAGATACCTACTACTCGAGTGAACCAAATCCCCTACTCGAGTATCTCGAATCCACTACTCGAGTACTCCAAAGCCTACACTCGAGTAATTACTTCCTACTCGAGTACTCCAAACCAATACCCGAGTATTCTAATTCACTACTCGAGTATCTCGACACCCATCACTCGGGTAATTACCTACTACTCGAGTGATACACTTAACAAATTCGGGAATCACCCCCCCCCCTCCTAACACTCCCTCCCAACTACACCCAAACCAGAGCAAAATCTGAGAAAAGATAAACGGCATCACGCCGGCAAATTGGGTTCCAACAGCACAAGGTAGAGGGGGGTTCAATAGGAAGAACTAAGTCCTATAGTTAGCAAGAAAAAGAGAACAACAAGGCCTCTAACCTAGGGCTAACAGGGATTTCAAATTCAGCAAGAAAATTCAAAAAAAGAAACTTGGCAAGGGCAAGAATACCACTTGCCTCAAATTTCAGCGAAGCTTGGATGGCTTTCCCTCCTCTTCACACGACACAAACAGCCGCATCACCTATAACAAATCTCTCGGCCATTAATGGCGGAAAACTCCAAAACCGAAAACCCAAATCTCAACAAAACTACATGAAAATCGAATATCTTACCGTCGAAACGAAGATCTACAAGAGAGCAAGACAACGCCGTTTTCGGAATCGAAATCCGTCCACGATCAAGCCCGGAATCACCGACCGAAGGTGTACAGGAAGGGCGGTTTTTCTCCTCTGTTTTCCGCGAACAAGCAGGGACGGTTTCTCTCTCAGGAAAAAGGAAGAAGAAGTGGGCTGCCACTTCTTAAGAAAAGCTTTTATACAAAAGCTAACCGCCGGTTCAGCCTAAAATCGAACCCTACGCCTAATCTCTTAATTACATTTAAGAAAATTCCAAAAGGAATAAGCCAAAAATATGGCTGCCACCAAGGCAAGGCAATAACTGCCCAATTAAATTCTCTCGCAGAATTTAATAATCGGTCAAAATCGAAAGGCTACAGGACAGCCAAATCAATTTAATTAATTGATCACATATACTAATGATACACCAAACGACACGAAAACCGAATCACCTCGGAATTTGACGAAATTTGCACCGTAGCTAAATACCCACGCTACGAACACAACGGCGAAGTCGAAATTAACTTTCGACGAACAGAACTCGAGTTATACCCAAATAAAGCCAAACACAAACATTCCCCCGAGAGGCCACACCGGGTCACCCAAAAAGACTCAGCTTGCTAGGGAGATCTTGCCAACAGGTTACAAAACAGGGCACTGAGTTCTAAGGAGCTAAACCATACTCCATACATGGCACAAGCCATGGAAACGCATCAGCGTAATGCCAACGAGAATAAAAATAATCGCAGGAAAATCGGGGGCATTATAGTCACTCCCCCTAAAAGAAAGTTTCGTCCCGAAACTTTACGCACATCACTCCTACTAAATGAAGGAACATAACAAATAGGAGTTATAAGAAGGAAAACATACCGATCAAATCAGCGAAACAGGTGAGGGTAAGCCCTCCTCATGGCCGACTCTAGATCCCATGTCGCGCTCTCCAAATCCTAATTTTTCCAAAGAACTTTCACCATCGGTATGGACTTCTTTCGCAGCACTCGCTCCTGAGTATCCAAAATACGAACCGGCACCTCAACAAAAGAGAGGTTGGGCTCCAACTGTGGCACAACGTCTAAGAGCAGCTCACTGCTGCGCACACACTTCCGCAATTGGATAACATGAAAAACATTATGAACACCTGGGAAGTTCGCTAGCAAATCCAGTCTAGAAGCTGACACGCCAATCCTTTCCAAAATCTCAAACGGACCCACATACCTCGGATCTAACTTCCGATTCTTACCAAACCTCTTAACACCCACCATCGGGGAAACCTTAAGAAATACAAGGTCCCCTACGGAAAACTCCACGGCAGATCTAACCCGATTGGCGTTCTTCTCATATATCTCCTGGGCTATACGAAGCTTCTCCCGAATAAGCTTCACGGCGACTTCCATCTCCTCAAGAGCATCAGGACCCAACAACGGCCTCTCTCCAGCCTCGGCCAAAAACAATAGAGTCCTACAGCGCCTCCCATACAAGGCTTCGAACGGAGCCATCTGCAAACTTTCCTGATAACTGTTGTTGTAAGCAAATTCCATGAGTCGCAGCCGCTCATCCCACGCTCCACCGTGGTCTAAAATATAGCATCGGATCATATCCTCAACAATCTGATTCACCCGCTCCGTCTGCCCATTGGTCTGTGGGTGGTACGCGGTAGAATACCTCAGATCCGTACCCGAAGCCTCCTGCAGACTCTGCCAAAAATGGGAAGTAAATCGGGAGTCTCGATCAGAAATGATGCTTACAGGCACACCGTGGAGTCGGATGACTTCAAACAAGTACAACTCTGCTAACTTCTTCATCGGGTAATCAATCTTATAAGGCACGAAGTGAGCACACTTCGTCAATCTATCCACTTTAACCCAAATAGAATCAAATCCCCTCGGAGACTTCGGTAAGCCCGTAATGAAGTCCATAGATATACTCTCCCACTTCCAAGTCGGGATCCCTAGCGGAGTCAACTTACCACCAGGCATTCTATGATCGGCCTTCACATGCTTGCAAATGTGGCACTTAGCAACAAATCGGGCTATATCTCCTTTCATGCCATACCACCAGGCAATTTGCCTCAAGTCACGGTACATCTTCGTAGATCTTGGATGGTAGGCAACGCTGGAACCATGAGCCTCTCTGCAAATCATACCTCTAATATCCCCAACGGCGGGGATGCAGAACCTGCCGCGGTACTTCAAAGTACCCGCATCATCGATAGCAAAATCTGGCAACTCTCCCTTCTCAGTCCTGATGTATAAGTGCAATAGATCCGGGTCGTCCTTCTAATGCATTCTAGTCAAAGAAATCCAGGACGGCTCTGCCACTAACAAACTACTCTGCAAACCACAGCATCCCACTGAAATATCCATAAGGAGGAACTCCTCCACTAAACGATCGGCGGAGAGGTTAAAGATCTTTCCCGTCTTTCGGCTCAGGGCGTCGGCCACCACATTGGCCTTGCCTGGATGATACTGAATCTCCACATCATAATCAGCCACATACTCAAGCCACCGCCGCTGACGCAGATTCAACTCCTTCTGCGTGAACACGTACTTCAGGCTCTTATGGTCAGTGAAGATCTTGCATTGAGCCCCATAAAGTAGGTGTCTCAACAGCTTTAACGCATAAATAACTGCTGCGAACTCAAGGTCATGCGTAGGATAATTCTTCTCATGAGTCTTCAAATGCCTTGACCCATAGGCAATCACCTTCCCAACCTGCATTAGAACGCATCCCAGACCTATATGCGAATCATCCACGTAAACATCATAATCCACGCCCTTGGTAGGCAGGTTCAGAACGGGAGCAGTGCACAATCTCTTCTTTAGCTCCAGAAAAGCTTCCTCGCACTTTTCGCTCCAAACAAATGCCACATTCTTCTGAGTCAACTTGGTCAAAGGTGCGCCTAGGGAAGAGAAACCCTCCACAAATCTTTTGTAATAACCAGCCAACCCTAAGAAACTCCTGATCTCCTTAGGCATACTCGGTCTACTCCAATCCATCACTGCTGCAATCTTTTCTGGATCGACCGAGATCCCATCCTTATTCACCATATGGCTTAGAAAAGAAACCTGAGGCAACCAAAATTCGTACTTGCTCAACTTAGCGAATAACTTGTGGTTCCTCAACTCTGTCAGAACCAAACGCAAATTCTGCTCATGCTCCTCAGCACTGCGAGAATAAACTAACACGTCATCAATGAAGACAATAACGAACTTGTCGAGGAAATCCTTGAACACCCGGTTCATCATATCCATGAAGGCTGATGGTGCGTTGGTCAGACCAAACGACATCACCAAAAACTCAAAGTGTCCATGCCTCGACCTAAATGCAGTCCGTGGAATATCCGCCTCACGGATCTTGAGATGATGATAACCAGAACGAAGATCGATCTTGGAGAACACCGTGCTACCACGCAACTGGTCAAACAAATCATCGATCCTCGGCAGAGGGTACCTGTTTTTTATAGTGACCTTGTTCAACTCTCTATAGTCGATACAAAGCCGCATCGACCCATCTTTCTTCTTTACAAACAAAACAGGAGCACCCCAAGGTGACGAACTCTGCCTGATAAAACCTTTAGCCAACAGCTCATCCAACTGAACTCGCAACTCCTCTAACTCACGAGGGGCCATCCGATACGGCGCCTTCGCAATAGGACGCGTACCCGGCTCTAAATCAATAACAAACTCAACATCCTGATCAGGAGGAAGACCAGGAAGATCATCAGGAAAAACATCGGCGAAACCACGAATAATAGGAATCTCTTCCAAGCGTGGTACGCTAACAGCGGCTCCAACCGCCGAGACTAAACAAACACAACAACCAGAAAGAAACAACCTCTGAGCACATACCGCAGAGATGACAGGAGAATCCTGACACAGATCAGCATATACGCTGCCGGGCTGACCGTCGTCCCTGATGAAGTCCAAGCGCTTTCCTTTGCACTGAATGACTGCATCATACCGAGAGAGCCAGTCCATGCCCAAAATGACATCGAAGTCCTCCAGATCAATCATCTTCAGGTCCGCCTTCGCAAGAAAGTCCCATAACAAAATAGGGCAATTCCAATATGCCCAAATCTGACAACACAGATTCACCAGAGGGAAACTTGACACGGAAGTAATCCCGAACACGATCTAGAGTCAACCGATGACGCTGCACAAAGGCTCTAGCCACGAACGAGTGGGTAGCGTCGGAGTCAAATAGAACACGCGCCAAGCGGTTCTTCACCTTAAATTTCCCTATAGGAGCACACCAAACTAAGGAACTAGCACAACAATACCGCAAAGATTCTAGCAAATAGAAAAAAACTACCAGGCTGGAAAACAATCAAACAACTAACCTTAAATCACCTGGGTCAAAACCTGAGCCTCCTCGGAAGAGATCACGTTCAGCTTCCCCTTTCCTTTGCCCACACGCTGAGGTGGAGGTAAAGCATGTAACGGAACTGCAGGAAGAGCTGGCTGAACCTGAGGACACCTCGACTTGATGTGACCCTTCTGTCCACACTGATAGCAGACCCTATCCTTGGACCAACACTGTGTCGTATCATGCCCGGATCGCTTGCAAATAGAACAGGAGACATCTCTCCTAGGAGCACCCTGAATCGCATGCACCTGCTCCTTCCTCTGAGCTGCTGACCTCTTGAAACATTTCTCAACAGGGTGGCCTGACCGGCCACAGAAACTGCACAACACTCTGCTCCTCTTTCCCGGAACAGCACCGGGTACCAGGGGCTTCTTCTCCTCGACAGACTTTCTCTTATCCTTCCTCATCTGCTGGCCTCTGCTCTTTGCCGTCTCAATAGCCTCCACCTTCAGAGCAGCCTCTACAACTCCAGCATAAGTCACTGACCCATAAGCACTGGTCAACTACTGCACCTCGCTTCTCAAACCACCAAGAAATCTCTTAACCCGATCAGCCTCAACGCTGACCAATCCAGGGACAAAATGGCTCAACTTACTGAACTCTATCTCATACTCACCCACCGTGAGTTGCCTTTGCTTCAGATAGAGGAAGTCATTCATGAGGCGGTCACGCTCGACCGAAGGCAAGAACTTCATCAACAGCATCTCCTTAAACATTTCCCAAGTGCATCCAGCTACCAAGCTCTCCTTCTCCCTCAGCCACCAACTCTTAGCCAAACCTTTAAGCTGATAGGTGGCTAGCATCACCCTCTGGTCACCTGCAATCCCTGAGTACGAGAACATCTCCTCCATGAAGATCAGCCAATCATCTAAGACCATGAAATCTGCCTTCCTGTCATAAGTGGGAGGGCTCAGTCTCTGAAACTGCGAGATGAAGGCCATCTTCGCTGGCACCACCACTGGGGGTCTCAAGGGTGCAGGAGGAGGAGGAACAGCTAACCCCCCAGTAGGAACTTGCACACCCTGAGCCTACCCTGCCACAGCTGCCACCAAGGACTGAATCTGAGCTCGCACCTCCTCCAACTACCTGCCCATGGAATCGCTACTCTGACGCAGGCTCTCGATCACCGAATCGTTCTGAGCCCCAGATGACTCACCCTCAGACAGGGGAGTCGATCGAGTCGCAGGACGCCTTATCATCCTAAAATCATAACAACACAAATCAGATCCTAATACAACGACTAGAACCAAATACAAGTACAGACAATACATATATGGATATATACTTAAAGCTGCTAAACTTGCTCGGAGAGTTTATCTTTTTAACAAAAATTTGATGTTATGCCCTAACCTAGGATGGTTAACCACCACCTTACTAACTCTTGTGCCTAGATCGAAAGCATGACTTTATGTTGATTTGAAAACTCATGAGTGTACATATGTCATCCTACAAATCTTTAGCTTGGCACGTTATGCTTATGCAATGATATGCTATACATGATTGTGCTATGCATTCTAAAAAGGCCCTAATGCATGTTATGAGCGGCGTACGCATGAAAATGTTATGCATCCCATACTACATAACATTTCCATGCGATGAAAAAGAAACATGCTAGACGCAGTCATGTGGTGAGGTTATGCATCCCATACTACATAACCCTCACATGTTGCCCCTATAGTGGATCCATATACGAACACATATTATGCATCCCACACTACATAATATGCCCCATATACTTCATGTTATGCCATGAGTGTAGTGTTCGTGCTTTTGCCAAGACGTGCTGATGACATATCGGTGTGTGAATGACATGATGCAGAACTACCAAAAGCAAACAAAGGAAGGTTGCTCAACTAACTTGTCAAGCAAACCTCCCTCTGATACCAACTGTCACAACCCGCATTTTCTCCGAGTATAAGAATTATCAGAGTATGAGAAAACACACGTTATGATGCCACGTCAAGCAGGGGATAACTGCTGACGCTCAGGCAAAACCAACTACAAACTTTATACAAGAAAATCATGAGTTTAATGATTAGAAAGTCAGTTTATTTTAGAGGCCGTATCCCTCGGCTCCGTGGATCACCTAGTCCACAAAAGAAAACTATATTTACACGCTGCGGAAAAATACTTTTATCAGGTTTGACATCCTTAAGAGCGCATAAGGGTCCCAAGGGAACCACTCATGCTATGCAAGATTCTACATTTAATTTATATTATATATATAAGAAAATTATCTTTATACATGATTTGGAAAATAGTGATTAAGTTTTATAAAAACATGCTGATCATGAGCTTTATTTATAATAATATTTATAGTTTAAAAGTAACTAGCAACCTAGCATAAATCCTTCTCAGAGCAAGTAGACTATCTCCAGAAAACGGTAGCAACATAAGTAAATATATCCAGTACAAAGGTAAAAAAAACTACCAGTGGGCGCCAACAACCTGACACGAACCCACTGGCACATATGTATGTCTGTAAGAAAGTACTAAAAAACTACCTCACCAACCCGGCAAACGGAACTCCATGGTCCAAGAGACCACCAACACCACCACTGCAAACTAGCCACCCAACTGGCTACAGCTCAGAACCTGAGGCATTCCAAAAGAAAACAGAATACCTCAACAAGCAAAACAAGGTAAAAACTGCATGAAAAAGTCAACCAAAGGAACAAAGTAACAGAGAAACATGCAGTAGAAAGAGTCACAACTGTCCAAACAGGACCACAAGAAAAGCACAACAAGCAAAGAAAACAGCAACAACCCAACTCAGGAACAACATCCTGCCGGGCCTACTAGGCTACCAAGAGCCCAAAGTGCTGCAAACTACCAAGGAAGAAACTTCTAACACCCTAGACTGTGGAAAGTGGTAGTAGCAAAAACAAACAACGAGGAACCGGATCGGAGGTAAACTCAGTCCCCCATCCACCATGTCCAAGTCAACAAGCTCGAGGGTCTACACGTGAAAGCACAAGGGACCTTCCACCCACACAAGCCCAGCCCGTACCTGGAGCAAGAAAAACAAGAGTGGCCTTGGCTAAATCACACGACTCCACCCCCATAAAGAGCTATAAACCACCACTACTAACCACGACCCACGATTCGGCCTTTAAGAAAGTAAAGAAAACGGCCGACAAGGAAAAACCAGAAATAATAAGAACACCACTCGGGAACGAAAAAAACAAGGTAAAGGAAGAGTGTTGAAATGAATCAACACGACTTGGCATTGAGTGAAACCCGCTCAATGCCTACCTAAACCTTGGCGTTGAGTGAGCTAGCCTCACTCAATGCCAAAAAAAACACTAACCACAAATAGAGAATATGGCACGACCAACCTCTAACAACAATACGGAACACGACAATCGTCTCCAGGGATCGACTATCGACAGAAAGGGGGGGTCACGGGCGTGACAATTATGTCACGGGCATGACAAAACTGCTAAGTCAATTGGGAGCTTGACGATAGTCGAACGGAGGTCGACGATAGTCGAACGGCCGAAGACAAGCGAAGGTCGACTATCTCGACGATAGTCGAACGGCTGCCAGACTAAACGGAGATCGACTATCTCTAAAATGATAGTCGAACGACAGCCAGACTATACAGAGTTCGACTATCTCCTCGACGATAGTCGAACGACAGTCTGGCTAAATGGAGTTTGACTATCTCCGCTCAGAGATCGACGATAGTCGAACGACTCACAGACTAAACCGAGTTCGACTATCTCCGTTCAGGGCTCGACGATAGTCGAACGACCAAGGCAGAAAATCCAAAACTCGAGTAGTTGCCTGCTACTCGAGTATTCCAAACAACTACTCGAGTAGTTACCGACTACTCGAGTATTCCAAACCACTACTCGAGTAGTTACCGACTACTTGAGTATCTAAATTCCTGCACTCGAGTAGATCCCTACTACTCGAGTAAACCAAATCCCCTACTCGAGTATCTCGAATCCACTACTCGAGTACTCCAAAGCCTACACTCGAGTAATTACTTCCCACTCGAGTACTCCAAACCAATACCCGAGTATTCTAATTAACAACTCGAGTATCTCGACACCCATCACTCGGGTAATTACCTACTACTCGAGTGATACACTTAACAAATTCGGGAATCACCCCCCCCCCCCCTCTTAACACTCCCTCTCGGCTACACCCAAACCAGAGCAAAATCTGAGCAAAGATAAACGGCATCACGCCGGCAAATTGGGTTCCAACAGCACAAGGTAGAGGGGGGGTTCAATAGGAAGAACTAAGTCCTATAGTTAGCAAGAATAAGAGAACAACAAGGCCTCTAACCTAGGGCTAACAGGGATTTCAAATTCAGCAAGAAAATTCAAAAAAAGAAACTTGGCAAGGGCAAGAATACCACTTGCCTCAAATTTCAGCGAAGCTTGGACGGCTTTCCCTCCTCTTCACACAGCACAAACAGCCGCAGCACCTATAACGAAGATCTACGAGAATCGAATATCTGTAAACTGGAAACCCAAATCTCAACAAAACTACACGAAAATCGAATATCTTACCTTCGAAACGAAGATCTACGAGAGAGCAAGACAACGCCATTTTCGGAATCGAAATCCGTCCACGATCAAGCCCGGAATCACTGACCGAAGGTGTACAGGAAGGGCGGTTTTTCTCCTCTGTTTTTCGCGAACAAGCAGGGACGGTTTCTCTCTCAGGAAAAAGGAAGAAGAAGTGGGCCGCCACTTCTTAAGAAAAGCTTTTATACAAAATCTAACCGCCGGTTCAGCCTAAAACCGAACCCTACGCCTAATCTCTTAATTACATTTAAGAAAATTCCAAAAGGAATAAGCCAAAAATATGGCTGCCACCAAGGCAAGGCAATAACTGCCCAATTAAATTCTCCCACAGAATTTAATAATCGGTCAAAATCGAAAGGCTACAGGACAGCCAAATCAATTTAATTAATTGATCACATATACTAATGATACACCAAACGACACGAAAACCGAATCACCTCGGAATTTGACGAAATTCGCACCGTAGCTAAATACCCACGCTACGAAACACAACGGCGAAGTCGAAATTAACTTTCGACGAACAGAACTCGAGTTATACCAAAAGAAAGCCAAACACAAACATTCCCCCGAGAGGCAATACCGGGTCACCCAAAACGACTCAGCTTGCTAGGGAGATCTTGCCAACAGTCTACAAAATAGGGCACTGAGTTCTAAGGAGCTAAACCATACTCCACACATGGCACAAGCCATGGAAACATGTCACCGTAACGCCAACGAGAATAAAAATAATCGCAGGAAAATCGGGGGCGTTACAGTTTCCTCCTCGTGGTCCTCGTCCTCGAACACGCATGTGTCCCAACCCTCGCGGAGTTGCCGGAGGGAGTGCAGGAGGAACATTACCAAATAGCTGTGGGCAGAAACATCGGATGTTGCCCGGTCTTTTGCATTGGAAGCATGCTCGCTCATTCCTCACCTCGGGTTGCTGAAACTGTTGAAGCTGTGGAGGTGGAGGCAATGCTGGCGGCTTGGAACCATGTGCTCCACTCTAAAATTCTAGTGGAAATGCATGCCACCTATCTGATGTCCTCTTCCTCCTCCGTAGTCGTGTCTCCTTCTATTGCTAGGGCCAGCTTCCATCACACCCTCAGCAGGTCTCTTACCACATCCCAAGTGGTCTGCTTCTAGCCTCTTCATCATGTCAATTATTTCTGCCAAGCTGGAGTCTGCTATAAACAAAAGGGCCTTCCTCAGGGGGGTCCCTCAACCCTTTGTCGATGCCCTTAGCGTATCCTCTATCATCTAAGTCATATGAGTCAGCAAATCTCGCAAGATGTTGGAACTCTCGTTGATATTCCGCAACAGACTTCGATCCCAGCTTCAGCTGTAAAAATCTCTCTTCGAGTTCATCTCGAGCAGACGAGAGAATGAAGTGCTCTAAAAAGGCTCCTGAGAACTCTCTCCAGCTAATCTCCAAATAAACTCACCGTTGAAAGGTGGAGCCCATGAGGGATTTCCACCACCTCTTGGCGTGTAGTTCCAGGAGTGTCACTGCCAGGGTCACAGCCATATTGTTCGGACATCTAAATCCCTCTAGCAGTTCTTGCAAGGTGTCGATCCATTCTTCTGTATGCACGATCAACTCTGCACAAAGTAGGCAGGAGGGGAGATACACTAGTAGAAAAGTGACTTTTAATGACGAATTATTTGGTCACTAAAAGTTGGATTTTGGTAACTAAAAATATTTAGTGATCAAATATTGTTCGTCACGAAATGGTCACGAATGCCCCGCCACTAAATGTATTTAGTGACCAAAAAGAGTTTTGTCACTAATTATACATATTTAGTGACATAAATAACAATAGTCACCAAATGAATTTTTGGTGACCAAATTTATTTGATCACTAAATAAATAGTCATTGACCAACTTGAATCGATCACTAAATAATATTTAGTAACCATATTATTCGGTCACAAAATGATTTTTTTTGGTGACGAAAATTGGGTCACTAATATTTTTATAGTTGTTTACAAAATATATTTTAACTAGAAATTAAAAATTACAATATTAACCACAATAATAAATAGAAAATCTATTTGATAAAAGAAACTAATTTTTTTTTATTAATAGTAAAAAAAATAAAAGGTGGGAGATAGTCCAAACCCCTGAATACAAATCAATAGATATTTTATCTCTATTAAATTCAATACATGAAAAAAATTTATAATAAATAATCTACAATTGAGCTTTAATCTTTTTCTTCTTCTTCTCGGGTTCATGCTTCTTGCCTTCGTTCATCTTCAGCCCCCTTCATAAGTGCCTCATTCTTTGAAGCCAAGAAAACAATCATCTAGCCCCAAACTATGCATTATTCATTTGACATGATATTGGTCCGTATTTGCAAAAATCTGCACTCATATGCATATATGTGTTATCCGTCGCTGAAACTAACTCGGTAATGAAATATGCTACTTAAGTTTGATTACCGTACTAGTTTTCTCCAAGGCATTGATAGATGTAGGTTCCTCAACATTGGATCAGGTTTCAAAACATCATATGGTAGTTTTACATGTACGTATGCATGAAACTCTTCATCATCAGAGCCATTTACTTCCTTTGGCCTGCAACAAATTGAAGAATCTGATAAATCCTTATTACAAGAAGTGATTTTATTAATTGGTTCTTACTCATGAGCTAGAGATATACCTTGAGTCCGACCATTGTAGTTCCATGTTCCTTGAACAAATCCAAGTACATACGTGGGATTAGGCCTTCCTCGATATGTAGATGAGCCCTCATGTAGTCTATAAATTAATGAAAATAGTAGCATGATGATTGAAGAAGAAAACAATCACCTTGGTTGCTGGAAAATAATTAAGCTATTTCTAATAAAGCATCGGATATTCTATGGCTTCCAGAAATATCACTTTCTCCATCTAATAAAGCGCAGGAGTTAAATATACTCAGTCCTTCCTCTCTTTTAACCCAGAAAAGCAGATAAAATCATGACCTAGCAACAAAGTTTGAGTGAGTAGAAAATAAAAATTGTCTTATAATAAATCCACGCTTCTATTCACATCAGACTTCAAATTTTTAATAGAATGGTGATTAAAAACTTACCAGATTCTTGAGGAAAAAAATAGCATTTCGGCTGTTCTTCAAACATCTACACTCTAATTACTCTCATATATGGCTAAATTTGGGGGCTTTCTTAAACTAAAAACCAATGAGGTGAACCATAAATTATCAATAAATAGTTGCATAAGATAATTACTCCACCAGTCAAAACAATACAAGGTACCAAAAGCTAAATAAGTAGTTAAATATAGCTGCTAGCAGGTGAATGCATTTTGCTGAATGTCATTGCATTTAGCGGTTGCATTCAACAGCGGAAGCAAGCGGCTAACAAGAAATGGGAACAATATACATCACTCACTTGAACCCATTTTCATCATGGCGCTTTCAACAGTTAGATTAATGAATCAAATATTTTAATAATGAAAATCTTGATAACAAATAATGGGAACCATAATAAATAATTTATTACCATAAATGTCAACACAAATGTTTTTATTTCTTTGTCATAACTGAACAACCACAAAGTTTAAGGCTATATTTGGTTCAGCGGTGGCGGGTGCAGCCGGCGGGTCAAAACCGGGCTTTAGAACTGGAGGGGGAGGGGCTGGGGTCGAAACGGAGCGGATCGGGGCCGTTTCCTCCTTGCTGCGGGTGCAAATGCCGCCGACGCCCGTTTGTTTACCCACCGTCCGACGACATTTGCTCCAAACGGAGGCGGCGAAACGCCGAACCAAACGAAGCCTAAATGTTTAACCCATTTCCATTATGGTGTGCGTTATGCCACTGATCGATTCTACAGTCAGACTCCACACAAAGCAATAAGCTCAATTAGGAAGAAAAATTTAAGAAAAAAGTTATGCTTTAAAAATGAAAGAACAAGAAATAAAGGTATGGTAGCGGTTAACCAAGTTAGCAATCATTATAATTAATCATACAAACATCAATAAAAATTCATTAGGGAATTGAACAAAAAACGAAAAACATATCAAATAATTAACAACATTATTTTCATAATGCTACCCTATTAGTTTAACCAAGTTAGCAATCATTGTAATTAATCATACAGACATCAAGATAAATTCATAAGAAAATTGCACAAAAAAACTAAACCATATCAAAAGGAATAAACAACATTATTTTCATAACACTAACCTATTAGATTAACCTCTAGTTTTACAAAGATGCTTCGATTGTTGAATTATCAGAGCACAAAACTGAAGAAATACCTATTTAGAGCGCTATGGTTAATGTAATATGGATAATCTGAACATACATCTCCAATATAAAAATCTAAACCGTAATATGTTGAAAGAGAGTTTAGTTTGTGGGATTGCAGGGGTGTGAAGTAATGTGACGTTATCTTTCCCAAACCTGGAGGAAATGGGGCGGTCGACGTGGAGTCATATGCAAGATATGAGGCAGAGTGGGCCTTCGCAGAGACTGTGATGCTTGAAAGTAGGAAGGGGCGTAGGAGTAACAGGGAAGCAGCGTTGTCCTGGGAGGGCGAGAAGGCCGCAAAGCCCTAGGATATAGTTTGGCTATCCTGTAATATTGAACAAATATGAATGAAGGGAGGTGGGATACCTGGTTGAGGTTTCTAAAGTTGAGGGCTTAGAGTTCATCTAGAAGCCCTAGAAACGGAGGACGTCTTTCGGGGAGTGGAGATTTACGTTAAAGCTTTGCGCTTAAAATTTGGGATTGATAATTGAGAATGCCAACTAACAATGGTGCTCTATGATGGTGCTCCTCTGCGATGGTGATACAAAGAGATTTGATGCCCTAGGAGTGGGAAGTGTCTGCTTGGAGGAAGGGGGAGGGAATATGCGAGAAGTGAATAGGACAAGAGGGAATGCGTAAGATCTCACCCACGGGAGCCCTCTCATAATAGAAATCGGAAATGTCTTATATTTTCTGAAGTCATCTACTTCTATTTCGGATCGGCTTGTTTAGAGAGTTGTTATTATGGCTTCGCTTGCTTCGCTTGCTTCGGCATTTCGCTGTCTCTATTTGGAGTAAATGCCGTCGGACAGCGGGTAAATAAACTGGCGTCGGCGGCGTTTGTTCCGTTTGCACCCACAGCAAGGAGGAAACGGCCTGGATCCGCTCCATTTCGACCCCCGCCTCTCCCCCTCCGATTCCAAAGTCTTGTTTCGATCTGCTGACTGCACCCACCACCGCCGAACTAAATATAGCCTAAGGATGTCGACGATTGACTCGAGATGGACAGGAAGCATTGAAATTATCATTTAACAGAAGTTAATTAGCTCAATCTATAAATTTAATGATATTATATTATAAAATAACTTTTCTTTTAATTGTCGGTGAATGTTTTTTATCACAACAAAAATAATAAATACTTCAGAAATTTTACTTTTGTGACAAATTTTATATTTTGTCAATAAAGATACGTATTTTGTGATCAAATCTTTATTTCGCCACTAAAGATGTACCTTTAGCGACGAACTATATTTTGTCACTAAAAAACTATCTTTAGTGACAAAATATATTTCGTCATAAAAATTTTATCACGAAAGGTCAACTTTCTTGTAGTGATAGCTCGGAAAGTTCTCACCCAATTGGATCCCGGAACTTGTTGTTGTACGGTGGCATGTTGGGATCTAAAGGTATCCAAGATAGATGTAAGTGTTTTGCCCTATCTCCGATTTGTGAAACTGTGTGGGTACGGACGGGGTGGGGGTGCCCCCCATTTTCTCGACATGCACTGGGATCTACATATAGAGTACAAACCTAAGTTCAGGTTGGCTAATCGTATGTCAAAGTTGGACCAACTTAGTGTGAGTTACATATGGGCACACCACTGCTTCCGCTAAGTCAGTTTGTCCCCAAACTAACTAATCGAACGAGGGTGGCACCATTGTTGAATGACTTCTTTAGTTCAGGATCGTAGCAAGCTGATACTATTTGTAGGATCACCCTCCCGAAAAAAATAGGGCACGAGGGGAGTCTTATGCCCAGAACAGCCGCCTTGCAGAAGCGCTAGCACTCGGGCTAAACTATACCACAAGACGCTTATCCTGCAGGCTCTAACCAATATCAACCAATGCCAACCCAACGAAGAATATAAAATAGAAGACAATCCACACATAAGTAATAATAGTCCAAAAAGTACAAAAAAAGAAGCTACAACAAGCTTCTATAGTATCAGAGTACGAGTAAAACTTGCCCAAATGGGCTATATCATGAGTCTGTTAAACTCACATCAGTTTCTAACGATAGCAAAGACACCGTCCTTTCAGGCCCTATCGTCCTGGTCTTGCTGGCCTACTGCATAACCTGCTGCTGCTTTGTCTGCGGGGTTTCCTCCTAAAAAGGAAGACGTAGCAACTGTTAGTCATAAAGACTAAGTGGTTATCACATCCACTCCCCCAGCGACTCCTCGGCACCGGGCGGAGAAAGGTACATGGGTGTAATATAATTATATAAGCAGTAGTACAAACAGGTGGTACAGCATAGTGAGCAATATCAAGTATATATGCAGTGTAATGAACAAGCAAACATTCTACTCTAGCAGTTCTACCATTTACATCGGTATATGGAAATTATAAAGCTACGATAGAAAGTAACTTAACTTATAAGAATGCTCATACAAACATATAAGTTAAGGATCTGCTTAACAGTAAAGTAACTCATCATATAGGAGTGCCCGTACAAACTTATACGATGAGGATCTTGTGTATGAAATGTATGTAATGGTATGAATGCAATACAATGACTCACCCATGATTGTACACATGCAATTGCTATGTCGACACAGACGTGTAGTTCCCACTATTCGACCAAGTAGCTAACCTCTCAGGCATCAAACGTCATGGCCAGACGGTGACAGTAGAGCGGGCATATCGACTACTATGCTGGCATCCACACTACCTAGCCTAGGCCTCCGTACACCTCAACACTAAGAACAGTCCAAAGTCTATCTGCCAACTCCCATCGGTGTGACGACTAGCAAGCTCGTAGAACTGCCACACTATCCTTAATTAAGGATTATGACACCGCTTGTCAACTCACACCGCATGTAATTTCACATCATCATGGCACGGAAGGAGCCTCGTGAATGAACATCGCGGACCAAGCCCAACCGTCCACTTACGTCTCTTCTCAACATTACCAAACTAGTGCGGTCAAACACCCGTACTTACACCATTCCACAATCTAGTGCTACAGGCACTTAAGGGTTCATCATCGACATAAAGGTACCTTATATATTAATCAACCATACAACCATTTGTTCATGATAGTCGTTACCAATTATATACAGTATCTTCAAGCCAAACTTATCGTTATTCAACGCATTACCCTTTCCAAGTACATCCTTATTGATTCATATATTTAAACCATTCCTACAATCCAACCTCATCAATCCATTCGTTCTCCAACCTTCAACAAATCACAATGATCAAGTACATTTTACCACATCATCTGTTCATTAAGGGTCTATCCAATAAATGTCATCGCAAATGCTTATAGACTCTCTACCAGCACAAGGCCGATACAAAAAAAACACAAGATCTACATTTGTAGTAATGATTACTGTACATCAACTTCAAATGGGGATTCCCGAGGCTACAGGAATCCAATGAATACATTTAACCCCTCGTTGGAAAGTCATTACCGAGGGATGTGACTTTCGTGTTTAGTTGAAAGCCCTGATCTGGCCGCATCATGTCCGAAAATGGCCTTGAAGGCTACTGCGTGCAGAAAAAAGATTTTTGCACGCATCTTAAAGCAAGATGAATGACATCGGTTCATCTTCTTCATCAAGCCATATGTTCAAACCATGTCCAGAACATCCTCAACCCTTATTTACCCTCTTGAGACCATTTCTCTTCACGAAACCAGTCCCCATCTTCACATAGAAGGAAGGAGAGGTTGAAGACGTCTAATCCCTAGAACACAAGTCCTAGCATGGCCTTTTCATAGAAATCTTCTACTCACAAATAGAGACTCTTCCGATTTGATATCTCTCCTAGAAATAGCTATAGAACTAGCACCAAGGGAGGGGGGAGGAAGCTCATATCATTTCCGGTGTTTCCACCATTTCCATCCATGGATCTTGTCATCCTTCTAGGCAGCATCTTCTTCTCCTCGGTCGGTTTTAGTTCTTCATGGGAAGAAGATCGGCTCCAACACCTTCTTCCTCTCTAGCAGTTTTCTACAGCAATGGCTTGGAAGGAAGAGTAGAAATGTCTAGGGTTTTTCTCCCCTTTTTATGGGGAAATTGGGTAACTGCATTGCCACGTGTCGACCTCTCATTGGACCACCAATCAGTTAGTAAATGAGACCCTTCAAAATGACGCGGCCAGAAAATTCGACAAAACACAAAATTGAATGACATAGGTAGAGACATGCCCGTGTCACTACCCATTTCCTGCTCGGGAGGAATGTGGTCGACGATTCGTCGATCTCCGCTCAACTACTGTCGAACTGCTGCTTGGATGCACAAGGGTAGGGACACACACGCGTCACTACCCGTATCCTGCTCGGGAGGAATACGTTCGACAATTCGTCGAGCTCCGCTCGATGAGCGTTGAACTGCTGTATGGATGCACACAGGTAGGGACACGCCCGTGTCACTACCCGTGTCCTGCTCGGGAAGAACACGGTCGTCGATTCGTCGTGCTCCTTTTGAAGAATACACACACACGCACATAGGTAGGGACATGCCCGTGTCACTACCTATGTCCTACTCAGGAAACACTGTCGACACTTTTAGTCAATCTCTGCTCGATGAACACACACACACGTGTAGGGACACGCCCGTGTCTCTACCCGTGTCTCTACCCGTGTCCTTCTCTGGAAATTTCACAAATCAGATGCAAAGACATTAGAGTACCACACGGGTATGGAAACGTTCGTATCACCACCCGTGTCCTACTCTTGAACAATTTCTCCTCCCTTACACAAGTGTAAGCCTAGATGTCAGCACTCCCTAAGCCCAAATCAGCTCTCCTGACTCAAAAGTGTGCACGAGGCGCCTAGAGCAAATTGGGACGTTACAAGATACACTACAATTTAATGTGAGCGGTGTTACCTTGGCTTCCAAGGTTGATTTGCCTTTACCACTGTCACTTCCAGCTATAATTTCAAATGAACCGGGAGAACTTTTGAAGTTGAATGTTTTGATATCTAATGATTTATCTAGAGCTACTGGGACAGGTGTTCTGCTGAATGGGCAAGATAAGGCTGTGAAAGTTGAAGAACTGTTGATGTCAGCTGAAGTAGAAATATTTACGGAGTTGCTGGGAGTGAAACAAGATTCGAATAGTTTTGAACATGAGCTGAGCACAACTATTGAGAGCGTGCATAAGATAGACATAAAAACTTCTATTATTCCAAACACATTTTGTAAGACTGTTAAACAGGTTACTTGTGCTGATCTTTCACCCGCTGCGGGTGAGGTAAGGATGCCCTCGGATGAGAAAGATAGACATGTTGCTGAATTGGTTGGTGTGGTTATACCACCCTGGCATTCTCCATCTATGGATCAGAAAAGAAAAGAACTACTCATGCGTAAGGCGCATAATTTTTCATACCGGTGCGAGAAAGAAGAGGTTAGGGGCAGAGGAAATTCGTCTTCCCTGGGCCCTAAAGCTTTCGCCTCGCACTCATCTTGCATGACTGGGGGGATCTATTAGATGTCAGCATTAAGCTGAGAAGTGAAGGATCTCCGGGGCCCCTTTCATGCTTTTTCTAGTTTCATTTAATGCTTTATGCTTTGTGTAACTTTAGACTTTTTCGTTGCGTTTTAAACTTATACTCTGAACAATATTAATATAACTGATAATACTGGTATTTGGTCCACCTTAAGTACGGTAAAGAAAATGGCTTATGGGAGACAAACCAATTTCGCTGCTTTTAATTTATTCAATTATGTTGCTGTGATTATATGTTTTTAGTATGCGTGGTTGGAGGTATTCTCTTGTGCAGGTGGAGTTCGTTTGGGCTGTGGACATTCTGCTGAAATTAATGTCAATATTCGGGTAGGCTCATTTGCTGAGCATGGGGTAACCTCTCCCCCAACTTTAATTTCTCTATTGTTATTGAAAATCTTGGATAGGTTGTTTAGTTTAAGTCTGGTGGGGGAGAGTTATGCCGGTTTCCTATGCACATGTACTATTAGCACTTTCATACCAAAAGTATATTTTCATTTTCTATTTTTATATTATCATGTCTGGATCGTGCACCTACTCCCACATGAACGCTATCTTAAGCACGCGCTCGGCTCAAGTAAAATTTATTTCTTTTGTGTTAACTTTAAAATAGTGGTGATGGCTTAGGATTTTAGGATAGAGTAGTTCGAAACTCATGTAGTGCTCCTGATCGAGTACTCATGGTGTGTAGAAATAGTATAGATTTAATTTTTCTTTATGCTCGTAGGTTTATACGTTTCTGTATTTGTAAATATTATTTGTACTTCTCAAAAATGTTGAATCTGGAGTATTCGAACGGTGTAGGAATGTGTGTAGCCGTTGTAAGACCCCCCCCCTTTATTTTTAGAACCACGGGGTATTAGGACCAGAACCGCCATTTTGCGGTGACACCTTCACGCCTGAGAAGGTCGTCACTACAAAGCGCTGATCCTGCCGGCCAAAATGATCACAGAAAAGTAGCAAAAGAGTAAAAGATATGTCCACATAAATCACATATATAGTAAATAATCTCCATGAAGGGAGAGTCCACATAAATAATAAAAAAGGTACTAAAAATAGGACTCATGCCCGGTACATCAATATCCTCACTACATATCACTCAGTGCGGAAGCAAAAACTAAACATCTACTAACGATCGGGACTCACAGTCCCAGCTATCTGAACTCCGGTGCTAAACTGTCCCATCTCTAAGCGTGCCGACCTCTGGGACTGCTCCTCCATGTTGGGCTCCACGGTCCCCTAAAATGATGTGGTTCGAAATCCATTAGTCTAAAAGACTAAGTCCTATCATCCCCACCCCTTCCCCTATAACTCCTAGGCACTGAGCGGGGAGAAGGAAGGAGAGGTAGTGATGGTGGAGAATGAATAAGAGGCGGGTGATGGAGGAACTAAACTAGCATTTCTATAAGTATATATGTCAGTAATATAGGTATGAAAAACTGAACAAGAAATAAGTAACCTTAACTTATATGAAAACACATAAGCTAGGGATCTTTTGCAAGGCTCCTATCGTATAAAGAGTCTCATTCAAATTTATATGATAGGGTGTCAGTTTTATAGCAAGCATGTATTTATCTACAGAATAAAAACCTTAACTTATAAGCACGCTCAAGCAAGCTTATAATCCAAGGAGTCATTTAGGAGGGCCTATTATATAAAAAGTCTTATATCAATTTATATAATAGGTGTCAGAGGTTAAATGCAATGGTTATTCTATGACATACAAGTATGCTATGATGTGAATCATGCAAGTGCAACACACCCACTCGACTCTGTGGACACGGACATTTAGTTCCCCCTTTCTGGAGCCTAACCTCCCAGGATTCCTCCGTAGTGACAAACAAAAGCGGTGGGTTGGGCCTCTCCCACCTCTAAACCGATAATAACACTACCAGTCAGACCTATCGTACGCCTCGACGTTGGTGCACTAAGCGGAGCTCCTGCGTACTCTTTGCCGGCAGGTCCACCGTACTTAATTTGGCAAAGTGCTAGACCACACTTGCCGAAACAACGTATTGACGTCAGTGCATCAACCCTCCAATACTGAAGAACCACCACTTTATACTTTATGCACATGCAACCTTATGTATCAGCTACCGAGCCAAAGCTTCCCGGACCATCCCGTCTGTCACAAACAACAACCGAGCCAAAGCATGTCAGGAAAACCTGCCCATCACCAAAACAATCGATCCTAGTGTCTGAGTGACCCAATCTAACACCCCGAGACATCAAGGTGAGTGAAAGTGAATTCCTAGTTATACTAATTAATCTTTCTGTTTATTTTTTCTACAGTTTAGGTTAGCCTAGGATTGCCCAAGGCATACCCCATGAAGGGTTCTCGAGGGCACTCGGAACTACGATGGGCTAAAGCCCAAAGCTCTCTTTCGCAAGGCACTTATTATTTTTGGTTAATACCTGATTCCCGATCCCTTTAGTATTACACAGGTTCTAACCCTAATGTGTTTTGACCATGTCTCTCCCTTCAAAGGAAAGACTATCTTGCATCGATCACGAGCACCACCTAATCTTAGACAAGTCTATAACCTACGCATCCCAACTTCTAATGGTATACTCCAATCCACTTTACTAAAATCAGTAAACCACAACCCCATCCCCCTATGATCATTTCCCATGTTAACACAACTTCCGCAGTTTTACTAAATGCATACCACCTTATGCAATATGACATGCATGATAGGAGGTACTCTAAATCCTCATCCAAACACCCTAAGATAATTAATGGGGGCCGATCACGACATTTGTTGCCTAAATCCAGAAACTTGGAATTTTCTTAAGTTATCTGACATTTTATATATTTCATCTTAAAATCCAAATGCCCTAGTTTGAATATGAAGTGGCCCTTACAGTCTTGCAAAATGCTCCATAAATTTATTATGAATACTAGGCAGCTAATTAACAGTAAATATAAGTCTTCCAAATTTTTTTGCAAGGTTTAAGCCTCTGATCCAAAATTTTAAATATAAACACATAGTTAACAATTACAGAAACAAGTGTTGTAATTAAGCTTCCATAAATTATAAGAAAATTCAAGCATGTCTAAAATTCCCTAAAAACACACCTGACCCAGATTCCAAATTTTCTAGTGAATAATGTACTCTAATTTTAATTTAGAATGATAATCCTTTTTATTAATTTAATAAACCTACTATAGAAAATATTCATCTAAAAATTATGATAAAATTTCCTTATGGGTATAAATCCCTAATATTACCACTGAACAAGCTTCACAATTTTCTAACAAACATTCTGCTCTGAATCTAATATTGAACATATTTGCATATTTTAAATCTTGTGAAGTAAGTACTGAAAATATCCATCTAAAAATTATAATAAAAATCAAGTATGAGCATAATTACCTAAAACTTCCTTTGCTCGATTTTCATAATTTTCCAATGAAAAGTGAGATCATAATAAACAAAAGACTATCAAGGGCAATTCCATGTATTATAAAGGAGGTACTCAATTTATTGTTCCAAAATTACTAATTAATTCACCATAGGCTCTTATTAACCATATGACCATACTGACAACGTTTCACAACTCTTCATAAAGTTTTGATGACCTATCTTACATGTATAATGTTGGTGCCCTAAATTAGGGTTAGGGTTTAGGGAGGTTAAGCAACCTCTAAATCTGGTAATATTTTTACCAGAGGACAATAACCACCATAGGGTCCTCTCCACAAAATTTGAAGTCCATACAAGGGCATTTGACCCCATGCCCTTCTCAAACCCCTTGTTTGCAAACATAGGACCTACCCTTGTGTCCTAGGGCTCCACCCTTCAACCTCCACCAAATATTAGTGGAGGGGGTATTTTTTGTGCTATTAAAGCTGAGTGCCAAGGTCCATCACCTTTGGGTGAGGTGGGCCAACTCAAGAGTACTTAGGGCACTTAGCCCTGATTTGACCTAAAAGGGGCCAACCCATGGCTACACAATTACCCTATCAAACCAATCCCAAAAGTGATGAAATTTTAACCAGAAACTAACAATACTCCCTAAGATCTCACTCCGAAATTTGAGGGGTTTTTGAGGTGTTTAAGACACCTAGTTAAATTATACATGACTTATTTAATTTTTAAAGAAACTATAGAAAACGTATCTCCAAAAATTCCCATTTTTGGACAGGATCTAGATATAGTGTAGGGTGTTTCCCTGTCCAATTTTCAGGTCATTTGGACAAGGGATGAAGTGGGGGCACTCATTTTAGTTTTTGTCTAACCCTAGGTATAGACCTCACCAAAATGACTGCTTTGGTCAAACCAAGCACCCAAATTGGTTCAAACAAATTTTAAAATAAAGTACACCCCAAGGCTACAACTTTGATGTTTACTACATTTTCTGTAGGTGACCCTAGTTATTTTTAATAAATTAAAACATGAAATACATATTCTGTGACATAAATGAAATGAATATATAACCTATTGTTTAAATATTATTCAGCACGAATCTTGGCGCATGATAGACGACACCTGGTCATCGTCTAACTCCAGCTGACGGCCAGGATCATCCCAACCTGGAGCTAATTCTCGGCCTAATTCCCGGCCATCTGGCCACCTCTCTGGCCGGCCACAGACATCACCGCCTCCGTCGAGGTGGTGGCTATCGCTAGGCGACCGCACAGCCGCCGGAGGGGTCTTTTCCGGTGATCCCGACAAGAGGAAATTTCCGAAAAACCAGGAAATTGAGAGCTTGGATCTGGCTCAATTGATCCCGATTTTCATTGTAACTGAAACCTAAGATCTACCCAAAGTGTAAGTAGAGGAGGAGGACCTTTTTGGTGGTCTAGAGTCACGCCGATCATCAGGTCATCATGGTGGTGGTGGCGCCGCTCGTGTTTTTGCAACTCCACAGTGGAAGGGCTCGAATTCTTCAGGTAAATGGTGGGGAAAACTTCTCTCAGTCCACTGATGGTGTTTAAAGCCACAGTTAGGGAGGGGGAGGCCAAGTCATCAATGGCCATTAATGGCCATTGAATGCTTGGCTCGGCCATGGTGGTTGTCCTCCCCTAGCCACTGCCATGGCCGAAAAAACCCTTGGCCTCCTCTTAACTGAACATGGGAGAATATTCCAGTAAGAGGAGAGGGCTCTTGGCCTTCCTAGCCATGAATGGACCCTCCCTTCATTTTCTCTATCCTCCATTAAAGAGAGAAAATGAAGTTTCCTCTCTCCTAGCCATCAAGGCTGACTTGGTCAACCCCTTTAGACTATTTGCAGTCCAATAATCCATAGCTTCTATAATCAAAAGGTGCTTAGCCCAAATGAAAAAGGTCTTGAGCTTGGGTTAGTCCATTTGGCCTAAGTTGACATAAATTGGACTTGGGTTGACCTTGGTCCTTTTGACATTTTGGGTTGACCCCAATGGGTCCTTGGTGACCCATTGGCCTCCCCTAGGGCCTAGGTGTCATAAACCGCATTTCTCCTACAATGGCGGAATATCAGAGTAAGGGAAAATGCACTTCATGATGCCATGTCAGAAGGGGATAACTACAGACTTTCAGGAAAGACTCCAAATCAACACAAACATAAGATTTAAATGATCGATTGAAGATGTTTAGTTTGGGTTTGACAATCAGCCGTATCACTTGGCTTTGTGTCTCACTAGTACAACAGGGAAAAAGTAGTTGAACGTAGCGGAAAAATACTATAGTAATCAAATTGGACATCCTACATGAGTCTAACATCCCAATAAGGAAAACACATGGGGTGCAGTACTCTAAATTTATAATTATAATATCAAAATAGTTGGTACGTTATTAAACATAGTGACTTAGAGTTTTAAATTGTGTTATGCCTGAAATTATATTAGTTTGTTTTATATTTGAAAATATCTATAGACATCCGAGCATAAATCCTTCCCAGAGAGAAAGAACTACTACCATAAAAGTAGAAACTATCAATTAGCAAAATATCCAAGAACAACAATAAACAATAAGTGGGCGTCAAATGCCTGACACGAACCCACTAAAAGTTCTCAAGTCTTAACCAAACAATAAGAGTACCAAGAGCTACCTCGCAAGCACGAGGTACACACAGCAAACACACCACTCAGCCGCACCACTGTCTACAACCCTGCACCTGAGGCATTCAAAAGAAGAACACCTCAGCAAGCAAAAGTACAAGTGGCAAGAGTACAAGTAAACAAGTATGAAAAGAATTTAACAAAGGAGGGTGTACAAAACCCAACCCAAGGGAAACAGAGAACTGAAAAAAACACAACAACTATTAGCCAAATTTGATCGAGTAGAGAAAGGTTCGCCAATAAAATACATCTTAATTAAAATGCACCAAGTGCGAAAATGAACAAGTCTGAGTATAAACAACAAGATTTAGCAAACTATGGCATAATCCACTAGGAACCAACTGAGCACAAACGGCTCTGAAGAGGGTGGATCATCAACACGTGGTATAACTACATTATAGGCCGGAGAGGGCGATGACCTCAAGCCCCCTAAAGCCCAAGTCTGGATCCTCAAATGTCTCACAAGCGGCACTGTGGTCAACAACAGGGCCTAAACGGGCTAAACAGACCAAACAGTCCAGAACAGGAGAACTAAAGCATACCCCCACTGTGATGATCCACATAAAGAAGAGGACCCCTGTTTGGTGGGCTATTATCCACACCAACCCTCACATCCCCATCATCATCATCCAACATTAGCACAACACCTAAGTATTTCAACACTAACTCGAATACCAAACCTACCATCGACCTAAAACTAAGCGCAATGCATCCTACACCTAGCGTGTAACGCCCCGAAAATTGTAATCAAACCGGTCGCGTCCTAAGGAATTTTTGGTGCCTATATAGGGGAACATGGCCTGGGACACGGGTGTGTCCAATGCCGTATCTTTCTTCGTGTTGGCCGGCTGTGTCCAGTAAAGGACACAACAGAAAACACAGCTATGAACAGTATCGACACTGGCTTGTCAAGCATTACACGGGCATGTCCATACCTGTGTCAGCACCCATGTCCACCAAGCAACGTGACGGTTGGTGAGGAGGATATCTATGACATGACCCAAGGTCATGGGTGTGTCTCGACCCGACATAGGCATGTCAGGTTCAGACACTGGCGTGTCTCAACCCGTGTGTTTTTTGTGCTCAACGATCGTGCCTTGATCAGAGCACACGGCCTAGAACTCGGTTGAGTGCAAGGCTATGTTCAGACAAGGATTGAGAGATTTCAGGCGAATCTGAGCCGTTCGTTTTCTTTAAATAAGATATAACGGCCCAGATGTGTTCCTGCTTTAATAAGGCCGGGAATAGAGAATTAATTCCTTATTATCTCTTAAGCATTCTCTTTCTAAGGAGTTAGAGAGAGAAGAGACCGATTGAGGAAGGAAGAGGAGGAATCCGGCTGCCGGCGGAGAATCGGTGCACCGAGTCGAGAACTGAGACTGAATCCGCAGAGGAAATTCCCTTGCGAAGCTTTCTATCCGGATAGATTTCCATGGCGCAAAAGCGAACTTCAAGGGTAATGATTCTCTACTTGAGCATGTGAAGCTCTCTTTCTTTCTGAATAGGAAACTCTCTACCGCGAGTGTGTGGTGAGTGTGCGGTGTTCCTTGGGGTAGATGTGAATAGTCCCCCTTGTGTTGCATATACAGTCAAGAATCAATGTACAGACATAGGCATTGTGTGTGAAGCCTACCCGGACGTGTTGGTCTGGATCGGTGATGTTGCATATTGTATGGATTGCCGGAGAAGACTCCGTGTTATGTGTTTTTCGGGTTTTTACACGGTAGATTGCAGCAGGGATCCTTGGGTATTTACTCAAAGGCGCACCCGAAAAACTGAGCGGAAATGTAGTACTGCTAACTTTGCGGCCAAGGAGACAACCTTGTACATAACTGGGTTATGTGATGATTAGGAATGTATTAGGACCCGAGAGAAGCTTGGCCCACGCATACGTCATAAAGTGATTAGGCAGAGTGAGCAACGAAAAAGTGGAAGCGGACCTTGGCTATGCGGTTCGTACTAGAGGCCCTAATGTGGAATAGGTTGTTGGCATAGTCGGGAGTCTTAGACAGTGGTCAGAAAGACTAAAATTCTCACGATGTTTCCATCCCGGGGATGGTGGTGAAGATACAAGAATTGACTGGATTCACCGAAAATGTTCCCTGAGTGCACGAGGTGTTTAGTCGTGCGAGCCTACACCTGTGGCTAAGTATGTTTACACTTTGTTGTTTAGCTAGGCTAATGACATGCTGGGAAGGAGCACCGCCGTCCCGAGTAAGGGGCGAGGTCGTTATAATTTGGTCAGCTTTAGCTGACCGTTGCTTTGTTTGCCACCGTGCGGTGGAAGGTTGCTTGCAGGTGCTACGGAGCCAGGTACCAAATAGCAGGCTGAAGCACATGCTGCTTAGCTGGCCCTCGAAGGCCAAATCGAATTGTTGTTTTACTTTTGTCATGTGTGGCCGGACTACTAGCCGATGTATGTAAAACATTACTTTGTTAAGTGAACTCTTGTAAGGCCATAAGGCCAAGTACTTTCAGTTTATTTGTTATTTCATTCCTATGGTGGTAAGTGGACATTCATGATAGTTGTTATTCAATTATGAGTACTTTCAAACTGTTTAAAAGCTTCCGCTAGAATGCTCTGAGTTAGGGCGAGTAGGTGTAGTTGATTTTTGATATTCTTATATAACCCTTCCGACTATCCGTTGTATATAGCGTTGGGTTCCAGCTGGACCTTCTACTATATTCCATACGATGGATGGGGGTGTTACAATTTGGTATAAGACTAAGGTGTCAGTCTTCTTTATTTGAATTCGTGGGTGAGTTCTTTTAAGGGGAGGTGAGCACATGTATGTGCGTCATCGTTATAACATAAAAGAACCCATGAATGTTCACTTAGTATTGAAAAATACACTTGTTCTGAGGAACCTAAGTGTTCCAATGATTGCTTTTAGCAATCTGTATGTCGCTTAATCAAGGGTTTATGCTACTATAGGTAACTAGGAGTGGTGCTGGGCAATCCGAACATCCGCAATCAGCGGAAAGTAGTGCACCTAATGACATGCCTACAACACCCACTTCAGCAGAAACCATCAGATTGGTGGCTGAAGCAGTCTTTGCTATGATAAATGCCCAACCTGCACGGCAAGTGCAACACGCACCACCTATTAATGAGCAAGAACCGATTAGGGTGGTAAAGCTAGTAGTGGTAGAACTAGTGGCAGTTGATCAAGTGGCACCAAGGAAAGCTATGGAGAAGCAGCTTAAGCATGCATTGGCTTTAATCCTCCGGTTTTCGACGGGATTGGAACGCCAATTCAAGCTGAGGACTGGCTCTCTATGATAAAGAGAGTCTTGACGGCCATATAAACTGTGGAGTGGAAGAACAACACCATAGTGATCTTCCAATTGGCTGTTGAGGCGAGGCTGTGGTGGGACGAGTTGGAGGTTCATCTCTTAGTGGGAAGGCAACTTGCTGATGTGCCTATGAAGGAATTCTCAAGATTATTATTCGCCAGATACCTACCCTCTGCTCAAAAGCTTGAGATGGAGAATCAGTACCTTGGTTTGAATCAGGGAAACAGAAGCGTGGATGTGTATCTCCACGAGTTTATACGGTTGGGTCGTTATGCTGGTGCTATGTTTACTGAGGAGGAGCGGAAGACCAACCAATTCTATGATGGTCTACATGGCGACCTACAACTACTCCTTACTGGGACTAAGGGGCAGGGATTCCTAGCCTTGGTCAATTCGGCCCGGTCATTGGAAAAGTTCGTGAATAAAGTGCAAGAGAAGAAGGACCCACGGGAAAAGAAGTCAGAGTTCAAAGTGCCGAATTCAAAGTCGGGTTTCTGCAGATGGAACAAGAGGCTGATGACTTTGAGCTCAGCCCCTTCATTTGGTGTGACGGGGGCAACCACAAGTCGAGTCCCAGGAACTTGTTATAACTGTGGAAAGAAGAGGCATATTGCAAGTGAATGTAGGAGCGGACGTGCAAAGTCCGAGAGGATGAATGGAGCAACTTACGAAGAAAAAGGGAAGGCAGTGGAGTCACCCGCATCCCACCATACTCCAGCCCAGCCTAGAGTATATAATCTTGGTCTGCAAGAGGCCATAAAGAAAGCTGACGTGGTGACAGGTATGAGTTAAATTATAGCAGTTTAGCATTATGTAGTTGTTAACTTTTTACAAGTTAGCTTATAAATGTTGGTGCTAGGCTTTGTGGCTTTTTTGCGATTGTTGATGCGCATAAAATACGGCAAGCGTACTGGTCGCACAAGTAATAAAGTTGGGAATAAATCCCCGGATGTCGGTCTCTTGAGGAATGCAATTAGCGTCGAACGATTTAGACTCTAAAACTATTGTTATGAGAGTTAATTGAAATAAACAGAAAAAGATGGGGCTTTGGTTGGTGGTCTTACGACCAATTACACTAATGTAAACTATGCGGGTCGCAATCACCGCTTCTCAAGGCGAGATGGATGTAGCGGCCGCGATGCCGTACTTCGGTTGGTGAGTGGACGGAAGTCTAGCGAGTGAGGTGATTAGTGCGGAGTGAAATTGAGTGAAACGAACGTGTGGAGTGGAGCGAGATGGAGCGAGGCGCATCAAAGAATAATTCTCCCAAGCAAGAAGAAACACCAATGATCAATTTAACACTAGAAATTGATGTTCATTACATGCATAAACATTCCATGCAACAAGAAAAGAGAGAAAATGCAAAACCACGAGATTGAAGATCCACCGCGGTTGTTGGCCGGAGGTGCGGGTTGTAAATCCGCTTCCAAGCGCAGTCCGAGGAGGGCTTCTGGTACCACCGAGCTGTCACCTCGAGGGCCTGTAATTCCGTTCTCTAGGTATGCTTCGTCTTCTTCCTTGGTGGAAAGCTCGGAGAAGAATGCATCAATGGCCGGGAGGATCACTGGAGGATGCGGAATGCTTTGGAATTGCCGGAGAAGGTCTTCCCGATGGTAGGGATGAAGGTGGAGGCGAATGGAACTGCTGGAGGGCGAAACGGCGGACTGGCGGAGGTTTCGTAACAACGTGCGTAACCTAATTCGCGGAAAAGGGCTTTTTATAGCTTGCAGAATAAATAGGGCGCACGACCACTGGCGCACGACCAGTGGTCGTGCGCGAACAAGGTCAGCGCCCGTGCGCGAGCAACCTGCAGACCTGCATCAGAAAATCAATGATCGCGCACGATCAGCAGCGCACGATCAGTGATCGTGCGAGGCAATGCTGATGATGGTGCTGAAATAGCCAGGCAGAACTTTGTAAAATGGGGTATGACTGCGCACGATCGGCGGCGCACGAGCAGTGGTCGTGCGCGGTATGGCAAGTGATCGTGCGGAAGGTTCAAGACAGGGATTTCACAAATGAGTCCGGGCTGCGCACGATCAGTGATCGTGCGCCAGGAGGTTGATGGTCGTGCGTGGGTAAAAACGCACGACCACTGACTCCTTTGCCAAAAATAGTGAAACGCCTATCCCGAATGCCCTCACGATCCCCAAATCTGCAGGAAAACTGCACGGGACATCGATCGTGGCTGCCGCAGCAAACAATAATGATCATAGCAAGAATGCAAATGCACACAAGCACATAAATGGGCAAAAAAGGTGCACAGGGCGTGGAATGCCGTAGCTAACAAAAAGAAGTACTAATGGCACTAAAAGGTAGTGCAAAGCTGAGGAAAAAGGCCTAGATGAGTCCAAACTAAGGTATAAAATAGGGACTCATCACACCCCCAGACTTAACCATTTGCATGTCCCGGGCAAATAATCACCTTGTGGACTCAAAAATGGCTACCTGACGTAGTAATTTCAAAATACAGTAGGACGAGAAATCGAGAAACACAAGTGCGTAGAAAATATAATAGAAGGAGTTTTTAATCATGCTATGGAATTTATAATTTTCGATAAACGTAAATAAATACTGTCACTACTCAAAGATTGAATTTCTGGAGAATCGCGCGGTCATGTGTAGGAAGAAAATAGGCAAGTCGGATGGTGGAGCCTTGCCAAAGAGCGGGGCTCGTGATCACCTCCAAAGGAATCCACCAATGTCAGGGACAATATGCTTGCCCGTTCACACTTTCTCCACGATGCTAGTTCGACTCGAGCGTAAATCCGTAGGACTTTAGGTGAAGAGTTGGGGCTTGGGTGTAGACGTAGGAATGGATGAAAAAGATGAAAACGAAGGCTATGCACAACCCAACGGAGCTCGCACAAAAACAGATTTCCCACTAGCAAAATGAATGCGAGTGCACCACACACCCAGACCTGGTTTTTACAACATGGGTGTGTGCACCGCCTACCTCAAAACAGATTTCTAAAAAAAACAGATTTTCATTTATACTTTTTATTTTCTCTTTTTCGTTTCTTTTTCACAATTTTTTGGCTTTTATAAATTTTTTCTTTTTCAAATTCTTGAATTTCAGCAAATATAACAAGATGGAAAATCCACATTATTAACAAAACCACCTCCCACATCAAAAACCCAACGAGAAAATGCTTGGAACTAGTGCTCGACGCGGGTGTGCGACTAGGATTGGCTTGAGGCATTGGTGAATTGAGTGTGGAGCTGAAACAAAAGGAAGGTAGGCTCAACGGGGCTAGCGAGGGCTATGTTAGGACGGGTGCAAGGCTCAACCGGGCCAAAGTGATGGCCTACGTCACGCTCACGCTCGACTAACCGTGCACCAATGCTTCGAAAGTAGCCTGGGGCAAGTTCTTAGTCACCGAGAAAAGTCATCCGTCCTCCCGACTCGAGCAATACAAAGCTAGCGACGCCTACACATATTCCTACACTACCGAGTGATTACTCCGGATTCATAGATTTGAGTAGGACAGACAGTATTTATGAGTGCAGAAAAAAATATAAATTGCAAGCATAAAGAAAAACTAAATCTATACAATTTCTACACAACATGAGCACTCGATTAGGAGCACTGCATGAGTTTCGAACTACTCTAAATCAAAATCCTACGTCAGCACCACCATCTTAAAGTTTACACGAAATAATACATCAACTCGAGCCACACGCGTGGTCAAGTGCGCGCTCATGTGGGTGCCAAAGTGTGTGCAGCAGGAGTCAAAAACAATGAAGCAAAAAGGAAAACTACTGGCATGCGAAATTAAATGTGCTCGTGGAGTGCACAGGCGGCTCTTCCCCCCAGACTTGAATGAAAACAAGCAAGTAAAATAGACATTCAACCAAGGAATGAAATCTGAAGCGAGAGAGAGTACCTATGCTCCAAAGAGGGGAGCATACCAGAAGATTGCGTGATGATTCGCGGGAGTTGCTGCATCGCACAAAAGATAAGCTGAACCTGCGAATTAGGCCGAACAACAGAAAATACAAAAAAATAGAAAACATAAAATAAAAAGCATAAACGAGGGGACCAAAAGGTCCAAGCTTGGGTTGTCTCCCGAATAGCCCTTTTGTTTACCGTCCTTAAGGTGGACCAAATACCTGTATTAGCAGTTGTAAATAATGTTTTTGCAGCAAAATAAAGTTACGGAATAGAGAGCGAAATAAGGTCCCAAAACAACTAGGAGAAAAAGCAGGAAAAGCGAGGCAGAGCGGCAAAGAAGCAATCAGCTATATGCCGATTTGTGGTAAGTCTTTTCCGTGGAGAGTGAAGGCGAAGCAGAATTTTCCATAGCATCTTGAGAAGGGGATTTCCCCTTGCTCAGATGGTGCGTGTCTTCGCACCGGAAGGAAGAATAACGCTTATCGCGCAAGCGCTTGGCCTCCATCAGCATCTCAACCGATGGAGACTTCCAAGGAGTGGATTCCATAGTTTTCCCAGATTTTATGATCGATGGCATCATTTCCGGCACCGCGACGGCGATCGGATCAGCCCAAGCGACAGAACGCTTAGCACAATTATGAATATTATTACAAGAATAAATGTCTAGGGATTTCTCCCGCATGGAACTAGGAATGTCATGCTCAACAACAGCATCGGTGGGAAATGGCACGGTCCCCGTGTCTTTGGTGCACTCGAACATCTTCATGGTCAATAAGTCATTCTTCTCATCAGTCGTCTCGGTCAATCCTCCCTTTGTTTTCTCATCCGTGAGGGTTGCCTTCAAAGCTTGGATTCCAGAATCTTCCTTGAAATCTGCACTACTCAGAAAAACGTCGTTTTGAACAAGAGAGGGGTGTACGGAAGTATCATCGAGGGCGAAATCATCGGCCGGCCAGGTGACGCGTCCTTTGGAAAAATCCAGGGATGCGCCACTGGCCGTCAGGAATGGGACACCGAGTATCGGAATGGAGTCATTTTCTTTTGGTCCCATGACCTGAAAATCAGTGGTAAAATGTTTGTCGTTAACCTCGATCTCAACTTCCCTCACACCACCATCAGTATCCACCACATTTCCATTAGCTAAAATAAGTGATTTCCGGTCTTCGGTGTTTATTTGCAATTGCATCTTCGCGACATCCTGCAGAGTGAGGATGTTGCTAGATGCTCCGGAATCACATAAAGCAGTGGTTTCAACATTGTTGATCATACAGCTAATCACGAGCTCGTTGTTATTCCCCAGCCTTTCCTCCCGAAGGCTTTTCCCTTGTTCGTGGGGATTTTTTTCGGTGTTGCTTGGGAGAGTACCATGAGTGCGCTCGGATACCATTTGAGCCAATTGGCCCAACTGTGCCTCAAGCTTGCGCTTTGAAGCAGCTTGGTTTGTCATGTTCGTCTGGGAAACTTCAACAAATCTTTCAAACATTTCAGCCAATGAATTGGTTTTTACGGCAGGGGGCCCTTGGGGGTAATTCGGGTAAGGCGGCCGCGGTTGACTTCCGGAGGCGGAGGCATCATTTTGATGCTGCCCCGGTTGCCATCGTTGGCCCGGTGCGTTTTGATTCCACGAGAAGTTCGGGTGATTTCTCGCACCCGGATTATACATATTTCCATAAGGCGCGCCCCTGTTTTGATTCGCGATAAAATTAACAGTTTCATTGGAAAAGGCGGGGTCATACGTTACCTCTGCTCCAGGGCACTCAAAGCTATGATGATCGGTTCCTCCGCATCCTTGACATGAAATGGCCAACACCGGAGCAGCAACAGCGGGCCTTGATGCTTCCACATCAAAGACTCCACTTGTCCCACGGGGGGTATTCCTTCATGCGGTCCAAAAGGTGCTGTGCTTGGCGGTGTCCTGCAAAACTCTCAAAGCATCCTTAGGAGCAAGGTTCATAATTGTTCCACCAGAGGCGGCATCAATCATGGAGCGGTGTTGAGGTTCGATGGAGAAGTAGAAGCTTTCCACGAGATTCCACGTTTGGAATCCGTGGTTGGGGCACTTCCGCAGCAACTCATTGAAGCGCTCCCAAACTTCCGCTAAGCTCTCTTGGTCGTTTTGCCTGAAATTAGCGATGGCCCGTCTCAAGTTCACGATACGGTCGACCGGATGGAATTTGGCTAGAAACTTTGTGGTAAGGGCCTCCCAGGTTGTGGCAGTTCCAGGAGGAAGGGTATGAAGCCATGACTTGGCTTTGTCACGTAGAGAGAAGGGGAAGAGACAGAGCTTGACCGTATCATCAGAAATCCTAGCATAGCGGAAAGTAGCGCAAATTTCCGAAAAGTCTGCCAAGTGAAGATGGGCATCCTCCGTGGCCATTCCGGAGAACTGTGCGTTGTTCCGGATGATGTTAAGAATTGCTGGTTTGATCTCGAACTGCTGGTTTGCGATCGTCGGTCCGAACCCAGGGTAAATGCTCCCTACAGTGGGGGTGGTGTAGTCACTCATGGTTCGGACATGCGGCGGATTCACCTCATTCTCATCCCCATTCCGGTTATCATGGAGGTTCCCTCCAACACGAACTCCGTTGTCATTGTTCAACTGATCTCCCATTGTGATTGGATTGATAGCAGCGGCACGCCTTTGTGCACGAAGAGTTCGCTCGATCTCAGGATCATAAGTAACGAGATCTCTTGAAGCACGTCCCTGCATCCACTGAAGCAACAAAACAAAGAAACAAAAATCAAAAAGCACTAACTCTTATACCAATACTTCCAGAAATCATGATCGTTCAACAGTTGCATTCCCCGGCAACGGCGCCAAAAACTTGATGCGCGTAAAATACGGCAAGCGTACCGGTCGCACAAGTAATAAAGTTGGGAATAAATCCACGGATGTCGGTCTCTTGAGGAATGCAATTAGCGTCGAACGATTTAGACTCTAAAACTATTGTTATGAGAGTTAATTGAAATAAACAGAAAAAGAAGGGGCTTTGGTTGGTGGTCTTACGACCAATTACACTAATGTAAACTATACGGGTCGCAATCACCGCTTCTCAAGGCGAGATGGATGTAGCAGCCACGATGCCGTACTTCGGTTGGTGAATGGACGGAAGTCTAGCGAGTGAGGTGATTAGTGCGGAGTGAAATTGAGTGAAACGAACGTGTGGAGTGGAGCGAGATGGAGCGAGGCCCATCAAAGAATAACTCTCCCAAGCAAGAAGAAACACCAATGATCAATTTAACACTAGAAATTGATGTTCATTACATGCATAAACATTCCAGCCAACAAGAAAAGAGAGAAAATGCAAAACCACGAGATTGAAGATCCACCGCGGTTGTTGGCCGGAGGTGCGGGTTGTCAATCTGCTTCCAAGCGCAGTCCGAGGAGGGCTTCCGGTACCACCGAGTTGTCACCTCGAGGGCATGTAATTCCGTTCTCTAGGTATGCTTCGTCTTCTTCCTTGGTGGAAAGCTCGGAGAAGAATGCATCAATGGCCGGGAGGATCACCGGAGGATGCAGAATGCTTTGGAATCGCCGGAGAAGGTCTTCCCGATTGTAGGGATGAAGGTGGAGGCGAATGGAACTGCTGGAGGGCGAAACGGCGGACTGGCGGAGGTTTCGTAACAACGTGCGTAACCTAATTCGCGGAACAGGGCTTTTTATAGCTTGCAGAATAAATAGGGCGCACGACCACTAGCGCACGACCAGTGGTCGTGCGCGAACAAGGTCAGCGCCCGTGCGCGAGCAACCTGCAGACCTGCATCAGAAAATCAATGATCGCGCACGATCAGCAGCGCACGATCAGTGATCGTGCGAGGCAATGCTGATGATGGTGCGGAAATAGCCAGGCAGAACTTTGTAAAATGGGGTATGACTGCGCACGATCGGCGGCGCACGAGCAGTGGTCTTGTGCGGTATGGCAAGTGATCGTGCGGAAGGTTCAAGACAGGGATTTCACAAATGAGTCCGGGCTGCGCACGATCAGTGATCGTGCGCCAGGAGGTCGATGGTCGTGCGTGGGTAAAAACGCACGACCACTGACTCCTTTGCCAAAAATAGTGAAACGCCTATCCCGAATGCCCTCACGATCCCCAAACCTGCAGGAAAACTGCACGGGACATCGATCGTGGCAGCCGCAGCAAACAATAATGATCATAACAAGAATGCAAATGCACACAAGCACAGAAATGGGCAAAAAAGGTGCACAGGGCGTGGAATGTCGTAGCTAACCAAAAGAAGTACTAATGGCGCTAAAAGGTTGTGCAAAGCTGAGGAAAAAGGCCTAGATGAGTCCAAAATAAGGTATAAAATAGGTACTCATCAATTGTCCGGCGAGAGCAATGTTTGATACGGGAGCTTCGCATTCCTTCTTGTCCGAAAGATTCATATCGCGTATCGGAGTTCCTTCTTTAGTGGAAAATGACAAGTTAGATGTGTTGTTGCCCAATGTGTGCTCAATGCGCGCAGATAGAATTTGTGTGGTAAAGATACGAATTGGGGATCAGGAGTTTGACTTGCAAGCGTCAGTACAGCCATTAGTGGAGTTCGACATAATCTTTGGTATGGACTGGCTCTTGGAGAAGCGAGCATGCATTGATTGCAACCGAAAGGAAGTTAAGTTGGGACTGAATACTGATCGGGAGACTACGTTTGTGGGCATGAAAGGGTCGAGCAAGATTTTGATGTCAGCTCTTCAGGTGATTAAGGCAGTTCGGTCTGGGGCAGAGCTGTTTGTCATATTAGTTAAGGCTTCAACGCCTAAACCTAGTCTGGGCAGTATTTCAGTTGTGTCCGAGTATCCTGATGTGTTCCCAGACGATCTTCCTAGAGCCCCTCCTCAGCTGGAGATTGATTTTACAATTGAGCTGGTGTCGGGTTCTAAACCATTGTCACGCTCTCAATATCGGATAGCGCCTATGGAGATGAATGAGCTGAAGGTGCAGCTGTAATAGTTGTTGGAACAAGGGTATGTGTGTCCATGTTCGTTGCCTTGGAGCGCACCGTTCCTCTTCATTAAGAAGAAGGATGGGAGCTTGCGACTCTGTATTGACTATCAGGAGTTTAACAAGCTTACCGAAAAGAATAAGTATCTGATCCCAAGGATTGACGATCTATTTGATCAGTTTGTTGGGTCAAAAGTATATTCGAAGTTAGATCTGAAATCCGGATACTACAAATTATGTAAGGGAGAGTGATATCCTAAAGACAGCGTTAAGCATGCGGTTTGGGCATTACGATTTCATGGTCATGCCGTTTGGGTTGATCAATTTGCCATCCGTGTTTATGGATCTGATGAACTGGA